>CM040120.1:372410059-372855228 GCA_022559845.1 Amorphophallus konjac | reverse complement strand
TTCTGCTTGGTGAGGGAATTGGGATCACCTAAGGGACCAATGATGTCGAATGCCCACATGGAGAAAGGTCATGGGGAGGATATTGGATGAAGTGAGGAAGATGGTGAATGGATTTTATCGGCGTGAAGTTGACACTTGACACACCTACGGACATAGACAGCACAATCCTCTTCCATAGTGGGCCAATAAAAGCCTTGACGAATGATCTTCTTGGCGAGCATCTGACTATTCACGTGGCCACCCCACACACCCGAGTGCGTCTCTTCTACACATTTCCAAACCTCATCGTCACCAAGACATCTTAACAGAATACCAGTAAGGCTCCTCCTATAGAGTAGACCTCCAATCAATGTGTATTTCTGAGCCACCCTTCTTATGGTTTTCTTGTCCTCTGTGGTGGCCCCTTCAGGATAAGACTGATCTTGGCAATATTTGACAATTTCATAGAACCATGGTTTCTCTTCATCAGCCAGTTCTTCTTCGGCCTCTGCCAACATGAGCTCCCTCTTCTCAAGGATATCTTCCTGCAGGATCTTCCTTGCTATCCTGTCTTTGATGTTTACGTAGGAAGCATCATCGACTGCAGGGGCGTGAAGTTTGTAGATGGAAATGGACTTAAACCATCTTCCTAGAGGGAACCTTATGGATGATGCCAATGAGGCGAGGGCATCGGCGAGAATATTCTGATGACGAGGGATATGAACAAAGATCAGTTTTGTGAACAGTTTGGCAAAGGCAGCAGTGAGTTCTTGGTATGGCTTGAGTTTGAGATCGCGAGTGCGATACTTAGTGAGTACCTGGCGAAGGATGAGTTGACTATCACCTACGACTCGCAACTCAGTGATACGAAAAGAATGAGCGAGTCCTAGGCCAGCTAGAAGAGCTTCATATTCGGCTATATTGTTGGTGACTGGAAATTTGAGCTGGTATGCCAATGGGAATGTGAGGCCTTCCGGCGACAGGAGGGCGATGCCGATTCCTCTCCCTTGAGAATTCAGAGCTCCATCAAAATATAGCATCCACATTGGCTCATCTGATTGGTTGATGGACATTAGTTCCTCATCTGGAAACTCTGATTGGACGGGATCGAACTTGGGAAGAGGATGGTGAGCGAGATGCTCGGCTATGGCATAACCTTTAATCGCCTTTTGCTGGATGTAGGTGATGTCGAACTGAGAGAGAAAACTTTGCCAGCGTGCTAGCCTATCCGTAAGGACGGCTTTCTCCAGAAGGAATTTGATAGGATTCATTCGAGCAATCAAGTGGACTTCGTGAGCCAAGAAGTAGTGCTTCAATTTCTGCACTACCCAAACGAGGGCAGCACAGGTTTTCTCCATGCCGGTGTACTTCTGCTCACAGGGATTGAGAAGTTTGGACAAGTAATAGGTTGCCCGTTCCTTGCCTTCTTCATCAGCTTGTGCGAGGACGGCTCCCACGGAGTCATCCAAGACTGAGATGTAAAGGATCAGAGGTTTTTCTGGTTTAGGTGGAATGAGAACGGGTGGACTAGCCAGATATTCCTTCAACCCTTCAAAAGCTTTCTGACATTTAGAATTCCAGTGGAATTCTACTCCTGGCTTGGTCAACTCGTAGAGAGGTCTACACCTTTGTGAATGTTGAGACACAAACCGACGAATAAACTGCAGCCTGCCGATTAAACCTCGGACTTCCCTCAAATTCTTGGGAGGCGGCATATCCCTGATAGCCTTGGCTTTGTCGGGATCTATCTCGATCCCTCTTTTACTCACAATGAACCCCAACAATTTACCTGACGACACACCAAACACACACTTTTTCGGGTTCATTTTCAATTGGAATTCTCTTGACCTTTGCAAGACCTTAGCCAAAACTTCTGGATGTTCCATCTTGGTCCTTGATTTCACCAATAAGTCATCCACATACACTTCCAGATATATGTGCATCATGTCATGAAATATGGCCATCATCGCTCTTTGGTAAGTAGCTCCAGCATTCTTTAACCCAAACGGCATGACCACGTAACAATATGTTCCCCAAGGGGTAGTGAATGACGTCTTTTCCTGATCCTCTTCTGCCAAACGAATTTGATTGTATCCTGAAAATCCATCCATGAAAGAGAGGATTTCAAAACCTGCCGTGTTATCAATCAACACATCAATGTGAGGTAAGGGAAAATCATCCTTTGGACACGCGCGGTTAAGGTCCCGGAAGTCGATGCAAATCCTGACTTTCCCATCTTTCTTCATGACCGGGACAATGTTCGCCACCCATTGAGGATAAAGAACGACTCTAATGAACCTGGCTTTGTGGAGCTTATCGACCTCTTCTTTCATTTTCAAAGCCATCTGAGGGTGGAAACGCCTTAACCTTTGTTTTACCGAGATGGACCCTGGTTTTAGGGTTAAACGGTGTTCGACCAAGGTTGAATCCAAACCCGGCATATCCTCGTAGCTCAATGCAAACGTGTCCTTATATTCCTTGAGGACCTCAATTAATGCCTCTTCTTCAGAGGGTGGTAGGTTGTCACTTATGAGGATGATCCTAGGGTCTTCCTCAGTCCCCAAGTTGACTTCTTTGGTGGATTCTTCTACGGCGGTTGACGGCTCGTCGAATCTCCTCATTCCGCTAGCGTATGCGCCTGCCGCATCCTCATATTCTTCACCCTCATCTTCAGTGGGGCATTCTTCATTCGTGATCTCGTAGACTCCATACCCTTCATCAGATGCACAGTCGCCCTCGCATTCTATTTCGGGTAGCTGGATGGGATTTTCTAACAACTGGGGGATGGCAAGAAGGGCCTGACACCTGGCGGCCAAATCCAGAAGGAATCGACGAGGGATCTGCCTACCCTTGGATTTCTTCCTAGGTACTACCCTTGGCCTATCATTCCTAGATTGACTGACAATATTTACAGACGAAGAGGAAGATGAGGAGGATGGTGTAGAATGTACAGGAGAAGACCCCTCAGAGGAGGGGTAGAAAAGGTCACTCATCGGACCTTGGACGGGTGGTCCGCAAGGCGGTATGCACCCGTGGGAGATGTAGGAGGTTTCCTCAACGAAGATGTGTTGTTGGAGAGTTTGAAAATTGACGTTTTTTTTTCGTTTTCATTTTTAATGACAAAGCAGTGAAAAGAGATTGGAGGAGAGAGGAAAGTGGTTATGGCTAGAGGATTGTGGGGCTCGTAGAGCAGATCCTGGCGCGGGTTGAAAAGCCCGCGTAGGTATGTAAGCAAAGAAGGGGACCTGGGAAGATCATCAGACAATTGTCTGGCCCAGGAAGAAGATATCAGCAAAGGCTGAGACGAGTGGATGGAGAGGATGGCGGCTAATGAGCCGTCGACGGCAATGTTGAGGACGGATGAAGATCCGTCGATGACAGAGTCCTTCTGGCGAGGACGAGGATAGTTTGGAACCTTGGCAAGAGTGGTAATATTCTCTGGTATTTCGGAGATCAATGGTGGTCCTTCAAGCTGTGGAGATGAGAACATCCTTTCCAGTGCAACGGAAATGTCCCATATGTCGAACCATTTGTCCCACTCGCATTCCGGATCTTTGATCTTGCCTCTTTTGGTGATCCTCGGACATTTTTCAGCCAAATATACAGCATGTGATCCTCCATATGCTTCTCGTGGGTGATCTCCCATCTGAACAACGGGCCCTCTGTTGAAGTGGTTTGATAGAGTCCACGTGAGGGGCTTCCAATCTGCCTTGAACGGTCCTTTGAAGCCTAGGCCAAACCTACGGTTCGGCCTAATTTCTTTTGGCGGCTTGAGCATACCCTGTAACTGTGCGCCCAGACCTTTTCCCTGTTGATAGCCGATGTTCCTCATAATCTCCCAACCTTTGGAGTGAAAAGGGAGACAGGATGTTGCGGTTGCCCTGACCAGCTCCTGTGGTGCTAGTGGAACATGAGATGGATCACGTACGTCCAGCAGTGACAATATGGGCCGATGAGACGGCCAAACAGAAGGCAGAGAGGTGTTGATAGCATCCACTGTGTGAAGGACCGATGTACTGACCACTTTAATAATTCTCCCATTGTAAGGAAACTTCATGCACTGATGGTTGGTGGAAGGCACAGCGTCCATGGCTTCGATGTAAGGGCGACCCAGTATAGCCTTGAATGTGGGGTCCATGTCGAGGACATGGAATTCCGTGGGAATTGACATGGGGCCTAGTTCTGCCTTCAGAATAATCATCCCCTGCGGCGGCCTTTTGCTATTGTCATAAGCCGTGACCGTGATCGAGGAAGGTCTTATTTGTTCCTCGCCAACCCCACACAACTGAAGAGTGCTCATGGAGATCACATTTATGGATGCACCCGTGTCCACAAGACACGGGTTTATGGATACCCCATTAATTTTTATTGAAATGCACAATGCATATTTCCGAGCTTCCTTGGGAGCGAGCTCGTAGTTGTGGAACATGATGGCCGGTTGTGTGTCTGTTGGGGTCAGGACGGTCGAAATCTTCTCCACGGGGAGGTCTTCATTAACCATGACCTTTTGAAGATATTCCATCAAGGCCGCCTGGTGGGATGTGGATCTTTGAAGTAGCTCTAGGATGGAGATCCGGGCAGGCGTCTTGTCCAAGTGTTTCAGTAGATCATACTGTGTTCCAGGGATAGCTCTTTCTGGTTGTTCTGCATCATCCTTCTCTGGCTGAGATTGCTCGGGATTCTGACTGTTGTGGGGGAAAACCCTGTGGAAAATCCTTCCACTCCGGAGCACCATTGCCTGCGGCTTTTGTACCTCTGTGGGGGTAGCAGTGGGTTTTAACAGGGGTTTGAGGGGTAGTAGTGGAGGAATGGTTGATGAAGCAGGGGTGATGACGGGAGCAGGGATTCTGATGAGGGGTTTGTTAGGTGGAGGCATGGCGGAGGTAGAGGGGATATCGCGCGGATTATGAAGGATAAGGGGTTTGGAAGGTGGAGGTGGAGGTAAGGTTTGAAACGGGTAAAGGTTTTGAGGCGGATGGTGGGTGATGAGTGGTTTTGAAGGCATTAGTGGTGATGTGGTGGAGAAAGGCGGGGTTATGTATGGTGGACGGATGATAAGGGGTTTAGAAGGCGAAGGGGTAAATGTGGTAGAGGTGGATGGTAAAGTGGGGGAGTGGGAGAAGGTGAGAGGGTGTGAAGGCGTAGTAGAGAGTCTCGGTTGATAGGGGGTCGGGGTGCGGATGAGAGGGCGTAATGGTAGTGGAAATGGTGAAGGCGATACCGATGCGGGTTGATGAGAGAGAGGTGCTACCCGGGCAAGGTGAGGGGGTTGCATGACGATAGGGTTGGAGGTATAAAGAATGGAGGTACTTTCCTGGTGCCACACCTGCTCTCTCCCGACTTCCGGGAAGGAGGAGATGGGGTTAACTTGATGATTGGGCTGTTGGTGTTCCGGTAGTGGATTCTGGATTATGCCCATGTCGGGCTGTTGTTGTGGGGCCTGCTGAGGCTGTTGTTGTTGTGGTGGTTGCTGCTGCTGCTGTTGTTGTAACTGCTGCTGTGGCCTCTGAGGAGGTCTCCTAGCCTTGAGAGCCGCGACGTACCGTCTCATCTCATCCCAATCTATTTGATGTTCATCATTCATATCATGGATGTAATCTTTGAAATGGAAGCAGTAATCCACTGTGTGTCCTGGCTGCCTGTGGTAGACGCAGTATTTGGAGGTATCAACATTGGGGGGCCACGCGGGCCTTTCTCTGGGTAGGGCGAGTTGGTTTGATGCCATGAGGGCATTAAAAATATCTGCTAAGGTTTCTGGCAATGGTGGATAGTAGGCTCTCTTAGGACCGAGCGGCCTCCTTTGTTGCTGTTGGGGACCATAGTTCCCCGGGGGTGGAACTTGGTTGTACTGAAGCGGTGGTTGTTGTTGCTGAGGTTGTGGTTGTTGTTGTTGGGGTTGGCGTAATGAGGCATATTATCCTGGGGTGGATTATTTTGGGGTGGAGGACGGAGAGGGAAAGGACTTGATTGAAGGGGTAGTCGGGGCATTTGTGGAGGCCTTGGGTTGACTGCATAGTTGGCATTGTTGACCGCACTGACTTGCTCATTTGTCACGACCCCTTCTGTGGCTCCGCCCGGGACACCAGCGCCTGTCTTTCTGACCACTTTGGGCTTCGGCGACTCAAACATGTTCATGATGGGGGAGTCTTTTAGCTGGGTTTGGATGTATCGGGCCCTTTCATAGAGTTCCTCCATTGTAGTAAGTTTATTCATGGCGAGGACGTGTCTGAACTGCGGGGTTGCATTAGACACAATCATTTTCACTTGTTCGGGCTCGGAGAGGGTATCCCTTATTCTTTCCGCCAGAGACCTCCATCTATCAGCATATCGGACAAAATCCTCGTCGGGTTTCATCTTTTCGGCCACTAGGTCGGTAATGGAGAGTGAGGGACCGACCCTATCCCTATATTTCTGCAAGAACCTTCTCTGCACTATTTCAAAATTCTCGGCCTCGCGGGGCTCCAGAGAATAGAACCACTCAAGCGCAGGACCATCCAATGATCTCCGAAAGAGGTATGCCAGGGACCTCTGATCGTTTTGCCAGTAAGAGGACTCATACATGAAGTCCTTGAGATGAATGAAGGGGTTGCCGGTACCATTGTATCTGCGGTACGTGGGCATTTCGGAGGGAGGAAGATGAATGACGGGGAGGATTGGCAAAGCAACCTCCGGGGTGGCTTTCACGTCCACCATCTTCTCAGATTTTGAAACTGCTCGTCCATGCGGTTGAACCTGTTGAGGAGCGATTGGGCGAGCTCCTCTGGGGGTGAAGGTGGCACTTGCCATTGGGGGAGAAACTGTCTCCCGGAGACTTGAGGGGGAAACCCGGAATGAGAGGGAACTGTCGGACCACCGACAGTTGGCCCTGGCTGAAACGGTGTGTGAGGAACACCGGGAGTTTGAGATTGTGACGGGAATTGGAATGAGGGAGGTTGTTGGCTCGCTTGTCCTTGAAGCGAGGGAGACTGGATGGCTTGCGCCAATGAAGGAGATGGAATGGCCTGCACGGACTCGTGGAGAGGTGCGATAGCCGGAGTTGACTCCTGGGGCGTGGGGGAAACAGATTTCCCCTTTAGAATGGCCTGGAAGGCCCGGAGCTGTTCAGAGGTAAGCTCCGTGTTGGCGAGGACGCCCAGTAAGGAAGTGATATCCTGTGGTGGGGACGTGTCCCCGGCAATAACCTGCACCTCATGCGAGGGGTCATGAGAAGGACCCGAGTCCATAGCATAGACTCGCGGGTCGGCTGTCAAACCACGGCTAGGGTGGTTCTCCTCGGAAGACTCGTGAGACATGCTCACAGTTCTCCCAGAACGCAAAAACATACACTAGCAAGTAGGTAGCAGAGATTATCAAACAAGTGGATGCCTTTACGCCCTTTTTTTTGTTTTGATTTTGATGATTTTTTTTGTGTGTTTTTAGCGAGATCCGAAGTTCACACAAGATAGGGACCCTAGTTTATTTTTGTTTCACCGCCGTGTCAGCTAGGGTCTCTCGTCTCACCACGAATGAAATGACTAACTTCGGGGAACTTCAATGGTACAACCAGCCCAGTGAACGAAGAGGAGATTCTTCGATGTCGGGGACTTACGGAGGTCCCAGTGTAGGAGATTCTAGTCCGTTGAGAGGAATTCCCAAACGGAGAGTCCTTCCTTCACCGGGAAAGGGTGATCCTCAAAAAAAATGAAAAAAAGGATAGAAAAGAGGAATGGATGTATGCAATGGAATGCTGACAGATATATGGAGTGGGAAAACAACAGAAATAACAAACATGTAATAAACAAAGAACCAATCAGAACTGACGGTGCTGCCGTGAGCACAACGGGGGCGCGCGTGGGCGCCAAGGTGGAGAGGCACGGGTGGTGCCGAACTTGCAAGGGTAGCCGGGAGGAAGCAGTAGACGTCCCACCGTGATCGCCAATCTGTGAGCGACGTCACGCGGTTCGGAGTTCGATGGTGCGGGGAAGAGGATGCGGAGAGCGCGCGGGCTCTTCTTTTTGTTTGTTTTGCTGTTTGCTGCAACACAGAGATGAGAGAAGAGAGAGAAGGGGCCACCACGGGAGATTGCTCCGGCGGGGCGAGCGGGACAAGTATAATATAGCAAGATATGGGGTTCAAACGGCCATAGCGGGAAGTGACTCGCCGCGACCTCGGGGGGACGGGAATGGTGCAGAAATTAAATAACAAAAATTGAAACGGCCATTGGGGAAGTGACTCACCGCGGCCTCGAGAATATGAGCAGAATATAGCAGAATATAAAAGAGAATATAAGAACAGAGATTTAAACGGCCATTGGGGAAGTGACTCGCCGCGGCCTCGAGAATATGAGCAGAATATAACGGAATATAGAGAGAGTATAAGAACGGAAATTTAAACGGCCATTGGGGAAGTGACTCGCCGCGGCCTCGATGATATGAGCAGAATATAACAGAATATAGAGAGAATGTAAGAACGGAAATTTAAACGGCCATTGGGGAAGTGACTCGCCGCGGCCTCGATGATATGAGCAGAATATAACAGGATATAAAGAGAATATGAGAACAGAAATTTAAACGGCCATTGGGGAACTGACTCGCCGCGGCCTCGATGATATGAACGAAATATAACAGGATATAAAGAGAATATGAGAACAGAAATTTAAACGGCCATTGGGGAAGTGACTCGCCGCGGCCTCGATGAAAAGATGTGATCGCCAGGGGCCGAAAGACCCCAAAATAAGAAAGTGATCGCGCCTACCTCAAGAGCGGGAGATGGCGGGTTGCTTCTTCCTCTCCTTCCGGCCGGCCGACGGAGAGGGCTTTCCTCGGCTACCCTTGCAAAACAACGACAAACAAATGACAAGTGGCTTAGAAAGATGAATGTGTAGTATTCATATCCTTGCAATAAAAATGACGAAATAACGGGAAGACACACACCTGGTTGGTGTTATCTTTTAAACCCCTCTCGGACTCGAGTAGGAGGAAAATGAGATGATGGATGCGAGATGATGAATGCAAAGAACTACGAAGAAAAGGAAAGAGTTGGCTTATTGGATGTGCCGGTGGTGAAATTCGGCGGAGCTCCGGCAGCGTGGGGACGACGTAGAAGCGCGGTGGATGAAGACGACCTTCCTCTCGCGAGCGTGGGCACCCGAGAAGCCGGCAGAACCTCTACCTACAAAAGACCCCACGGGTTAGAAAAATGACTCCGTAGCCTCTGGGCTCCGGCAGCCTATCGGATCACTGCTTAGCTCCCCTAGAACTGAGGGGGTGGGCCTCTATTTATAGAGCTCCGGAAGGTGGAGGCGTCCAGGACCCTGGACACCTCCATCAGGGCCGAAATAATATTTTATTCTATTTTTATTGATTTTTTTGGAATACTTTTGTGGGGGCGTCCAGGGTCCCGGACGCCTCAAGTAGGTCCACCGAAAATCGACGACGGCCGCACGCGGTTCGGCACAACGCGTGATTTTGTGAGCGGCGCCTCGTGATTCAGAAATGGGCGCGTCCAGCTGACCGGACGTCTCTATATTTTGGATTTTTTCACACACGACAAACCGTCGTTCGGTGGCCGGCGCCCGTGAGGGAGTTGATGGAGGCGTCCACGGGCCTGGACGCCTCCAAAAATATATTATTTTATCATTTCTTTGTCTTTTTATGATAGGGCTGGCATTTTTGATTTTTTTATTTGTTTTTATGGAGGCGTCCAGGGCCTGGACGCCTCCATTAATATGTATTTTTTATTTATTTTATTTTTTTTATGCCAACTGGCATTTTATTAATATTTATTATTATTAGTTTTTATGGAGGCGTCCAGGGTCCTGGACGCCTCCATTAATATATGTATATTTTTATTTATTTTTTTGTTTTTGTATGCCAACTGGCATTTTATACTTATTTTTTATTTTTTTTGTTTTTATGGAGGCGTCCAGGGTCCTGGACGCCTCCATTAATTTATATATTTTTTATTTAGTTTAAGCCCTGAGAAAATAAATAAAATAAATTAAAAATATGGGGGCGTCCAGGGTCCTGGACGCCCCCATTAAGACCCACCCGGGTCCTTAGATCAGGCGTCGGCGGGCGCCCGGCAGACACCCTTCTTGGTTCTGGAACCTTTTGATGCGTCTGACTGGTGTTGATGTCGTCCGAATGCCGTGATGAGACGATTCCGGATGCCGAAAAGGGCGGAAGAAGACTCAAGAAAAGGAAGTACTCAAGTGATTCGAAATGCGTAAGCCGTCGCGGGGCGTCGTATAGTAATATGAGACTTCCTCAGGAGACGTCAGGAATGGCGTGTCTACACCGCCCTCTTTCTCCTTTGATTGCCTCCTTGAAGCTCCTTGAGTTCTACTTAGGGTTTTTGACCCCAATGAGATATATTTATAGATCTTGGGTGGTCAAGAGACATCCCCCAGACCAGATCCACAAATCATGGCTTGGTTGGGGGCATTGGGTTTAAACAAATGGGAGATAAGGCCCCGCGCCGTGCTTGAACCAGAAAGTCAAAAAGAGCTGCCTCGGGGCTGGCGGTCGACCGGCAGGAGCAGGCGATCGACCGAAAATTTACAGAGTTTGAACTTTTCATTGCTGGGAAAATTGGTCGACCGACCACTGCCCATCGGTCGACCGTTCTGAGAAAAACTGTAGATTTTTTAACACTGGAAAAACTGGTTGACCGGCCCTTGTCCCCTGGTCGACCGAATTGTTAAAAACCTGCAATAATGAAGTGTTAGCCCTATGAAACATATCCATATGACAATGGCTTTATGTCCTTAGCTATTTCATGCATTTTGGATTTGTTTTGATTCTGTTTGATTCTGTTTATTCAATTAGAAATGTTGAACCATTTTGAGAATGGAGCTTTACACAAGATGTTCTGAAACCAACACTTAAGCACACTTAATCCACATTTTGACTGCATTGACACAGCCCGAGATAGAAACTCAATTTGGGGTTTTGTTATCATCAAAATCATGCAGAGAGACTCAACAACCCGGTGTCATGGGTATGGCTCTGGATCCGAATCCTCGGAGGCCATTTCACCTATGCAGTTTTTTTTCTACACCCACCAGTTTTGACTCGCCGTTCCTCCAGCTTGGATATTGCCTCTCTTGCGCACGTCCATGCAAATCTGGGGTTGTCTCAGACTTTCCTGGATGGGCACTCATTTAACCCCCCCCCCTAAAGGCTCTGGATGCGGGGAAGATGATGCCGGATTTTTACCGGAAACTCGAACTAATTGCTAAACTTGTCAAATAATGTGTAAATAGAATGAGACTATAATAAAAAGTATGAGAATGGGAACACAAAATGAAATGCAAAATGTTGAACGAACATAAGGCAGATAAGATTGTTATCAAGCTCGGAGCCCTGTTGCACATGTGCATTCGCATGGGCATTTCCACCTGACTTCATGGACCAAAATAGAGAATCTCTGAACATTGAGCATCCCTTTTTGTATGCATTAAGGCATGGCATTCCTGTGCATGAACTTGTACCAGAGCATGTCTCTGCAAAACATCCATGTATGCATCAAACTGCATGTTGGCCTCCTACTGCTTCTTCATGAGCCAGCATTAAAAGGGGGCGGAGAGCTACATGTGATCGCCATAAAACCAGAAATATCACCTCCCCTTTTGCATCAAGTCACATGCATGCATACTGAATATCTCCCCTTGGTGCATATGGAGCCTTGCATCCATCACCAATATTGCATACCATCCCCTTAGCCTGCGTGAAGGTTCTTGCCTAATTCCCCTAGGCACCAACGAAGGCCTTATGCATGCATCAAGCTACTTATGCGATTTCCTGCTACCTCTCCATGTACAAGCCCTAGGAGGGATGAAGGATCCTCGTGTGTTCACAACACACAAAAGACGAGCATGTCACATGTCCTCTCTTGCATTGAGTACAAGCATCACACATGCATAATGAGCTCCCTCCAGGCTCAGGAATATGTACCTCAAGCTGCATAAAAATCCCTCAATCCACCTTGTTAAATATGTAGTGCAAAAAGGAAAAAAGAAAGCAAATGGAATTCGGACCCATCCGTTGGTTCGGTCGATCGAACCTGAGTTTTTTGGTTGACCGATCAGCACTCTAGTCGACGCACTGTGAGGTCTGCGTAGACTCGTACGCAGGCCCCTCCGTTTCTGGGAAGTTCGGGCGACCGACCTCACAGTTCGGTCGACCGAACTCCTGTCTAAAAACAAAAAAACAAAATAAACAAAAGAAAAGCAAGAGTGATCCGGCACATGTCTTCTCATGCCGGATCACCCCCCCTCCGTATCACCCTCCCATGTTAAAAAAAAAAGAGCAAACCAAAAAAAGGGTTGGGAGAGGTGATCTGGCGGCGCTTTGCGCACCGTATCCCCCCTCCCCCCGCCAACTCATCTCCCTCTTCCTTCCTCTCCCTCTCACACCCTATTTAAAAAGAGAGAGAGAGAAAATGATGAAAATGGGAGGGCGGGAGTGATCCGGCGGTAGTGTTGCCCGCCGGATCATCACCCCCCCTCCTTTGTTTTCAAATAAAAAAAAAGGAAAGCAAGAAATAGAAAAAAAATAGGAAAACAATAATACACCAAAATGAATCAACTACAAAAATAGTAGGTGATTGAAACAAAACAAAAAAAATAACAATAAATGACCAAGTAATTGATGACTAAAGAATAACAAAAAAATGTAATAACACTAATAAACGAACTATAATAATAATTGGGTGACAATATACACATGGTTACATAAAAAAATGCGTGCATGCATCTAAATAAAATTAGATAACTAAACAACAAAAAACTTGACACAATCCGCTCTAGAGTCCTTGCTTCCCCGGTCCCGGTGTGAACGGAACATAAACGGCGCCTCGGTAAGTCGTGTTTGGACCTCGGTGACCACCCCAATATGGCCATGACTTGACATTGCCCCGGGCCAATAGTTCTTTAAACCTGGCCTGTTTTCATTGGAATCTAATCATGTTCTCTTATCAAACTTGCCGTATATTCGGCAGACATTTGCACGATTTTACCTCCGTCTTCATCATGCTTTCAACACGGGCTTTCATCCGAACACGAAATTGTCGATAAGCGACCAACATGATTTTAACGTTTTCACCCCAATCTAGGGCGTTTTAATGCAGTTTGCGAATTCCATTATCTCATTTCGTTAATATTAATTTTAGGCCGTAGGGCCCCTTTTCATGGCAATCAATCAAGGGTTTTCTCCTCTCTAAGGAGATATAATTAACGTTGTGGCCTTTATGGCACGGCGGGTTTTGGTCCCAACACGCAATTCACTATCGTCTGATCAATCAGACGGCGTGCATTGGTGGCTTCTTCGAAGCCCGAATAAATTGTCACTTTGTGACTGGCATGCCCACGCACTAAATAAACGAATAAACAAATAAACAAACGAATTGATAAAAGAGATCTCGAAAGTGCGTCCACAACTGGGTGGCCCGTCAATCCCATATTGGGAATATATTGTGACACCCCTCGAGTGACATCTTTTCGAGTCACGAGTCCTCTAATAGACATTATATATAAAGGAGGACATACCTGCATAGCAACACAATGACCCGGGGACCGTCATAAATAATGAAATTGTCCCATGGCTTGCTCATACTTGTAATTGGGCTTTCCACGCTCCATGCAATGTCTTTCACAGCTTATAGTGATGTAACCTAGTCAGGGCATTGACTCCCATCCTCACTAGCTACCAGTCTCAACACCATCCAGTAGACCACCATCTGCATCTCAACTCGGTCCCTACCCCACCAACAGGATAGACCCTAAACCTGAGCCAGCACCTGCCTCCTCCTTACCATGCCAGTGTCAGTCGCTCCACACATAAGCTAGAACCTATCATCGCCGTGTCAAGCCAGTGTCCGCCGCTCCATCTTCTGAACTAATGCCTCGCTTTCATAATCTCGGAGTCCATGCCCTCTCTACTTCTACTCATCCCTACTGTGTTGCTATTACTTTGTCGCTGTTGCACGGGTCAAGTCCTCCTGACGTCACGACTCCTAGGGTCCCTGACTCTCTTCCTTCGGTAGTAGAAATAAAGGTGTTTAGATTATGTCCGATGTAAATTAACATCGATTATGGTTGACAGGTTTGGTCGATGGGGAAATGTCCTACACCCAAACCCCACATCATCTGATACACCTTCACCTGCTGAATCAAACCTACTCTAGCTACCTAAATAGCTACCACACACACACAGACCTTATCCACGTGTCGCTCGTACGTCCATGCATACGTGTCGTGCCCTGGAGGCACATCCCCGTTGAATTTCAATTTTGCGACAATTTTTGAACTTCGACTAGCACGCTCGCAAAACATATACACCCAGCAAAAACCACCATCAACCAACAAATCACATAATATCACATATCATTTTTCTATCTTGCCATTACGCGTATGTGTAAACAGTCATGTAATCATAGGGTGATCGAGGCTAAGGTAGATAATTAGCCACACCTAAGGTCACGAGAGAGATGACTGAGGCTAGGGCAAGCAATCGACTACACGTAAGGTCATGTAACTACAAGGTGATCGAGGCTAACATCGGCAAGTGGCCAGACCTATGGTCACTGAAGAGAGATGATCAAGGCTAGGGCTAACAATTGGCCACACCAAAGGTCGTGTAATGATGGGGTGGCCAAGGATAAGGCCTACAATTGGCCGCACCTAAGGTAACCTAAGAGAGGTGAATAAGACTAGGGCCGGTAATCAGGCTCACTAGAGGTCCTACAACCATGGGGTGACCGAGACTAGGGTTGACGACAATTGGCCTAACCTAAGGTGATTGAAGAGGGATTACCGAGGGTAGGGTCGGCAATGGGCCGCACCTGAGGTCATGTAACCACTGGTGACTGAGTCTAAGGTTGACAATTGGCCGTACTAAGGTCACTTAAGAGTTATGACCGAGGCTAGGGTCGGCAATCGGCTGCACCTAAGGTTATGTAACTACGGTGTGACTGAGGCTAGTGCTAGCAATCAGGCGTACCTAAGGTCATTGAAGAGAGATATATTAAAAGTGAGTATGTCATTTTGTCGAGCTTAAGACCACTTATGTAGAGGTGATCGGGGTATGGTTGTGATGCAGTAGATCTTGATATGGTGAAGTAATAATCAGGTCAATGTTGATGATCGGCTAGGCCAAAGGTCGCAAAAGTACGATGGCATATTTCTAAACACATTGATTGCATTCTAAAATTGAAACTTGCAAATACATGGAACTATGTAAGATAGCTGTGGTGGTTTTCTACATTTCATGTTTGAGGGAAGATCATACCTTCGGGCATTTGAGGTGGAATGCTCTTTTGTGGGAAAGCCTTCACGACCTTTTGATGGCTTCCTGAATTCTAGGGGAGCTTGCTGGAGGTGGTCATCATGAAGCTTTTGAACCTTCATTGTCTAGGTTCACCAGCTTCTTGCTCAATCCCCGTATTGGGCACTTCCTCAGATCATTAGCAAGGCTCAGATTGAGGATCAACCGGTGGACCTCTCGGTAGAGGGTGGTGCACTCATCCGTAGTGTGACCCTGGTGCTAGTGGAACTCATAATACTTTGCCTTGTCCCCACGATTGGGGTTGCTGGGCATCCGTGTCGACACCGGAGATAGGGTTTCTCCTAGATCTCCATCATGATATGGCTGAGGGGGATAGTGAGGTGAGAGAAATCTTCCCTGATTGGACCAAGAGGGGATGAGTCCTGAGTTGACTAGATGTTGGCAACGTGAGCTTCTGGAGTGGTACTTGCGGCTGCGAGGGAGTTGCAACTTGACGGTGCTTGGGGATAGCCACACCTATGAGTGGCTATAGCATTGACCGGCTGAGTTAGGTGGGGAGTTAGACACGAATCGGTCCACCAAAGTGACAGGCATGTCTCTTAGGTCTAGGACGACCTCCCTCAAATCGACAACTTGCCAGGTTAGGGTGTCGAACTACTCCTCTATGACTCTAAGGGCTTGCATGGCTGGTAAGTGATGGATTTTTGCTCCAATGTTGGCTCGCATCGGGGGGTTCTGAGAGGGTGTCATGGATTCTAGTCGAGTTGCCATAGATGGTTCCAAAGTGTTGTATAACACTTAGAATTTGTAGAGGGGAGACTAATGAGAGAGCAGAGTTCCCATTCACGAGCCAAGTGTCAAGGATGCATTCAAAAGACTGCTTTTCATACTTAAAATCCTGAGCATCAGGAGGTGCATCTGCCTAGGAGTAGTGGACTTCTTTGAAGAGGAAGAGTGCTGCGAGTGGGAGATGAGCGCTTGAAGTTGAGCTGTTCCCGTGCAGAGAAAAGAAGTCCTCATACGGGGGTGATGTGTCTCGGGAGAACCATCCGATGATTAGGTCAGCATAGGGTGAAAGGCCTCAGAAGCTAGAGGTAGGTTAGAGAGCGAAAAAAGGTAACCGTTAGGGAGGCGACTTGCTTTAGATTGTATTGCCTGAGATTGTTTGGGATCGAGGGGCATAGCATATGGAGGTCGTGGAGACCTACTTTTATAGTCAATGAATTGGGTTGCATTGAATGCCGACCTTACCGCCCAAACAAGTGTGCCTTTGGAGGTCATACTACCATCCATGCCTAGGCACAGGTTCGTGCAAGGTTAGATGCCTGCGGGACATTGTGCGACGTGCGCCGGGTGACATGCAAAGGATGGTGGTAGGATAGGGTGTCGAATTTTCAGCCATACATGCAAGGTTGGCATACGTCTGTGCTGCCATAAATGAGGTTCGAATTCGAGAAATAGACGGGAGGCACCCAAAACAGTGAGAACCGGATATGGTAGGTGGTATGGAGTGCCCGCATCAATGTGTTTCCCATACGGAGGGTTTCGTAAAAGAGTTACCTTACTCGGGCAGAACATAAAGGTTCGAATAATACCATGCAATCCTACTCACAAAAATTGAGAATCGTAATTAGTCATGAGTCATTCAGTTCAATTTCTCGTAATAAAATTAAGAGACCTCTCAGTGAGAAAGCATAAGAAATTAACTATTTTCACAAGCTTGTGACAGACGCACACACACCTCGACCCACCCCGTACCAATGCTCTTCGCATTCCTGACTGAATAGTAGCTCCTCTCTCTCTCTCTCTGGGTCTTCAATGTGTGTGTGATTCCTGATTCCTTTTGAAATAATTAATAACGTTGCCTCTATCTTATCCACTATTTTCCTTACTACTTAAGTGTGATCTGGATGCTGAATAAAGTCAATTGTGGGGGCGTTACGTCATTAAGTTTGTGATGGAACAACGTCCGGTGAGAATACGACCATAGGACAAAAAGGGGATAAGCTCGTTCAAGTAAGATAGCGATCATCTCCGGGCTAGACCGCCGGAACGTTTCAACTAAATAATATAAGTGATTCTGTTTAATAATGCAGAAAAAGGAAAGTATGATGGTTCATGACAGGGGCATGGTCTTGGTCAGCCATAGTTGTTCCTTTCCATATACATGAATCAATGTGGATGATAGCGACAGTGATTGATGAGAACTCAGTGAGCAAGAGGAACTAACAGTTGCCATCACTCGACAGTATTGTTCTCTGTTAGCATTGATTTATTTGATTGGTGTATGAATTACGTGACGCAAAGATATACCAAGAGGTGGCCGTTTGCTTTGACGTAGAATACTATAAATGGTATTTATGTGACACAAAATATGATATCTAACTGTAATTTAAGTTTGGGAGGTGAGTTCTCTTTGACCTACAATTAGAATAAGAAAAAATTAACTCTATATCCTTAAAATCTTTTAAAATTATCCATATACATCACTTTTATTTTATTTATTATAATATCTCTCAAATCCTTAAGACGAAGCTATTGTGCCCTTACCGTGACCGAGTTGTTACCCTCGTTAATATCTAATCTACCCTTGATTACAACACACACACACACTCTTGTGAGTGCACCAAGGCGAGAGTGTAGGAGGGTTGAAGGGATTGACCGGAGGTCAAGGGACTGCTGCAAGGGTTGGCCGGAGGTCAGGTGGGTGCACTTGGTTCTCTCTCTCTCTCTCTCTCTCTCTCTCTCTCTCTCTCTCTCTCTCTCTCTCTCTCTCTCGCACGCATGAGTGTATCAGGGCTAGAGTGTAGGGGTATAGGGGCTTGGCCGGAGGTCGTGAAGGTTCTTGGGGGGGTGCTGCAAGGGTTGACCGGAGAGGGTGAGAGAGAGAGAGAGAGAGGAGAAGGACTTGTGGGGAGGGCCGGTGTGGCAGTGGGTGGCCAAAACAAGCAGGTGAAGGAGAAGTTACGAGTTCCTACAAAGCTATTTCTGGTGGGGGAGGGGCGACATGAGACAGTGGCACGGGACCCGAGGGAGTCGACGGGGGTGACGATCGACATGGTCTGGAGTTGATGGTGTGGGCGTTGTGGCCCTAGGTTCTAAGTGCCGGTGTAGTTAGAGGGGTTGCGCAAGGGCGGTTAGGGAGTCCAGGGCACCTGGTGGCAGACTCTGGTGCCATGGTGTTGCGGTCGCTGAAGGCGCGGAAGGTCGTGTTCGATAATGCCAGTCAGAGGAGGGTGATGGCGGGCGCGACGTGGTGGGGTGGTCTGTTGAGATGAAGCATGGTCGGCGGGTAACTTGTGGGGTCCCACCGAGAAGGGACCACATGCATAGTGGTAGGGCTTTATTAGGATGGGCGAGTAGAGGGGAAGCTAGAAAGAAGGGCAAGGAGGGGTTGAAGGGTAGATGGCTGGGTGTTGGCTTGGGCTTCGTGGAGGTGGGAAAGAGAAGGGGGGAGGGAGAAGGGGAGGCAGTGACATTGTGGGTGGCCGATGTCGACGCAAAAGATGGGCCGATGCAAAAGATGACATCGACTCTCTCTCTCTCTGTCCCTCGATATCTCGATGTGCCAACGCCGGAGGGAGTCCCCCCTCTGGCTCCCTCACCCTCCCCCGCTCTCTCTCTCTCTCACTCTGTAATGACCTAGGATCTGGATATCAGAAATTATCCGATACCATTTGAATCCTAACCCGTCACCCAAGAGTCGGAGGGCTAGGAAGGATTAATTAGGTGTATGTACATTGACATTTAAAATAATATAGGAAACGACTATATAATTAACTATTTAAATAAGAAGAAATAAATTACATCTTCAAATAATAATCTAACTACAGAGTCTAGTCCAACAAGGTACAGTTTATAGGGAAAGAAATGTACTAAAGAAGGGGGTGATGGGGATCGAAGATGGAGCTCACCCGCTACTAGGAGGAGATCACGGTCCCCTCTGGGACCGTGACCAAAATGCGGTCCCTAACGAACCGTGATCTGATTCGGGCATCCGAGCCGTCGCCAGTCAGCCATTCGATGCCGTTTGACGCTTGGGAACCCTAGATTCGCGAAGTTTCCATGTTTATTCACTGCTATAATGTTGTTTCCGCTTCCCCAATCCTCCTATAAATGTATCCCCATGCTTTCTATGAAGAATAGAATGAAAGAATCAAATTTTAGCCATGTGTGATCTTCCCCTTTGGGATCTGGGTGAGAAAACCTAACACGCACTACAAGAAAAAGTGGCTATAGCGACCGCATTAGCGACCGCTTTAATCGGTCGCTAGTCGGTCCCAAATAGAGACTAATTCGGCGACCGAAATCATCGGTCGCACATCTGAGACCAATTGGCGACCGAAATAAATTCGGTCGCCAATCGGTCTCTGATCCCGTTATACTCCCCCCTGCGACCCCCGCCCGCCCGAGCCCTCCCTCCCGCCCTCCACCCTCCCGCCCGAGCCCCCGCCCGAGCCCCCTTCCCCTGCGGCCCCCTCCCCCTGCGGCCCCCTCTCCGCCCTAGCCCCCCCTCCACCCTCCCGCCCGAGCCCCCGCCCGAGCCCCCTTCCCCTGCGGCCCCCTCCCCCTGCGGCCCCCTCTCCGCCCTAGCCCCCCTCCTCCGCCGGAGTCCCCCCTTCCCCTGCGGCCTCCCGCCCGAGCCCCCCTCCGCCGGAGCCCCCCCTCCCCCTGCGGCCTCCCGCCCGAGCCCCCCTCCTCCGCCCGAGCCCCCCTCCCCGTGCGGCCTCCCGCCCGAGGCCCCCTCCGCCGGAGCCCCCCTCCGCGCCGCTCGCCTCGCCGTCGTCGCCGCGCCGCTCGCCTCGCCGTCGCCGCTCGCCGTCGCCGTCGTCGCCGGCTTCCTCTCTCTCACACACAGGTACCTCTCTCTCTCTCTCTCTCTCTCTCTCTCTCTCTCTCTCTCTCTCTCTCTCTCTCTCTCTCTCTCTCTCTCTCCAAAATGCTCCCTATATGTAAGTAAAACATGCATGAAGAGACACTTCTTTCTGTATCAGATTTTTTTTTTGCTTTGAAGAACTTCGGATGTGAGGGGTTAAGGGGACACACACACACACAGAGAGAGAGAGAGATCCTATCACCTAAAATAGTTGGCAAATCAAGGACTGGCTCATAAATGAAGGGTGTGAGATACTCCATTGTCTTGCTTTCCTTTTTCCCCCCATCAGCAATGGTTTCACTCATGTTCTCCTATAAAAATCCTTTTGAGTAAAAACGTGGTGTACATTATGGCGTGTAATTTATGCCTAATTATTTTGCAAGTTCATCTGTGGATAACTAACATAGGATGACTTTTTCAAATTTTCTTTACGACAATTCCTTTTCATCTCTCAAATCCCATTATATATTTCGTATTAGACTAACCATCAATGGATCGACAAGATAACTAAATTACAAGTTACACATCAGGGTGTGTAGCAACCATCACTCGAATCTTTGAATTTGTGAAAAAAAAATTGGACGTGGGCCTCAAGTGTTACTACGGTGTACCAGACATGATAACGTACAGTTTTAAGAGTGATTTATGCAGGTACGAAAGGCATATTGTCGTAGGCGCACACGTTAGATTTTAGGAATTTGCTACAGTGAATGTGGAACTTGTTTAAAGCACAAACAATGATTTCAACACATATTACTCATCAGATAAGTTCTACAGTGAGATTTCTTGTAACAAAGTATCAGGTATGTGGTCTGAATGTTCAAATGTCCACCACTAATGATTATTCTGAAGAATTGGATGATGAAGTATACATTCATAAACTGTACGATGGATGCTTGCCGAGGGAAATCTTAGCGGGCAAGGTTAAAGATGTGGCCAATATAGTGTGGAATGGAAGGACAAGTCAATCTGGCTCATCTTATTGGGGTAGGAGCTCTTGCATGTTAACTCATCACGAGTAATGCTCGTTGCACCCTCCCTAATTGCACTCTTAGGTGTTAGGGTTTAGGAAGGGTTTCAGGGCTACAGGTTTTTGGACTTCGATTTTAAGTGTGGGTTTTTCGGTTTACGGTTGCTAGGCTTAGGGTTGAGGGGCTGTTTAGTGTTTAAGGTTTAAGGGCTTACGGTTTTAAGATTTAAAGTTTAAGGTTTGACAGTTTTGAGGTTTAGTAGTTTATGTATTAGGGGTGGGGTAAGGGGTTCAATGTGGGTTTAGGATTTTAGTGTTTTAAATTTTATGGTTTTTAATTATTTTAGGGTTTTACAGTTTAGGGGGTTATGAGTTTATTTTTTTATGTTTAGGGTTTAACATATAGGGTTAGGGTTTAAGGTTTAGGGTTATTTAGGGTTTAGGTTTTTGGGTTTAGGGTTAGTTGTTTGGTGTTTAGGTTTGTTTGCATTTTATATTTGGCATATGAGTTTAGGGTTTTGGATTTAGCATTTGGGGTTTTTGGTTTAGCGGTTAGGGGGGTGGATTACGGTTTTGAGAGTTTAGGCTTTAGGGGTTTTTGGTTTAGTGGGTCTAGTTTCTAAGGATTTTAGGTTTTAGGGTTTAGGGTTTTTCATGTTTTTAGGGTTTATAGTTATTACAATTTAGGATTTTTAGGGTTTAGGGTTTTTCGAGTTTTTATGGTTTATAGATATTATGGTTTCATATTTTTAAGGTTTAGGGTTTAGGGTTTAAGGTTTTCAAGATTTATGGTTTAATGTTTTGAGTTTAGGGTTTAATGTTTTTAAGGTTTAAGGTTCTTGGGGCTTTTAGGGTTTTACATATAGGTTTACATTTTTGGGTTTCTTTTATTTAGGGTTTGATGTTATTAGTGATTTTAGGGTTTATGATTTTAAATTTATGGTTTATGGTTTAGAGTTTATAGTATTAAGATTTTTGATTTTTAGGTTTAGGAGTTTTAGGGTTTAAGGTTTAGGATTTAGGGTTTTTCAGATTTAGTCTTTTATGTTTGTGGTTTTTAAGGATTTTAGAGTTTCTAGTTTTAGGGGTAACTCAAGATTTAGGGTTTTAAGGTTTAGGGTTTGGGATTTTTAGTTTGAGGGTTTGGGGTTTAGCAATCGGTGGTTTAGCAGTTTAGGAGTTTAAGGGATCGTAGTGGGGTTAGGGGTTAGGGGAGGGTTTAAGATTTATAATTTTTAAGGGTTTTATGGTTTTATGATTTAGGGGGTTCGGGGTCTGCAGTTTAGTGTTTTTAGGGGTTTTAGGGCTTACGTTTTTTTTTCTATAGGGTTTACAATTTTTACGGGTTTAGGGTTTAAGGTTTAGGGATTTGGGAATAGGTTTAGGTTTTAGGATTTTAGATTTAGGTTTGAGCAAATCGCTCAAAAGTGCAATTTGCAAATGCACTTGGTTTATAATCAAAGCCGTCGGGGTCCGGGGGTCCAGAATGTGAAATACTGATCCGATCGGCATTCCGATCATTCCAACACGACCTGGGAGGTAGACGTGACTTGTAGAAACTGACGGAGTCCAATTTGGACTACCGGTTTGAGCAAATCGCTCAAAAGTGCAATTTGCAAATGCACTTGGTTTATAATCAAAGCCGTCGGGGTCCGGGGGTCCAGAATGTGAAATACTGATCCGATCGGCATTCCGATCATTCCAACACAACCTGGGAGGTAGACGTGACTTGTCAGAGCTGACGGATTCTAAATCGGACATCCGGTTTGAGCCCGACGCTCAAAAGTGCAATTTGCAAATGCACTTGGTTTATAATCAAAGCCGTCGGGGTCCGGGGGTCCAGAATGTGAAATACTGATCCGATCGGCATTCCGATCATTCCAACACGACCTGGGAGGTAGACGTGACTTGTCAGAGCTGACGGATTCTAAATCGGACTACCGGTTTGAGCCCGACGCTCAAAAGTGCAATTTGCAAATGCACTTGGTTTATAATCAAAGCCGTCGGGGTCCGGGGGTCCAGAATGTGAAATACTGATCCGATCGGCATTCCGATCATTCCAACACGACCATGGAGGTAGACGTGACTTGTCAGAGCTGACGGATTCTAAATCGGACTACCGGTTTGAGCAAATCGCTCAAAAGTGCAATTTGCAAATGCACTTGGTTTATAATCAAAGCCGTCGGGGTCCGGGGGTCCAGAATGTGAAATACTGATCCGATCGGCATTCCGATCATTCCAACACAACCTGGGAGGTAGACGTGACTTGTCAGAGCTGACGGATTCTAAATCGGACATCCGGTTTGAGCCCGACGCTCAAAAGTGCAATTTGCAAATGCACTTGGTTTATAATCAAAGCCGTCGGGGTCCGGGGGTCCAGAATGTGAAATACTGATCCGATCGGCATTCCGATCATTCCAACACGACCTGGGAGGTAGACGTGACTTGTCAGAGCTGACGGATTCTAAATCGGACTACCGGTTTGAGCCCGACGCTCAAAAGTGCAATTTGCAAATGCACTTGGTTTATAATCAAAGCCGTCGGGGTCCGGGGGTCCAGAATGTGAAATACTGATCCGATCGGCATTCCGATCATTCCAACACGACCATGGAGGTAGACGTGACTTGTCAGAGCTGACGGATTCTAAATCGGACATCCGGTTTGAGCCCGACGCTCAAAAGTGCAATTTGCAAATGCACTTGGTTTATAATCAAAGCCGTCGGGGTCCGGGGGTCCAGAATGTGAAATACTGATCCGATCGGCATTCCGATCATTCCAACACGACCTGGGAGGTAGACGTGACTTGTCAGAGCTGACGGATTCTAAATCGGACTACCGGTTTGAGCCCGACGCTCAAAAGTGCAATTTGCAAATGCACTTGGTTTATAATCAAAGCCGTCGGGGTCCGGGGGTCCAGAATGTGAAATACTGATCCGATCGGCATTCCGATCATTCCAACACGACCATGGAGGTAGACGTGACTTGTCAGAGCTGACGGATTCTAAATCGGACTACCGGTTTGAGCAAATCGCTCAAAAGTGCAATTTGCAAATGCACTTGGTTTATAATCAAAGCCGTCGGGGTCCGGGGGTCCAGAATGTGAAATACTGATCCGATCGGCATTCCGATCATTCCAACACAACCTGGGAGGTAGACGTGACTTGTCAGAGCTGACGGATTCTAAATCGGACATCCGGTTTGAGCCCGACGCTCAAAAGTGCAATTTGCAAATGCACTTGGTTTATAATCAAAGCCGTCGGGGTCCGGGGGTCCAGAATGTGAAATATTGATCCGATCGGCATTCCGATCATTCCAACACGACCTGGGAGGTAGACGTGACTTGTCAGAGCTGACGGATTCTAAATCGGACTACCGGTTTGAGCAAATCGCTCAAAAGTGCAATTTGCAAATGCACTTGGTTTATAATCAAAGCCGTCGGGGTCCGGGGGTCCAGAATGTGAAATACTGATCCGATCGGCATTCCGATCATTCCAACACAACCTGGGAGGTAGACGTGACTTGTCAGAGCTGACGGATTCTAAATCGGACATCCGGTTTGAGCCCGACGCTCAAAAGTGCAATTTGCAAATGCACTTGGTTTATAATCAAAGCCGTCGGGGCCCGGGGGTCCAGAATGTGAAATACTGATCCGATCGGCATTCCGATCATTCCAACACGACCTGGGAGGTAGACGTGACTTGTCAGAGCTGACGGATTCTAAATCGGACTACCGGTTTGAGCAAATCGCTCAAAAGTGCAATTTGCAAATGCACTTGGTTTATAATCAAAGCCGTCGGGGTCCGGGGGTCCAGAATGTGAAATACTGATCCGATCGGCATTCCGATCATTCCAACACAACCTGGGAGGTAGACGTGACTTGTCAGAGCTGACGGATTCTAAATCGGACATCCGGTTTGAGCCCGACGCTCAAAAGTGCAATTTGCAAATGCACTTGGTTTATAATCAAAGCCGTCGGGGTCCGGGGGTCGAGAATGTGAAATACTGATCCGATCGGCATTCCGATCATTCCAACACGACCTGGGAGGTAGACGTGACTTGTGAGAGCTGACGGATTCTAAATCGGACTACCGATTTGAGCAAAACGTTTAAAATTATCATTCGTCAATTTCACTTCAATGAAAAACATCTTGCTTTTAATTTTCAAGAATAATTGATTTCTTTATTAAAGAATTGATTTTAATTTTTTTAAATGATATACAGGATCATCCGTCGCGAGATGTTGGACGAGACGACGACCAGGATGACACATATGCGGAGGATTTGTGATTTCATTTTAGTTATTTGTATGTTGCCATTTTATTATGGATGTATGATTAATTTGTGTGTTTGTATGTGATGAATTTGAAATTTGTGGAGATTATGAGTTGTGTAGTTGATTTATATGTTTTTATGAAATTGTTATGTAACAGGTTATTTATTTTATTAAATTGTTATTTATCAGGTGATTTATAGTAGCTTTATATTAATTTTTGAAAAAAAAAATTTTAATTAGCGACCGCATGGAGACCGAATAGCGACCGAAGTTATTACTTATTTTATGAAAATATTAACTTTGGCGACCGCATAGCGACCGAATAGAGACCATATATTATTTCTTTTATCAAATTATATTATTTATAGTCGTTTATATAATTTTTTTTTAAAAAATACTACAAAATTGGCGACGGAATGGAGACCGAATAGAGACCGAATAGAGACCGATTGACTCTGGGACCGTTCTTGCGACCGAGTTATATCGGTCTCTATTAACGACTGATTCGGCGACCGAAGTTAGTCGGTCGCCATCAGCGACCGTATCAGCGACCGACTTATGTCGGTCGCTATTTAGCGACTAGTATATAGCGACCGAAATATTCGGTCGCTAAGTGGTGTCTGATCGGTCGCTATTACATTTTGCGACCGAATAACGACTGAATAGAGACCGAATATGTCGGTCGCTATTCGCGAACTTTCTTGTGGTGACGGGCTAAGACGGCTCGATCCGACCATGGAGATGGAGTGTGAAGCTTCATGTGTATCGTTCCTGCGACGGGGACGGGCGAGAGGCCCCACTCGAAGCCCTAGCTTCCCTTCCATCGCTATCCACCCTCGCCATCATCGCCACTGCCATGTTCACCCCTAAATCCCTCCACCACTACCGTTTTCTACCATGGAGGTGGAGTGAAGAGGTCTGGTTGCATCGTCCCTGAGACGGGGATGGGTGTGAATCCCCGATCGAGCCCCTCCCTTCTCCTCTAGCTACCTCAACACCCCGTTCATCTCCACCACCGCCGTTCTCCCCCTTAGATCTACCTTTTAGCCTAATATCTAGCCCGTAGATCATCTTCTTCCCCTTCCTCACCCTCCTCCAAGCTTCTAGTAGCCCCCAAGGGCCTCAAAATGACGCCCACAGCCGTCGACAAGCCCCTAGGGCAAGAAGAGCTCCATTCGAGACGGCCTCGGGCGGTTGCAGGTGACGACTAGATCACGGTTGATCACAGAGCTGTGACCCCTCCAGATCACGGTCACCTTGATGACCGCATCCAGAAGACGGTCACCTAGGTGACCGCATCCATTCTGACCTCTGCTTGGTGCCCGGGCTGAAGAAAGATGAAGACACCCGATCTCGTCCTACATCAACTTGGTATCAGAGCTTAGGGAACTGGGTTGTTCCATCAAATCGGGGTCTTGATGTTCGAGGTTCGAGGTCGAACCTCCTCTAAGCAGAGGATGATGATGGGGATCGAAGACGGAGCTCGCTTGCTACCTGGAGGAGATCACGGTCCCCTCTGGGATCGCAACCAAAACACAGTCCTTGGGGGAACCGCGATCTGATTCAGTCATCCGAGCCGCTGCCAGCCAGTCGTTCGATGCCGTTCGATGCTTGGGAACCCATGATTCATGAAGTTTCCAAGATTATCCACTTCTATAATGTCATTTCTCCTTCCCAAATCCTCCTATAAATGTATCCCGATACTTTCTATGAAGAATAGAATGGAAGAATCAAATTTTAGCCATGTGTGTTCTTCCCCTTTGGGAACCGGGTAAGAAACCCTAACTTGGGCTGAGACGGCTTAATCCGACCACAGAGATGGATCATGAAGCTTCGAGTGCATCATTCCTGCGATGGGCACGGGCGAGAGGCCCCATTCGAAGCCCTAGCTTCCTCTCCACCGCTATCCACCCCCGCCACCTTCACCACCGCAATGTTCACCCCCAAATCCCTCCACCACCACCATTTTCTACCATGGAGGTGGAGTGGAGTGGGCCGGTTGCATCATCCCTGATACGGGGACAGGTGTGAAGTCCCGATCGAGCCCCTCCCTTCTTCTCTAGTCGCCTTAACACCCCGTTCATCTCCACCACCGCCATTCTCATCCCCTTTAAACCACCACTGTTCTCCCCTTCGATCTACCTTTTAACCTAATATCTAGCCCATAGACCATCTTCTTCCCCTTCCTAACCCTCCTCCAAGCTTCCAGCAGCCCCCAAGGGCCTTAGAATGACGTCCACGGCCGCCGGCAAGCCCCTAGGGCAAGTAGGGCTCCATTCAAGATGGCTTCGGGTGGTTCCAGGTGACGACCAAATCGCGGTTGATCATAGAGTTGTGACCCCTCTAGATCATGGTCACCTTGATGACTGTGTCCAGACGGCGGTCACCTAGGTGACTGCGTCCATTCTGACCTCTGCTCGGTGCCCCAACTGAAGAAAGATGAAGAGCACCGATCTCATCCCGCATCAGGGGGTGAGCCTCATCTCATTGGCTCAGTAGCGGTCCCGCAGATCCCTACCATAAAACAACGATAGTAAACAATAGCGATAATAATAACAACAGTAACAGGAGTAGAAGCAATAATAATAACAACGGAAGCAACAGCTGTAGGAAAAATAGTAATAATGGTAGCTGGTGGAACAATGACTCTCTAAACTACTCCTAGCAGCAACCAAAAGAAAACCCCGATCTCACGGTCGGGGACCGCTAGAGCAACGAGAAACCCTGGCTACACTATCGAAGGAAATACCATGACATCTCTGTCGTGGATGCCTGTCCTCGTAGACGGAGGACCAACCGGACCACATGGTCCAAGGGTACAATCACGACCTTGCCGTCGTGAACCCTACACTGTCCAAGGGTGAAACCTTGATAACTCCACTGGAACCCTAGACCTCATCATTGGGAAACGTACACTAAAAACACCCAAAGAACCACGTCTCACTGACGGGAAACTAAACCTTGAGTCATGAGAGTCACATGTCACGTGATAGGAGCACTGCCCACTAGAAGCAAGGCTGGATGCATCTACTGACGACTTAGTCTATGCCTCGGGTGTCACCCTACTCGCCCTAGGTGGAAACTAAGACACCGTACAAAGTAACACAAGGACAAGGGTCTAGTCGGGATCGTGCTCGTCAGTATGTGTTCGAAGTCCTCAACCACGTGTGCACACACTGACTGACTGCACTATGTTAGGCCCTCTAGCTAGTTTTCCTTTCGGCCCGGACTTGAGCCGCCATAGTGTGAGGCCCTACGGCAACCAACCTAAAATCGTCTCTCTCTGGTCTAGCCCTCCACCACTCCCAGGTGGGTCGGCACACCTATGTCCAGGCAAGCTACGACAAGTGGGTAAGTCACTCGATGTGGGAACTCTCAAAAGGAAACCACCGAAGTACTGACGGGCTACACATGTGCCCATCGAGAGTAACTCAGAACTCAGGGTGGCACGATGCCACCAGACTCAAGATGACTAACTAGACTCGCTAATCTAATGGTCATAAAGTCATGCAACTCACCCCAAGGCCGTTGTACCATACGGCACCATGCCGTCAAATTATCCTAGTCTGAGAGTCAGAAATCACTGTTAAAGGACTCAAGAGGTGGCTCACAACTGTCGGGTCCACTCCCATTCTAAGGCAGACTTAAGAAGCCCCCAGCCCCAGGCTGGATCACAAAACACTTGGTCGTTGGCCATACACATGGCTCACGTGGAAACTGCTTTTCGAAGAAGCCAACATTGTGTGGAGACAACCCTCCACATCTATACCGGTACACGGTGACTCGATCTAGCACAAAAAGAAAGCCCAGAACACATGGGGTCACCCGAACCCTTAAAACAACATGGACATGCCAATCGAGGGAACATGATTCCTCCGGACACCCGAAATCATGATCTCAGTCCCCATGGGGTGTCCGGGAGATCCATGGGGTGTCCGAGAGATCCACGGGACCAAAGGTCGACCAAAGGGTCTCGACTGGGTCGACCGGAGGCTAAAACAGGCAAAGAGAATGTGTTTAGGTAGACCAGCCCACTGGGTCAGTCGACCAACACAGAGGATCGATCGACTGGCCCATTGGGTTGGTCGACCAGACCAACGCTAGCCCAGTTGTTAGGTATGGGTCGGTGGACTGAATCACCAGGTCGGTCGACCGAACCATGCCAGCCTGCCTCATCTGTGGCGAACGTGCCATCGGCCGACCAAATTTCCCATTTGGTCGACCGATTCCGGCAACGCACCAACGAGAGCTCCCCCGTGGGAGCTTAAACCATGCCCCAATCAACCCATTTGAGGGGGGAAAATAAGGGGGAACTCTTCCCCATCATCCTTAGCACCAAGAGGTCCTATTCAAACCACAAAAACCCGGCCGAATCGGTTAAATCGTCGCTCACCCCGAAAACATGCATTTTAACCCCGACATGGAAAGAAACCCACTCTCAGCCTCACCTCACCCTATAAATCATGGGAAAATGGAATGCAGGGGCTAGGGACCCGTCCTCCTACCTCCACCGATGATTTCCAGCGCTGAGGACGCCGATTCCACGTGAAATATCATTGGCATCTCGAATCCGTGAATGGGCTTCATCGCACCACCACCTTATTCCTCACTCCATCCCCGCCACTCGTCGTCCCCACGTCGCCTATACCTCGCCTGCCTCTGCCTTTGTCGGCTACCCGGAGAAGAGAGGGAGAGAGAGAGAGGAATAAGAGGAGAGAGGTTGAGAATGAGGGTGAAAGGGGGTGGGGCCGGGGGTTGGTTTAAATAGAAAATAATTTGGGATTTAAAAATCTAAAAAAAATAAAAAATGGGAAAAAATCAACCGCATGATCCTCGAAAAATGCACAATGCTCCTGCAACGTTTCGGAGCCCGGAAACACAGCGGTTTATCCTACACAAGGTTCTTAAGGCCTGATAGTCGAAAATCTAATTTAATCATAAAATTCGATCTGGGACCCATGAAAGAGCTCTGAAACCCATGGAAAGTCCTCCCCTCCTTACAAAAATTTCATCCTCGAAATTTGAAGCAACTAACATCTCAGAGGGGAAGAATGACTTATCCAGCTGGCAATACTCCCAGTGCTCTAGCTTGAACCTCATTTCTCGCGAAACCACTTCTCCTGAGGGACACAACCATACCATTATCACGAACAGAAACATCTCGCTACATATCCCAATACAAACCGATTCTCAGAGCGAGCATAGCACACAAATGAATATAAGTCTGGCAACACCTTACTACAACGGAACTCCAACCACGGCATCTCGCATACCGAGGAGATTTGACCCGCGTCATGAAAACCTGCCACCGATAAAATCCATGCTTGGTAGACCAACCATACATCAGCTTCTCATCCTACTGACTAACCTTATGCCCTCTATAAGGGACAACCATATCTGAGCCTCAATCGGCATGTGTAGCCATCTCAATTAATTGCCATAATTCCATTGGCTCCATGCCACTAACGTTGTCATATCTGGCAAGCCGAACACCAATAACACCACTGGACCAACTCCGGTTCTAACATAAACCTCCAATGAACATAGATCCAACTCGGGAAAAGGGTATATCATGATCGGCCACCCAAGTGCACACGGCTCTCACCATTCTCGATTCACATCAACTGGCACCTTCCTGACCATGAAAGTTCAATCACCAGCCACTAGCTATTCGTCAACGGGGAAACTCTTACTTGATCAACTTTCCTCTTCTCATTCCTTCACTAGGGTCGATAATCTCATTATAAATCTCGACGGCCCATCCATTGACTCTTGCATTGACCATTGGCACCTCTCGAGTCGATCCTCACTCAGACACTACATCCGATTTTGATCCTCATGCCAACTCTACCCTCTCAGGACAACACGACAAATCCAAATGACAGAACTCCATAATCCTCGGTCCACATCAACTCCAGACTCAGACTCACAAGGAAATCCTCCCAAGCTGGCCACAAGACCAAGGCACCCATTAGACAACATCCCTCCTGGGACCTCCGTACTCAAGCATCATCCATTACACAGTCTCATCAAATCCTACATCTCTATTATTCCAAGTGGACACCGGCCAAGCCCGGCCCCGCTCTCACCACAGAGCCACAGGACGCAATCTTAGCAAATCATGGCACACATCTCCAAGATAGACAAGTTCCGTATTGTTACGCCCCGAATCGATAATAGCAGAAACTTGCTCGGAACGTGGCAGTGAAATAGCCATGATAATCAAAGCAACATAAATGACAATAAAATAACACCCCACAACACACTAAGGCCAGAAAATAAAAATATAATTTTATTAATAACAACTTATAATTTTTGACTTGAATTACAATAATGGACTCAATTAAAAAGGAAAAGAGAAGAAAAGAGAAAAGGACAAGACTCACAACTCTAACTAGACTCAAGAAAACAAGAAAAGACTCGGGTCCACTAAAACTTCAGGTCCAGTCCACTCGATCAGTCTTGCCCATTCCAGATTTCATGAACACCAACTTCCAAATTACCTGAAAAATATTAAAGAAAGAGGGTGAGTAAGAAGCTCAGTAGGATTTATATCTCTATCGACGGACAGGGTTTAAGTAATCAACAATTTAATCAAGTGGAAAGAACTATATGCATGAATGAAACACTTCAATAAATAAGTAAACATCGCAAGACTTAATCATGATAGAGTCAAGTTTAACGAAGAGATGAGACCAAGTATAGAAAGTACAAGGTTGAGCAAGGCTATATAATGATGTGCACAAGTGATCAATATTCAAGAATTTTGGCCATATATCAAGTCAAGCAAGCAACTACGTTCATGTATTCAGTTCATGTGGAAGTGGAATGTCATACACTCAACACGCTAGATAGTACTTCGGTGCAATGGCTCACCATGTCATTACAAACTCCCATGGACACTAGAACTTTTCGGGCACTCTCCCCAGGACTAGACCGGGCCCCTATTATGCATTGGCATTGAGGGTTGGATCAGAGATCCCACGAAATCTAGACATCAATATTATTTAATGGCCAAGGGTTCCAAGAACAAGCTCAAGTAACCAAGTACTAAGAGACAATTCCTTAGAAGGAATTCAAGTTCAAGAGATCATTGGGTTTAGTCATAGGGATATGACTTAAGATTCAAGGAAAGTTGTAGCAAGTTCCAGAATACAACACCAAGGGCCAGGAACGTAGCAGGGTAGGCTAAAACCCGATTAAAACTCAAACCTCTCGCAATTGCCTGCACACCAAACACGAGAACCAGGAAAACTAGGAAAGGTAGTGGTCTTCAGAGAGACGCTATCATGAAGTAGCGGTCAAGGAACAACCGCTATTAGAAGTGGGTTCCAAAGGGGCTGCATCGACTCACTAGGTAGGTGAGTCGAATCACTTCGAGGGAAAAGATAAACCGGTCCAGAGATGGCCGCGGTTTCAAGGTAGCGGTCAGAACAAAGCCGCGACCAGGGTCGAGAGGGATAGTCAACAGAACCAATTTAATCAACTGAAATTGGTTCGGTCGACTGAAATAGGGAATATCAGTCGACCTAGCCAACATCAGTCGACCTGGCAACTTCAGTCGACTGAAACAAGATTCAGTTGACTGAAAACAGATAGGCACACATGCCCAAGAGAAGAAGATAGTGGTCGGTCATCGGACCACTACCTGATGGTAGCGGTTCTCATGGGACCGCTATCTAAATAGAGTTGGGCAGAACTCGGTCACAACCTTGTGCCGCCCACTCACAACCCAGTCGGATCCAGGGGTTCAGGTTTTCAGGGTACAACCTGCCCGGCGTCCTAGTGAGAATCACAAACTCGCGGAGTCTTACGGAGGCCTTGTGATAGCGGTTCTAGTCCGACGGAAGGAATATCCAGCAGAGAGTCCCAACTATCCCAAAAAATTTAGGGTTTAAAACGATGAAAAATGGGAGAAATCGGTAAGTCATTACCACCGGAGTGGCATGACTCTTGAACAATCTTTACAATGAATTAAGTAACATTGGCTAAACTAGTCAAGATAAAGCAAGAATTTTAAATGTGAACAGATTCAATCAGCAACTAATCTACAAGTTTTCCAGGATATAGCATGTGAGAGAAGTGATAATCAAGTGACAATGTGTGAAACTTAGTTAGATTTTAACGTTCTTTCTTGAAACACTAGAATATTAAGTGCACTTTCAGTCTTAAAAGCATGCGGTCTAACAGTTCCTTTCAGAAACAGTACACAGGATAAACTGGGTCAGCTGGAACTCGGGCAGAGAAAATAGTTTGGGCAGGGCCGCTACCTGATGGTAGCGGTCGGTCAACGACTGTGATCTAGCCACCTTTGACTTATTCAAAAAATAAATCCCCTCCAGGAAGATGGTTGTCTATCGCGAGGCCACGACCTCCAGGTCGTGGTCACTGTGGTTCCGCGATCTGGGACCGAGACTCGCCCTTCCGGTGAACTTCGACACACTTTGATTGAAACGCACAATATGATCGATATACTAAACAAAATTTGGGCAAAATGGTACCAATGGAAAGAGCACAAAAAAACGTGCAAGATGGCATAGATTAATTAGGATTTGGTTTGAGAGAAACCTACCTTTAGACAAATTAATAAGAGGTTATCGTTGCCGGAACCCTAGATGAACCCTCGCCTTCGACCACCGAATCCTCCATCGATCGCGCACACCGCTACCTCCTAGAGCAAATAGGGTTTCCCTGAGGGCGTGGCCCTCTATTTATAGAGCTAAGGAGGCTTGAAGAGCCCTGGGTCGATTGGTAGAAATTCTAGGAGAAAAATCTATGAAAAAATCACGGTTTGACGAAATCAAGTGTCGCCAGTCCAAATTAGGGTATCTAGAGTTGGTATTTTCAAGGGAAACCATCTATCCTAGGTGGGCCAAGGGTTTGGCTCCGATTTGAGCCCATTAGGTCATGTTCTGAGGTCCAATTTGGCTAGATTGTGTGGGTTTGCCTAAACCTTCAAGTTTAACTCAATAAGCCCTAATTTAGCCCAATACACCTATTTTGAGCTTTCCTTTGGGATTTTTCATTTAGGTAATCTTATTAGAAATTCTTTACTCTACAGGGTTATATATTTTTCATATTTTTATTATTTTTTATCATTTTTGATGTTGAAAAGGTAATTAACTATTCCTACATTTATTCGTTATTTTATTCCAAGTTATTATAGTCCTCTCACTCTAACCCTAATTAGACTAAGGTTTGATCGTAGAATTAGGCCCATTTGATTAGGTTTTATCCTATTACAATTCCATGTTTACTCGTCCTAAATTAACATAAAGTTGATATTTAACATGAATTATCTTTATCTTATTTTAAGAGTTATATTTATTCGAGTATTTGATTTATTTTGAATCTAGGTTGCTATAATTTTCCTTGATTGTTATTAAAATTGGATTCATGGCGCAGTAATTTATTCACTCTTTTTGGATGTAGTTTTAGCCCTATTTAAAACAACTGATTTTTATAAGAATAGAAGGTCGTTCAAATATTTTAACCCGTTCAATAGATTGATTTTATGTAAAAATTATATCGGCCTTAGATTATTTATCCATTATATTGAAATTTTTTTTTTCTTTGTTTCCTTTAATTTCTTTATTTTTTTCACATAGATTCTATCATTTATAGCACCAATTCCATATTTTTCTTTTCCTAATTTTTCATTTCAATTATATGCTTTACCATTATTTTAACCTTTATTAATTAATTGGGGTGTTACACCCTCCCCCACCTTAAGAAATTTGGTCACCAAATTCATCGATTTTTTTCAAATAATTTAAATTAAGATTAGCCTTACCCATTAATTACTCAACATAATCATGCTAATCTAAGATCTAGAAGAATGGAAAAGGACTAACTAAGGATGAGGGATATCTCCTACAACTCCTTCTTCGATGACAGGCTCAATCTCTATCAATATAGATTCTGATCCATCTTCAACTTTAGCCTGCGGTAGTAGCTTAGGGCAACTGGCTATCCTGTGGTCCTCACTTCCACAACGAAGGCACGCTCTAAGCTTCCGCCGACACTCTTTAGCCTGATGACCCAATGTTGGGTTCCGTGCACCCCCTCGTTGTCTTTGACATTGGTTTTGATGATTCTAATATACTGTGTGGTTTTCGTATGTTTTAAAGTGAAAATAATCTATGTAAGTCTTGTGATAAAAGTTGTGGCAAATGAGCTTACATATGGATCCTATGCCTTGCAGGTTTGGATGTTCTTGGGTTGACTGGCCTTAACAGTTCTCCATGTATATACTTGGATTTGGATGGCCAGGTTCACTGCTTTAACAAAGTGCCGACACTGGTTGCTGAGTGTCGACACTACTTCCAATATGTCACATGCACTGATCTGTCTTCTTGTATGGTGTTCTATTGACTAGTTCATTTGAGTGCATTGGACTGGTATATGAGTTAAGTTCAAACTTTTGTTGAATGTTCTTGACTTGATTGAAAGAACTTGATTATTTTTGTCTGAAATGGAACTCTGTGTGCAGCTTTGTTAAATCATATTTTGATATGTGAGAGTTGCGTAGAAGAATTGGGTTCCTTGAGTTAAAGTGAACTGACATCTGCACTGACCCACATTTGCCAATTCTTTATGTGTGGACAGTCCTTGGGCTTATATGCATATACACTAATGGTTCATATGTACTGACCTGTTCATTGGTTGAAATTCAGAAATCATCATGTGCATCAATTGTGTTGACAAGTTTGATTGATGATATGAATAGCTATCAATGAACTAAACTTAAATTCTTGGACTGAACTTGATAGTTTTGGTTTGATCATGGGATTCCTGTATGACTTGTCTGAACCACATCTGATATGTGAGTTCATGAAAATCTCGGTTTGAAAATTCATAAATCACTTATATGTGGCTTTGCATTTTAATATGTGAACATGTAGGTTGAACACATGTCTCTTACATATTTGATTTCAATGTGCATGTGGACAGTTCTGTATTGAAACTGAAATTCAGACTGAACCTTGGATCCATGAGAGGAATGCATTTTACTTTACTCAAATGCATGTTTTTCACTTGGCTAAATCAAGTTTTCATAAATGGGTTGAAAATGGCTTCTTCAAGTGCTTTGACTCATAACTCTGATGATTTGAATGTCTTGAAAGTGCAGGTTTCAAGATACCCACAAGCCTCTGTAAACATGGTAAGAATTCATTTTAGTATATGTTTCCAAGTGGGTAAGTTGGGTTTAATTTATTTGGCTACTTAATTGTCTTTTGACTAAGTGAGCTTCATGATGCATCATGCTCAATTCGATTCCCATTCTTTCTTGCAAGATCTGATTTGATTTGTGTTTTAAACCTCTCATGCATCTCATTCTATTATTTTTTAATGAGGTTTAATGGTGTTTTATTGATCCTCAATGTGTTTGGGGTTTCAATTCAGTTTATCTAAGTTTTTTCATCTGTCAGAAAAAGTGTCGACTCACTGAGTCGACACTTCTTTAAGGTTGTTCTGTCTACTGCTTCGTTTCATTTGTCCAGACAGAAAGTGTCGACTCCAGGAGTCGACACTTTCTGGCCAGTCTGCTGGCTGGACACTTCTGGCTGCAAGTGTCAACTCCTAGAGTCGACACTTACAGGCCGGAGGTCTATTTTCAAAGAAAACAGAACCTCTTGTGAAAAGTGTTGACCCAATGAGTCGACACTTTCACCCAGGTCCTATTTTTATATAACATGACAGCACTTCGGGAGAAAAGTGTCGACCCCATGAGTCGACACTTTCTCTGGTTCGTCCGGATCGAGTTTTTCGGATTGATTTTGAAAACCCCATTTCAAGATCCATTTTGGCTTGGATGTTTACCCTATTACCCTTAGGGTTTGACCCATCTATGGGGTGTTGTTTTGAAGGGTTTTAACATGGTAAATCAATTGGACAATGAAACACTATGTGTAATCCCCTCTGAATCAGAAATACATGATGTTGTTCTCAAGTTATCCCAGGACAGTGCCCCGGGGCCAGATGGGTTTTCAGGTGCATTCTACCACTCAGCCTGGGATATCATCTCAACTACAATGGTAAATGCTGTTCAGGAATTCTTCATTTCACAGGAAGCTCTTCCTAGACATGTCACTGCAACTTTGGTAGTTTTGATCCCTAAATAGGTTAATGCCACCAAGATATCTGAATTCAGACCTATCAGTCTTTGCAATTACTTCTACAAGATAATTTCCTCCATCACAAATTGCAGATTAGCCAACATTCTTCCCAAGATTATTTCCCCTGAACAATCTGCATTTGTGAAAGGAAGGCAAATAGTTGATAACATTGCTCTAGCTCAGGAATTAACCCATGATCTGTGTAGGAAAACCAGGGGTTCTAATGTGATGCTGAAGCTTGATATGGCCAAGGCATATGACCGATTAGAATGGGATTTCCTTTTCTCTGTTCTCCACAAGTTTGGTTTTAGTAATCAATTCATCTTACTTGTTGAAAAAATGGTGAATAATAATTGGTTCTCTATTCTCCTAAATGGGGTCCCTGCAGGTTTCTTTGAATCCACTAGAGGGGTCCGACAGGGTGACCCCATTGCTCCCTCACTGTTTATTATAGCTGAAGAAGCTCTGAGTAGATCCTTGACCAAAGCTTACCATTGTGGACAAGTTGAATGGTTTGCTGGCCCAAGAAATTATCCAAAATTATCACACCTTTTTGCTGATGATACACTGATTTTTTGCAAAGGGAGCATCAATTCTGTAAGGAACCTGCTTAAAGTTCTCAGAACTTATGAAAGGGCTTCGGGTCAGAAGATAAATGTAGTCAAAAGTGGCTTTTTTATGCACACAAGAAGCAATAATAAAGCTGTCAGGAAAATTCAAGAAGCAACAGGTTTTACAAGGCACTCATTTCCACACAAGTACCTAGGATTCCCTCTGGTTAAAGGCAGATGCAAGAAGGTCCACTATAATGGTATTATTAATACAATTCAGAAACGTATTTCTGGCTGGAAATTTAGGTTGTTATCTCAGGGAGCTAGGCTAGTGCTTATCAAACATGTCCTCTCATCTCTGCCTATTTACTTTTTAACATCATCATCTCTTCACATTGGCACCCATCAAGCTCTTTAACAGGCTTTTGCAAACTTCTTCTGGGGCTCATCAACCCAAGGAAATAAGAAGCATTGGAGATCCTGGAAAGCAATTTGTCAACCTGTTTCACAAGGTGGCCTTGGTATAATGTCTCTTAGACATATGGAGGTTGCTTTGAGAGTAAAGATGTTGTGGCAGGCATTGCACTCAAATTCCCCATGGGCTGTTTACTTCAGAGCAAAATACATTAGGAACTGTCCATTAGCCAAGGTTCAATTCAACAATATGAGAGGTTTTGAAAAAAGGTGTTGGCTTAAGGCGAAAAACCTCATCATCCAACATAAAAGGGTGGTTGTGGGTGATGGTAGTCAAGCCAATTTCTGGTATGACAGATGGCTAGGTAACTCCACCCTTGCTGATCTGATCTCTGAAAACAACATTCCCAACCCTAAATTGACTGTCCGTGAATGTTTATCACATCAGAAAGTGGAAGACTCAGTTTTGCAAAGCAGGATCCTCCCTACTGAAATATGCAATGCTCTTAGGAGTGTAAACCTTAATCAGGAGCAGGATCTAGCTGCTTGGAGCCTTTCTTCTTCCGGGAATTACAGTGTAACCTCCACCTACAAGTTCATCTGTAGCAGCAACAGATTACAAGTCAACAATCAATGGACCCGATTATGGTCTCGATGGCTCCCTTCCAAGGTATCAGTCCACATGTGGAAAATTCTGAATAGGTGCCTCCCTCTGGATACCAATATACAACGGGTGGGTATCCACTTATGTTCCAAATGTTACTGCTGTAAGAGAGCTCATGTTGAAGACTATAATCATTTATTTCTGCATAGTGATTGGGCCTCACATACTTGGTCTTATTTTAATTCCATAGGTTTGCAAGCTGAAGGAAACTCTGTTAGCTCCATCATTCTAAACACTATATGCAATTCTCAGCAGAAGTCCCTCTTCGGTCTCTTCACCCTATGAGCTATTGGTGTTGGCATGTGGGAGATATGGTGCGCTAGAAATTCTGCAAAGTATGATGGGAAAGAAATTTCAAAACAGGGACTCATCCACAAAATCTGCTTCAAAGTTAAGGAGATTTGCCAAGCTGCTGATCTTGTTGAAGCCAATAACAATAAAATAAAAATTTTAGAAGCTTTTGGCCTGCTGAATTCCAAATGCAGACAACATCAATTTATGGCCATAAAATGGATTTGTCCACCTTGGACATCTCTCAAGCTAAATACGGATGGTGCCTCAAAGCAAAATGGTGAATCTGGAGGAGGTGGGATCATAAGAGATCACAAAGGAAGCGTTCTTCTTGCTTTTGCCCACTTCTATGGAATATCTAATAGTATCATTGCCGAGGCCCGTGCTCTCCTGGATGGTATTAAATACTTAAGAACAACTGGTTCAAAGCCCACCATTATTGAATGTGACTCGAAAACTCTTGTCCACATCATAAACAGACAAGCTCAATGCCCTTGGTCCATCCTCACCTATGTCAGAGAGATCTGGAGCATTCTTACTCATGAGGATTCCATCACTCATATCTACAGAGAAGGGAACATTGTGGCGGATTCATTGGCTTCTTTAGCATGTTCTTTGAAATGTAATTCCTTTTATTCTTACCATGAGCTTCCCTCTCTTATAAAGGGTGCAGCTCGGCTAGATAAGCTAGGCATGCCTAGCGTTCGAGTGATGTAATTGTAATATCTGACTTATTCTTATTTCTATAAAATCTCCCCCTAGTGGAAAGGTGATGGAGTGGGTAAAATCCACTTCTCCCCCTTTCCCTAGGCAGGGCTTTACACAAAAAAAACATTGGGTTTTTGGTCTTTTGCTCCTGATTTCCCACTTGTATATGAGGGTTAGGATCTCCATTGGAAGAAGGATTCCCCTTACGCTAATAGTTCCTATCTACTGCAGGTGAAGAAGAACGAGGAGGAGAAGGTGCTGCTCTGCTGGAGAAGAGATCCACGCCGCCAAGGAACGTGTCTCACGACCCCAAGCTCGAAGCCAAAGGCGAGCCGCCGCTGCTCTCTCCATCGTTGCTTGCTTGGGCACATTTCAAAAAGGGGGCTGATTCCTTCTCTTATGCTCTTATCATTCTAAAGCATTCTTCGATTTTGTCTCCGGGTTGTGTGAAGATTTAGGGGATATCTAAATCATTCATTACAATATCTTTGTTTGAGATTAGCTTAAAGGTTGGGCTCATTCTGCTCTTGTAGTGGAGAAGAAGAACGAAAAGGAGTGTGGGACATTAAAGGGGAATACATATATATATATATATAATTTTGTTCTCAATTGTGGTCATGTCCCTTTTAATCAAAATATACTCTCGGAGCATAATGTTTCATCTTTTCTTGATGTGTGCAGGCTTGATTGGAGCTAGGACTTGAACGAACAACCTTGGATCCTCAAGGAGGATGACCTACTACTCCAACCAGCTGCGGATAAAAGCTTCTCCAACTTAGGCTTTACGAAAGATCCTCTTACGTCTATTGGAGAATCAAGGGGATATTTCTACATCTTATATGTGTTTAATTCCTTGTGTGTTTCATAGTTTATTTTCATCTACATACTACTGGGAGCGAATATTGTATATCATGTGATTTTGTTAAATTTAGAATATCTGTGTGTGTGTACGGAGCTGTCTCCGTGTGGTTGTTGTGTCCGGGGTACGTTCCCCGAACGTGTGTGTGTGTGTGCTGCAGTGGCAGCGTATTGAGGCAAGGCCTCGTGTGTGTATTGCTGCGGAAGCAGCGTGTGTGTGGTTGGGGTTCGTCCCCGTGTTGCTACGAAAGTAGCGTATAGTGAAGCCTCACCCGGTTGGGTGAGGGGTGGACGTAGGGAGCCCGTCGTGGTCCCGAACCACCTTAAAAACTCGTGTCTCGTGTGATTGCCTGTGCGTTTGATCATTTCTTCTATCTCTCTTCACAGGTCAACTTAGTAGGTTTTAATTCACTGCACATCACACATCGCTTCATCCATTATCCGTGCGTGAGTTAGTTTAGTTGTTCAATGCATTGTTCATTCGAGTGAGAGCGGAAAGGTTGAGAGAATATCTCTTGCATCTCACGATCATCTTGATCACACTTGGGTTTGTGCGAATTAACGTTAGTTAATTTATTTCCATTGTGATTATCTTAGAAAGTTTTTTAAATTCCGTCATCTCGGCAAGGGGACAATTCAACCCCCCTTCTTGTCCGCCATCTCTCTGGGCCAACACCCAATTTATGACAATGAAGACACTTCCTTTGCAATTGATCACTTCTTCTCTTCTTATTACTCTGAGATCCTTTACGACAAGCTCTCCTCCTTCTAAGCCTTTTTCCTCTACCATTCAGTGCCACCTGAGAAACAGATCTAGACCTGGACTTACCCAAAGACCCTCTTGCTTCACCTCAACCAAGGTCTAGACTCCTGCAAAATAATTACAAAGTTATTAATCTTATTACCCCTTACGCGGCTCACTACCATAGTTTTACACATATTTTATTACTTGACCTGAGGCACTACCTAATCTCACCAGGTAACATGGAGGAATGACACGGATGGTATGGCCTAATACTTAAGACAACCTACACCTATGGACAAGAACCTCGGACTTAAACAACCTAGGCTCTGATACCACTTCTGTCACGCCCCGAACCGATAGCAGCGGACACTTGCTCGAAACGTGGCAGCGAAACAATCATGACAATCAGAGCAACTTAAATGACAATAAAACAACACCCCACAACACACTGAGGTCAGAAAATAAAAATATAATTTTATTAATAACAACTTATAATTTTTGACTTGAATTATAATAATGGACTCAATTAAAAAGGAAAAGGGAAGAAAAGAGAAAAGGATAAGACTCACAACTCTAACTAGACACAAGAAAATAAGAAAAGGCTCGGGTCCACTAAAACTTTAGGTCCGGTCCACTCGATCACTCTTGCCCATTCCAGATTTCATGAACTCCATCTCCTAAATTACTTGAAAAATGTTAATGAGAGAGGGTGAGCAAGAAGCTCAGTAGGATTTATATCTCTTCTGTCACGCCCCGAACCGATTGCAGCAGAGACTTGTTCGAAACATGATAGCAAAACAAGCATGACAATCAGAGCAACTTAAATGACAATAAAACCACACCCCACAACACACTAAGGCCAGAAAATGAAAATATAATTTTATTAATAACAACTTATAATTTTTGACTTGAATTATAATAATGGACTCAATTAAAAAGGAAAATGGAAGAAAAGAGAAAAGGACAAGACTCACAACTCTAACTAGACTCAAGAAAACAAGAAAAGACTCGGGTCCACTAAAACTTCAGGTTCGGTCCACTCGATCACTCTTGCCCATTCCAGATTTCATGAACTCCAGCTTCTAAATTACCTGAAAAATGTTAAAGAAAGAGGGTAAGCAAGAAGCTCAGTAGGATTTATATCTCTATCGCCAGGCAAGGTTTAAGTAATCAACAATTTAATCAAGTGGAAAGAACTATATGCATGAACGAAACACTTCAATAAATCAGTAACCATTGCAAGACTTAATCATGATAGAGTCAAGTTTAACGAAGAGATGAGACCAAGTATAGAAAGTACAAGGTTGAGCAAGGCTATATAATGACATGCACAAGTGATCAATATTCAAGAATTTTGGCCATATATCAAGTCAAGTCAAGCAAACAACTACGTTCATGTATTCAGTTCATGTGGAAGTGGAATGTCGTACACTCAACACGCTAGATAGTACTTCGGCGCAATATCTCACCATGTCATTACAAACTCCCATGGGCACTAGAACTTTTCGGGCACTCTCCCCAGGACCAGACCGGGCCCCTATGATGTGTTGGCATCACTACAAGAAAAATCGCGGATAGCGACCGACCTAGCGGTCGCTATTCAGTCGTAGATCGGTCGCAAATCTACATTGCGACCGAACAGATACTATCTAGCGACCGAATATGTCGGTCGCTATATAATAGTCGCTATATAGCGACCGACATAATTCGGTCGCAGTATCAGTCGTTACCAGAGACCGATTATAATCGGTCGCCTGACCGGTCGCTAATAATTCGGTCGCCATTTAGTCTCTATTCGGTCGCTACATTTGTTGTATTTTAAAAAATAAAATTAACCTATCGGATTAAGTCGGTCTCAATTCGGTCGCTATTCGGTCTCGAATTATGTTGTATTTTTAAAAATAAAATTAACCTATCGGATTTATTCGGTCTCAATTCGGTCGCCAGTCGGTCGCTAAATTTAACCTATCGGATTGATTCGGTGGCTAATCGGTCGCTAGTCGGTCGCCAAGTATAATTATTTAATAAAAGAAATATAACGTATAGTCGCTATTCGGTCGCAATTCAGTCTCCATGCGGTCGCTAATTTTGCATTATTTTTTTTTTTAAAAATTTATTTAAACTGATAAATAAATTACCTGATAAATAACAAATTCATAACATAAATATAAAATCAACTACACAGACAACAATATCGACAAATCTCAAATTCATCACATACAAACACCTGATAAATAACAATTTCATAAAACAATAATAAATCAACTACACGGATCACAATCTCCACGAACCTCAAATTACACACAATTAAAATAAAATCACAAATTAATCATACATCCATAATAATAAAATGACAACATACACAACTAAAATAAAATCACAAATCCTCCACATATGTCTCATCCTGGTCGTCGTCTCGTCCAACATCATCCTGGTCGTCGTCTCGTCCAACATCTCGCGACGGATGATCCTGTATATCATTTAAAAAAATTATAATCAAATCCTTAATAAAGAAATCAAGCATTAACAAGACTTAATAAAGAAATCAAGCATTAACAAGAGTATGCCAATAGTTTAAGCCAGCTCATTTTCATATATATAAATACACACACACAATATAAGTTCAAATTTCATCTTGTATTTTAAAAATGAAGTTTGAGCGCCGAGCTCAAACCGGGCATCCGATTTGGATTCCGTCAGTTCTGACAAGTCACTTTCATCTCCCCGGTCGTATTGGAATGATCGGCACGGCCATCCGACCGGTATTTCGAATTTTAGACCCCCGGACCCGTCCTAACAGTTCATTTGAACTAAGTGTATTTTAAAAATGAAGTTTGAGCGCCGAGCTCAAACCGGGCATCCGATTTGGATTCCGTCAGTTCTGACAAGTCACTTTCATCTCCCCGGTCGTATTGGAATGATCGGCACGGCCATCCGACCGGTATTTCAGATTTTAGAACCAAATGCCCCGTCCTAACAGTTCATTTGAACTAAGTGTATTTTAAAAATGAAGTTTGAGCGCCGAGCTCAAACCGGGCATCCGATTTGGATTCCGTCAGTTCTGACAAGTCACTTTCATCTCCCCGGTCGTATTGGAATGACCGGCACGGCCATCCGACCGGTATTTCAGATTTTAGACCCCCGGACCCGTCCTAACAGTTCATTTGAAATAAGTGTATTTTAAAAATGAAGTTTGAGCGCCGAGCTCAAACCGGGCATCCGATTTGGATTCCGTCAGTTCTGACAAGTCACTTTCATCTCCCCGGTCGTATTGGAATGACCGGCACGGCCATCCGACCGGTATTTCAGATTTTAGAACCAAATGCATAAGTTGCTGCTTCTCGCTGCCTCCATTCAGGTTTGTTAATGTTTTCTTCTATGAATGGCATAACAAGAGGCACAATGCTTTATGAATATTTATAGATCTGTATCCTCCCCCACTCAAGTGAATAGAATTTATACATATCTTTTCACTTTCAGTTCTAACCAAAATCTCTATACACCTATGGAAAATCCTGCAGAACAGTCTGCCTGTTGATTCTAATATCCAGAGGATAGGTGTAAGATGATATTTAGAGTTAAGAAAATGATATTTTCCCCTCCTCAATCTAAATTCTTATATTTTGTAAGATGATATTTAGAGTTAACAAATAGAAAATCAATCAAATAAAATACTTACCGGAGGCTGCTGTGCAGGAGGTGCAGGAGGTGCTCTACTACTATCAATTCCCAAGGATGTGAGCATCTGGGAGACGGTCTGAGCGACGATGGTTGAGATATTCTGAGAGATATTCTGAGAGACGGTCTCGTTGACGATCTGCCTAAACATATCTGGAGTCATGGTCGGGGCGGCACTGGAAGAACCATCTGGGGCTGCTGGTGTGGTAAATGGAGAGGTCGCATGTGAGACCGAACTCGAGCATGATGATAACACCCTAGTCGTGCCCAAGCTATGTCCAAAACCATAAACATGTCCTTTCTTGGGTGCCCCAGATGCTGCAACCCAAATGGCAGGATCCAACTCTGGACGCTGACTGTCATCCCCGTACCTCTCATCCATTCGTCTACTATATGAGTCCTGCAAAAACCAAAAAAAAACAAAACCAAATTATTCTACAATTTAATCTTAAATGAAAACTATTAATGTATACACTTACCGCTACCTCCCGAGCTTTCTCACTAATGTAAGCATTTGTCCCTTTCTTCTTATGAGTTCGATCAAAAAGTTCATGAAATTGAGCTGGCCGCTTTAACTGTGCTTCCTGTTATTCAAATAAATCACAGTTTCATAATAGAAACAAAAAATTTATATATGTAGAAGTGTACTTACTAATCTCGCTTTATGTGTTGCAAAGGAGACAGAGCCACCCGTGTGTAAATTCGCTTCAGGATGCGCTGCTCTGTTTTGCTTTGCTTTGTTTGAATTGGCATTCCATTTCTCCGCTTCCCAAATGTTGCACAGCTCTGTCCAATACTCCTTTCTCATCCACACAGGCCCATGCTCCTTCCATATGTTCTTATCAGTACTTGCACATGCTTTTTTTGCATATCTTCGGGCATTGTACATAAGATGTTTGAAATTATCTCTTGCAGTAGCTGTCCATGCAAATCTAGCACGTAACTCATCTGAATGTTCTGTGAATCGATGATTCCTCTATATATTAACAACAACAAAAATTTATATGTTACATAACAAAGTGGGTTAAAATAATAATTGAAAATGACTTAATATGATAAAATAAGATAAATACCAAGAACATAGAGAACAATAAATCCTGAACACCCATCGGAAAATCAGCAAAGCGATGGATGGGGCCTGGAAAATGTGCTTGAATTGTCTTTGTAATAAATTGTGATGCTTGGGCTGGCTCTATTTTATTCCTGAAATTAAAAATATTAATACCACAATGACGAATAAATAACAAAAATAATGCATTACGTACCCTTCATTTATCCACACTGCCCGCATCGTCTCATTACAACAGCCCTCCCCCTCATGATGACTCGCCTCGTCATCAGCACGTACTATACGAATTAAATAGTATAAATAAAACAAACTATCAAAAAAACATAAATATGCAAATGAACATACCTGACTCAGCTGGGGGAGGTGTAGATCCACTCGCCATGTGTGATGGCGGTGCATAGGCCGTCAATGTACCCGTTGTCAGTGGTAACGGTGCAGAGGCCGTGGGTCCTGTAAGGATAAGAATCAGATAACACAAAAACATAAAGAATTATTTTAAACAAATACTCAAATGAATTATACATGAAAGTATACATACCTACTACCGGTGGTAGCGGTGCATCCCTCGGTGGTAACGGTGCAGAGGTCGTGGGTCCTGTGAAAATAAGAATCAGATAACACAAAAACATAAAGAATTATTTTCAACAAATACTACAATGCATTATACATGAAAGTATACATACCTACTACCGGTGGTAGCGGTGCAGAGGTCGGTCGTAACGGTGTAGAGGTCGTGGGTCCTGTGAAAATAATAATCAGATAACACAAATACATAATGAATTATTTTCAACAAATACTACAATGCATTATGAAGGGAAAGTATACATACCTACTACCGGTGGTGAAACGGAAGTAAATCTCCTCCCGCTACCCTCTCCCCTCCCACCTCTGGGAGTCCCACGCCGTCCTCGAACCATATCTTCAACTGGTAATAAAATACATGCATATTCATCAAATAGTGAAAGAAAGAAAGTTACAGAGTATTAAAATTCCCAGATAAAATTGTATACCATTAATCAAACATTCTCCATTTCTTCTTCAGATGTTGGAGATATAACAAATTCAGCATTCACATCTTCATTATCAGATTCATTTTGATCACTAATATATTCCTCCTCTTCGGAGTCCCCCAACTGTATTTCTGGTTGTTCTGGATCGACTTCCTCCACTTCATTCTCTTTAGATAAAGACGGTGCCTCCACAGATTCATCACTAGAAGCAGGCAAGTCTACATCATCACCCAAGTCTGATTGAAAGAATTCGGCATTCACATCCAACTGCTCTGTTTCAGTCAAATCCAACTCATTATTCTACAATTACCCATGAGGAAACAAAATAAAGTTTATATTTTACTTATCCAGGCTGCCAGACATTCCAAAAAGGCCTACAGCAGTGTCAGCACAATTTGAAGCTACTTGAATGTAGAAGTTACTGGATGCATACAAGAAGTAAGAAGCAGAAGTTCAACAAAGAGTAAGGTTGGATACTTGATCATTGGTAAAGTTAAGATTTTGCTTTCTTGGTTTAAAAACAGATTTTCCAATCTGGCTTATGAGTGCATTGCCAGTATTAGGTCATACATAGACTTAAAGGCCAGATATTGAATTGGGGTTGAGGTAAGAAATTTCAAGAACAAAAAAATGGCACATTATGCCGGAACAGAGAAATCTGGAAATTATGATGCTGGGGCTGTCTAACGGGTAGGAAAATCCTATATTTTATCCTTGCTTTTAAGGACTTCTATACCACAAGGCGTTAAGGGAGTATATACAGCTAATTAGATTTTCTTAGAATTGACGGGTTTCAATTAAAAATTACTAGATTGCAGAAGCACTGTTTTCAATTAATATTTAAAAAAATCAACTATGTATTTCCTTATTAGGGCTGGTTTAGGGGCTCATTTTGGGTGAAGACTCCATAAACTCTCCATGTGACTTTTTGAAAACATTAATAGTGGTTGCCGTAAATATTTATCTTTCTCAGCCTTAATCTTGTTTTCTCTCCTTCATAATTCATTTCCACGAGCTTGCAATACACCAGCAAACAACAATCATCCTCTGTCCCCCAAATTCTATGTTCTAAGGTGATTGGTGCTTCATCCAATTGCTTAAGCAATCCTCAGAATTTCACATGACATATAACGCCCATTTTTTTCCTTCCTGACTTGCATCTCTATGTCAGGCATCCAAACCGAAGATGTTAACATACAATATATATGTACGAAGAATCCAAATTATGAGACAGAGTTCTGAGAAAAGGGCACTTGAATGTCTATAAACCAGAGTATGGAAGAAAAGGTATATGGACTAGTTGCATTATATAGGTAATGCACATTACATGATGATGGTTCTAGAAACTTTTGGTAATGTTACCTTCACATCAGAAGAAAAATTGTTTATAGGCTTCTTGTAGCCTGCTTTCTTAAGATGGAAATTCATCCATCGAAGTAGAACTTTTTCTGGTGCTAAGCTCATTAGCTCCTCCATATCCTGTCCATTTTAAAAAATAAGCAAAATTCAATACTCTTCAACCAATTTAAAAAGGTAAAAAAGAGGCTAACAAATGGTTTTTACAACCTGACTGTCATCCACTAACTCAACTAGTTGAGGTGTCTTTTTTAGGTTGAGATCTGCTAACAATTGTATCTGGTAATAGGATCAATAACAACAAATCAAAAAGAAACTGATGGAGATACATGGACAAAGAAGAATAAGCAAAGAAAAAGAAGACATCCTTAAAGCATTCCTCGATTCCTCGATTCCTGAAAATTTGGGTTCCTCGTTATTTTTTGTCTCCTTAATGTCGTTTCTAGGTTAAGGACTGCCTTAGAACTGGTCTAACTTAATTAACAGGTAAATCCGTAGTTATTCTCGTGTGATCAAAGTACATAAATAAGTGTTTTTTAGAAGAATGGTAGTACAATAATCTCTTTTATAATATTAGAAATATGCAAGTGTTTGCCTCTTGATTGCCATTGCTTCACAAACTGGACTGTTTTGCAAATACAAAGTCACTAAATAGAGGCATAAACTTGCAGGAGTTAGAATTCTTAAAAACATATCAATTTAAATAATCATGTTAGACAAAATTATTGCACTCTCCCTCGGCTCAGACGACCGATAGTAACTGGAGGAGGAGCTGCGATGGTCTGCAGGGGGAGGGGTTCCAGCACTGCAGAGGGAGGGGGAGGGGATTCCTGCAACCTACAAGGGGGAGGGGGGTCTAACACCCAGCAGCACATGGGGATTGGGAGGGGGGTTTTCACTCGACAAGGAGATGGGGGGTTGCATTGGCCCGCAGTACTGGGGGGATGGGGAGGGGGCTTCCGATGGCATTGGGAGGGTGAGACGATTCCGGTGGTGCAGCACAAAGGGGAGTTGGTGGGGGGTTTCCAGAGGTGGAGGGGGACGGGAAGGGGAGGGGGAGGCAGAGGGGGACACGGGAAGGGGAGGAAGGGAGGAGACCGTCGGAGGCAGAGGGGGAGGCGGAGTGGGACGGGAAGGGGAGGGGGATCAGAGGGGTCAGGCCGGAGGGGGAGGGGCATGGGGATGGGAAGGAGATCTGAGGGGGACGGGGGCGCAGGCCGCAGGGGGGAGGGGAGGGGAGCAAGCCGGCGACGGGGCCGCAGGGGGGAGGGGAGTAGGCCGGCGGGGGAGGGGAGCAGGCCGGTGACGGAGGGGGAAGGGAGAGAGAGAGAGAGAGAGAGAGAGAGAGAGAGAGAGAGAGGTACCTGCGGAGGGCGACGACGGCAGGGCGAGCGGCGACGGCGACTCGACGCGAGCGGCGCGGCGACGGGCTCCGGCGGAGGGGGGCTCGGGCGGGAGGCAGCACGGGGAGGGGGGCTCCGGCGGAGGAGGGGGGCTCGGGCGGGAGGGCTCGGGCGGAGGGGGGGCTCCGGAGGAGGGGGCTCGGGCGGGAGCGGGGAGGGGGGCTAGGGCGGAGAGGGGGCCGCAGGGGAAGGGGGCTCGGGAGGGGGGGCTCGGGCGGGAGGGGGGGGGCTCGGGCGGGAGGGCTCGGGCGGGCGGGGGTCGTAGTAGGAAGTATAACGGCATCAGCGACCGACTGGAGACCGAAGTTAATTCGGTCGCAATAATAGCGACCGATTAGCAACCGATATACATGCGGTCGCTGAAACGGTCTCGGTTATGCGACCGATTATTTCGGTCTCCGAATTGGTCTCTATTTGGGACCGACTAGCGACCGATTAAATCGGTCGCTAATTCGGTCGCTATAGCCACTTTTTCTTGTAGTGCATTGAGGGTTGGATCAGAGATCCCATGAAATCTAGACATCCATATTATTTAATGGCCAAGGGTTCCAAGAACAAGCTCAAGTAACCAAGTACTAACGGACAATTCCTTAGAAGGAATTCAAGTTCAAGAGATCATTGGGATAAGTCATAGGGATAAAACTTAAGATTCAAGGAAAGTTGTAGCAAGTTTCGGAATACAACACCAAGGGCCAGAAATGTAGCAGGGTAGGCTAAAATCTGATTACAACTCAAACCTCGCAATTGCCAAACCAAACACGAGAACCAAGAAAACTGGGAAAGGTAGTGGTCTTTAAAGAGCCGCTATCATGAAGTAGCGGTCAAGGATCAACCTCTACCAGAAGAGGGTTCCAAAGGGGTTGCATCAACTCACTAGGCAGGTGGGTCGACTCACGACGAGGGAAAAGATAAAGCGGTCCAGAGATGGCCGCGGTTTCAAGGTAGCTGTCATAATAATGTCGCGACCAGGGTCAGGAGGCACAATCAACAGAACCACTTCAACCAACTGAAATGGGTTCGGTCGACTAAAATAGGGAATATCAGTCGACCAAGCCAACGTCAGTCGACCGAACAAAGTTTAGACGACTGAAAAATAAAAACATCAGTTGACCTGGCAACTTCAGTCGACTGAAACAAGATTCAGTCGACTGAAAATAAGACTGGAATGCAGACCCAAGAGAAGAAGATGGGGGTCGGTCGGCCGACTGCTACCTCATGGTAGCGGTTCTCATGGGACCGCTTTCTAAACAGAGTTGGGCAGAACTCGGTCACAACCTTGTGCTGTCCACTCACAAACCGGTCAGATCCAGGGGTTCAAGTTTTCAGGGTTTAACCTGCTCAGCATCCTAGTGAGAATCCCAAGCTCACGGAGTCTTATGGAGGCCTTGTGATAGCGGTTCTAGTCCGACGGAAGGAATATGCGGCGAAGAGTCCCAACTATCTCAAGAAATGTAGGGTTTGAAATTGCGGAAAACGGGAGTAATCGGTAAGTCATTACACCTATAGTGGCATGTCTCTCACACAATCTTTACAATGAATTAAATAACGTTGGCTAAACTAGTCAAGATAAAGCAAGAATTTTAAATGTGAACAAATTCAATTAGCAACTAATCTACATGTTTTCCAAGATATAGCATGTGAGAGAAGTGATAATCAAGGGACAATGGTGTGAAACTTAGTTATATTTTAATGTTCTTTGTTGAAACCCTAGAATATTAAGTGCGCGTTCAGTCTTAAAAGCATGTTGTCTATCATTTCCTTTTAGAAACAGTACATAGGAAAAATTGGGTATGCTGCAACCCAGGCGTAGAAAATGATCTGGGCAGGGCCGCTACCTGATGGTAGCGGTCGGTCAACGACCGTCATCTAGCCACCTTTGACTTATTCAAAAAAGAAATCCCTGCCAGGAAGATGGCGATATATCGCGAGGTCGCGGTGTCCAGGTCGCGGTCATTGTGGTTCCGCGATTTGGGACCGAGACTCGCCCTTCTGTCGAACTCTGACACACTTCGATTGAAATGCACAATACGATCGATATACTAAAAAAAATTTGGGCAAAATGGCACCAATGGAAATAGCACGAAAAAATGTACAAGATGGCATAGATTAATTAGGATTTGGCCTAAGATAAACCTACCTTTAGAGGAATTAAGAAGAGGTTGTTGTTGCCGGAACCCTAGATGAACCCTCACCTTCGACCGCCGAATCCTCCCTCGATCACGCACACCGTCGCATCCTAGAGCAAATAGGATTTCCCTGAGGGCGTGGCCCTCTATTTATAGAGCTAAGGAGGCTTGAAGAGCCCTGGGTCGATCGGTAGAAATTCTAGAAGAAATTTTTTTGAAAAAATAATGGTTTGACCAAATCCAGCGCCTTCAGCCCAAATTAGGGTTTCTAGGGTTGGGATTTTCGAGGGAAAACATCTATCCTAGGTAGGCCAAGGGTTTGGCTCTGATTTGTGCCCATTAGGTCAAGGGTTGATGTCCAATTTGTCTTGATTAGGTGGGTTTTCCGAAACCTTCGAGTTTAACCCAATAAGCCCTAATTTAGCCCAATACACCTATTTCGTGTTTTCCTTTGGCCCCTCTTTGGCAGAGACTTTAGTTAATCCTAGTTTAAAGGGGAGTGGGTTGATTAAGTTCACTTTTGTTCCATTTTAATTTGATAGTAAGTTGGTTAAGTTATCCCACCTATTGAGATGGGATAGGTTAATCCAGATTAACACGAATTAACTCGGATTAACCTGGATTTACTAAATCTACTCTTGCCAAAGCAAAATGAGCTAAATTTGGGGTTAAGTGGGCTTATCCCTGGGATATGTCCGAAACAAAGCGGGGCTTCGGGTTTTTCATTTAGGTAATCTTATTAGAAATTCTTTGCTCTATAGGGTTATATATTTTTCATATTTTTTAATTTTTTCTCATTTTTGAAGTTAAAAAGGTAATTAATTATTCTTACATTTATTCATTATGTTATTCCAAGTTATTATAGTCCTCTCACTCTAACCCTAATTAGACTAAGGTTTGATTGTAGAATTAGGGCCATTTGATTAGGTTTTATCCTATTACAATTCCATGTTTACTCGGCCTAAATTAATACAAAGTTGTTGTTTAACATGAATTATCTTTATCTTATTTTAGGAGTTATATTTATTCTAGTTTAGATTTATTTTGATTCTAGGTTGCTATGACTTTCCTTTATTGTCATTCAAATTGGATTCAAGGCGCAGTAATTTATTTACTCTTTTTGGATGTAGTTTCAGCCCTCTTTAAAACAACTGAATTTTTTAAGAATAGAAGGCCGTTCAATTATTTTAACCCGTTCAATAGATTGGTTTTATGTAAAAATTATATCAGCCTTACATTATTTATCCATTATATTGAAAAAAATTAATATTTCTTTCGTTACTTTTTTTATTTTTTTCACATAGATTCTATCATTTATAGCACCAATTCTATATTTTTCTTTTCCTCATTTTCATTTCAATTATATGCTTTACCGTTATTTTAACATTTATTAATTAACTGGGATGTTACACGTATACTACCATAGCAACCTGGTTGATGACGCCGCAACCAATCCACATGGGTCTCCAGATATCACAGATTCTTGCCACAATTGGGTCCTTCTCACAACATTCCGAACTCTCGGACTCAACTGGGCCTCTTCTGGGATTATTACAACTGACCACTCAACTAGCCTCACCAGTCGCTCACAGCTACAAACTGGGACCCACAATCATCTCTCAGAGATCACATCTCTTGGACCACGATTCCATCTCAAGGACACAGCTCCCAACAAGAGTTGAGCGTCTAGCTTACTGACTCCTAACATCGCGTCCTCGTCCTTTGTCAGTCTATTCCCTTTATGACCCCCAACTGGGTCCACTACCAAACATCTGGCACCACTACCAACAAATGAATAGGGTACTCATCTGGCACATCTGCCGTCATATTTTCCCAACTCTCTATTCCACTGGTGCCACCAACCACAATGCCTCAAGTAATGGCATGACAATCAACATGGCTCATACAGCCAGAAATAATATTACACCGAGGAAATGACCCTCTCTATTGGTCAAAATTTTCCAGTACACTACCAAATCTCGGGAATCCTTCTGATTCCCGCCATCAGCATGATCCTGGACCTGTGGGTCATGGGCCCACCATGCTTCCACTGTGCACTCTGTACAATGCGCACAATCATCACAAGAAACTTAGCATCCGCATTCCAAAACATTCTCAACACGGCTGGCTAACTCAAGACTACATGGTGAGGGAAGCTCAAATACCTCGAACCCAGAGCACATGCTTTCTCTCCTGATTTGACAACCCTCCCACAACTCTGCATGCTCCGATCAACAATGCATCATAAATCACAACTCCAACCACAAATTCTCGCACACATAGCCCAATTGACACTCATCCTTCCATAATAACGCCAACGCACCCTTATGCATCAGGGGATAGGCATGAATTCTCACAGGCAGCCGTACTGCCAAAACTCATAACAATTCTCACAGGCCACCACCCCGGCAATAAGTAGGGCACTTCCCACACAAACTCCTTGGCATACTCTGGAAGGCCAACCAATCTGAATACGTGATGCGAGACAATGGAACTTAACCAAAACACAATTCTCTCCAACCAAGGAGACGCCAATTGTGCATTCCACGAAGCAGAAGATTTCCACGCTTGACCCGACTTTGAATCACATACATGCTAGGAACCTCACCTACCAACAAGAGGAAAACAATTGCTACCATCAGGTCAGCTTCTCCGACAACACTCGCCAAGTGTTCCGTCGGACCACACTGGTAGCATCTCATGGCACACCATTGTAACTTGTCGAATAGCGACTCACCACGCCTTGAGCACTGACTCTGCGGATCGCCAACCAGAATCTGCCACAACAGTTGAGCTAGCCACTACCACATGCTCCCTTCCTATGCCTGCCTCTGATCCCGGAGTCATTAACACGTCTAAACACTTACCGAGGAGCGAAGAAATCACTAAAGACGTCAGGCTCGAAGGCTGCTACACTAACAACTTAAGGAAATTATTCCCTCAGATCTATCCTAACTGACACTGGCCCATTCTCAATTCTCAGGTCCTCAAAATATCTGCCTCATGCGCTGCTGCTGCATGGACCACCACATCGACAACCACGACATGGACCATGATCGGCACTAGCCAAAGCTTGTCCTCATATCTCAAATCTACCGCAGAACCTTCACATCTCATTTGCCGCCTCGCTCGACGCATCTGGTGCGGTGCATAATGGCCCCTAATTTCACAACTTGGGCCCCGAGCTAAGCCACTGCCATACTAACTCGAACCAAATCAAGTGCTAACATAGCCCATTCACACGTAGACGCGCAAGACTTAACACTCACTTGGACATCTCTATCCATTCATGCCTCGAAATCTGTATGAATAATTAGGACTGGCATGTCATCTCCAATGCCACAAAGCATGATGAGAAAGTCGGTTTTGACCAACAACAGCTCACCAAGAATATCCTCCACTCATTCAGGCACTCTCTTGATTACGGCATTCGCTCTGCCACCTCCAACCACAACCTCAAAAGCTCAGGTTGGCTAAACCTTAAGCTGAGCTGGACAAGACGACACCAACTCCATTGGAGTATGTTCACGGCCATCTCACAATTTACAATCCCCCACAGTCACCTGACCTCGCCGCTGATATCTCCGATGCTACAACACAAGCTTGCACCTATCGGTAAAATTCTGCCCAACTCAGCACAACCGGGGCCACCACCACTAGGGAAGGTAGCTCTCTACCTTACTCCTAAGGCCCCCTTCCAGCACTCTGACAATAACCGGATTTGCCTTCTCAACGCTAACGCCACACACTCTAGCTCTCACGCGAGAAGCAATACAATAAATAAATACAAAAAATCCTATGCCAATTGCCGACTGTATTGGACCTTATGGACTCTAAACACTGCAACTATCTCAAATTCCCATGTACATTTACAACTCCTACTCTGATACCATATGCAACGACCTAAGATCCGGATACCAGGAAATACTCAATACCATTCGAATCTTGGCCCGCTACCCACGAGCCAGAGAGTTCGAAAGGGTTAATTAGGTGTGTGAACGTATATTGAAATTTAAAGTAATGCATGAAATAACTATATAAGTACCTTTTTAAATAATAGGAAATAAATTAAATCTTCAATTAATAATCTAACTACAGACTCCAGTCCAACAAGGTATAGTCTATAGGGAAAGAAACATACTCAAGTGTCAAGTAAGCCCCCGGTTCTGGCAAGCTAGTAACTACAAACCTCTGCGTTGCACCTCCAAACCTCGAGGAGGAACCGCTACACCTAAAAAGAAGGAGGTGAACCTCATCTCATTGGCTCAGAAGGGGTCCCACGGATCCCTACCACAAAATAATGGCAATAAACAGCAGCGATAACAAAAAACAACAATAATAGGAGTAGCAATAATAATAACAACAACGAAAGCAACAGCCGCAGCCAAAACAATAACAACGACAGCCGGTGGAACCACAGCTCTCTAAATTACTCCTAACAGCAATGAAAAGCAAACCCCGATCTCCCGGTCAAGGACCACCAAAGTAACGAGAAACCCTAGCTACAATATTGAAGGAAATACCATGACATCTCTATCGTGGCGGCCCGACCTCGTAGACGGAGGCCCACCCAGACCACATGTTCCAAGGGTACAGTCACGACTTCACCGTCGTGAACCCTACACTGTCCATGGGTGAAACCTTGGTAACTCCACCGGAACCTTGGACCTCAACGTCAGGAAACGTACACTGAAACCACCCGAAGAACCACATCTCGTTGATGGGGAACTAAACCTCGAGTCACGAGAGTCACATGTCGCATGACAAGAGCATTGCCCACTAGAAGCAAGGTTGGATGCGTCCATTGATGACTTAGTCTATGCCTCGGGTGTCTCTCTACTCACCCTAGGTGAAAACTAAGACACCGTACAAAGTAACACAAAGACAAGGGTCTAGTTAGGGTCGTGCTCGTCAGCATGCGTCTGAAGTCTCCGATCATGTGTGCACACACTGACTGACTACGCTACGTCTGGCCCTCTAGCTGATTTTCCTCCCGACTCGGACTTGAGCTGCCACTATGGAAGGCTCTATGGCAACTAGCCTAAAATCGTCTCTCCTGGGTCTAGCTATCTACCACTCCAAGGTGGGTCGGTACACACATGCCCAAGCATGCTACGACTAGTGGGAAAGGCACTCAACGTGGGAACTCTCAAAAGGAAACCACCAGAGTACTGATAGGCTACACACACGCCCGTCGAGAGTAACTCGGAACTCAAGGTGGCACGGTGCCACCAAACTCAGGACGACTAGCTAGACTCGCTAATCCAACATCCATAGAGTCATGCAACTCATCCCAAGGCCGTTGTACCACACGGCACCATGCCATCAAATTATCTTAGTCCGAGAGTCAGAAACCATGGTCAAAAGGACTCATGACATGGCTCACAACTACTGGGTCCACTCCCTTTCTAAGGAAGACTTAAGAAGCCCCCAGCCCCAGGCCGGATCACAAAACACTTGGTCGTTGACCATACGCATGGCCCACGCAGAAACCACTTTCCGAAGAAGCCAACATCATGCGGGGACAGCCCTCTACACCTACACTGATACACGGTGACTCGATCTAGCATAACAAAAAGCCCAGAACACATGGGGTCACCCAGACCCTCACAACAACATGGGCACACCAATCGAGGGAACATGATTCTTCTGGACACCCGAAATCACCGTCTTGGTCCCCATGGGGTGTCCGGGACATCCACGGGGACAAAGGTCGACCAAAGGGTCTCGATCGGGTCGACCGAAGGCCAAAATGATGTGTTTAGGTAGACTAGCCCACTAGGCTGGTTGGCCAACACAAGGTGTCGGTCGATCGACCCATTGGGGTTTTCAACTGGACCACTGCTAGCCCAGTTGCTTGGCATGGGTTGGTCAACCAACTTATCAGGTTGGTCAACTGAACCATGCCAGCCTGCCCTCTCCGTGTCGAACGTGCCATCAGTTGACCGAATTGCCCATTCGATTGACCGATTTCGACGACGCACCTATGGGAGCTCCCCCATGGGAGCTTAAACAATGCCCCACTCAACCCATTTGAGGTGAAAAAATAAGGGGGAACCCTTCCCCATCCTCTTTAGCACCAAGGGGTCTCATTCAAACCCCAAAAATCTCACCGAATCGGTGAAACCATCACCCACGCCGAAAACATGCATTTTAACCCCACCATGGAAAGAAACACATTCTCGGCCTCACCTCGGCCTATAAATCACTGGAAAAGGGAATGCATGGGCTTGAGATCCGTCCCCCTACCTCCACTGACGATTTTCCACACCGAGGACCCCGATTCCACGCGAAAGCACGCCGCGAACCACCACCGGCATCTCAAATCTACGAATGGGCTTCACTGTGCCACCACCTCGTTCCTCACTCCATCCTCGCCGCTCGCCATCCTCATGTCACCTCTGTCTTGCCCGCCTCTGCCTCCGTCGGCTGCTCGGAGAAGAGAGGCAAAGAAAGAGAGGAATGAGTGGAGAGAGGGTGAGAATGAGGGTGAAAGGGGGTGGGGGGTTGGTTTAAATAGAAAATAATTTAGGATTCAAAAATCTAAAAAATAGGAAGAATGGAAAAAAAATTAACTCCACGATCTTCGAAAAATGCACAATACAACTACAACTTTCTGGAGCCCAGAAACACCATGGTTCACCCTACACAAGTGACCGAAGGCCCGATAGCCAAAGATGCAATTTAATCACAAAACTCGATCCGGGACGCATGGAAGTGCTATGAAACCCACAGATTCTGATCTAAAAAATCCTGGTTGTTACACACTCTGTCCTCTCCCTCTCCCCCATTCTTTGTCTCTCTCTTTTTCTCTCTCTCCATGTGCCCCCGCAGGGGGCGTCGGTAATATTGGAGGTGGTCTCCCTAGCGCCCTCCCCCCCTCTCCCGCTCTCTCTCTCCCCCCATATCCTCTCTGTAATGCCCCGGATTTTTCGGATCTTTTTGGATCATTTTAGTGGGTCTCGGAGTGTATTTTGTGCTTTACACGTGTTTTTCCCTGATGTGCCTTCGGAACTCTGTGCAGGGCAAACCGTGACATTCTTCGACTCCGGGATAGTACCACTGCGTTATGTTCCTTCCGAGGATCGCGGAGATAATTTTTTGTAATTTTCTGAATTTATCGAATTTTCGAGTTTTCCTATATATACTAACCCTTTTCTCTTTCCCCCTCTCATTCTCTCTCTCTCTCTCTCTCTCATCTCTTTCTCTCCCCCTCTCCCCGGGCGGCCGACGGTGGCGGAGGAGGGCGAGGCGACGGTGGCAGGAGGCGAGGAACGGGGAACGGGTCGAGGATCGAGGGCCGGTGGCGCGTGGAAGCTCGGCCACGGGTTCGTGGAGCGGCGAGGGTTTCACGGCATTTTCTTCGCTGATCGACGAGCTCGGGGCGCGAAATCTTTGGTGGAGGTAGGGAGATGGACCCCCAGCTCGTGCACTTCCTTTCCCGTGAGTTTCATAGGCCGTGGTGAGCCGAGCGGGTGGAATCGGTGTTTTTGGGCAAAACCCATGTTTTAGGGCTTGTGGGCCGATCTCTCGTTTTACGGCGTTTTTGGCTGATCCAGGGGCTTAGATGCATACCTAGGGGCTTGGGGATGGATTCCCCTTTGTTTCCCCATCACCCGGGGGTGATCGGGCCGTGGATCGGTGTTTTGGATGGTTTCCCGCCGTAACATTCTCGGGAGGGTGTGACGGTCATTCCAGTGACCGTTACATGTGTGTAACGCGCCTGGGCAGGGGCGTTACATTCCCTTGGCTTTTGGCTTTGGCGTTCGTGGGTGTGACGGTCCCACGATAGACCGCCACAGCCGTGTGACGCGCCTGGGTAGGTGCGTCACATCCCCTGTTACCCAGTTGAGGGCTGGGGGGTGTAACAGCCCCCGACGGACCGTTACATGCGTGTAACGCGCCCGGGGTGGGCCGTCAGGGGCGTTTCAACCGTTGTCTTCCTGACCGTTGGGGGTCAGCGCGTGTAACGCACCAGGGCGGGCGCGTTACATTTGTGTAACGCACTGGGCCAGGCGCATTCCATTTTGCGTTCCTTTGGGCCGTGTAACGGCCTGCGTTAGGCCGCCGGGTGGATGTGACGGTCCCGCTTAGACCGTTACAGCCATGTGACGGTCTAGGGCTAGACCGTCAGGCTTTGTGTCGTTTCGAGGCGAGTTTTTGTGTTTTCCGCCTTGCTCCGCGATGTGTGGATCCCCGGTCGACCCGGTTGGGACCCAGTGGTCGACTTGCGGTCTCGTGGGCGCCAGGCACCCATGGGATTCCGTGTCCGTGTTTTGAGGGTGTCTGGAAGACCGTGTTATCTTGTTTAGCGTGCCCGTAGGGTTGAGAGTCCGGGTGACTTCTCGCGTGTTGGGCTTTCGTGTTACGTTTGATCGAGTCACCGTGTATCGGTGTGTGTGCGGTGGGGTCTCCCCCGCATGTCGTGGGTTTCATTGGAAGGCGATTCCCATGTGGGCCACGTGTTTGGCATTGGACTGCGAGTCTAGTTATCCGGCCTGGGGTTGGAGGTTTCCCGCTTGCCCTGAGATGGAAAATCGACATGGCGGCTTGTGTGCTGCCTTGGGAATCGTGCTTCTGTGTTTTCCGTGTGGCCCGTGTGGGTGGCCTTAGTCCTTTGCGTTCCCTTCCCGAGGGAGTGGTCTTGGCGGCTCGTGAGTTGTCTCGGTACTCATGCTACCGTGGTTTTAGACCTAGAGATTGGACTAGATTGACGGCCTTGTGCTGTTGCGTACAACGGTCTTGACCCCGAGTCTTGTGACTCAAGGACCGTTGGGTGTAGTGCGTCTAGAGGACTGCCCAGAGCCCAGTGGCTTAGCGCCACTTGAGTTTTCTCGACTCTCGCACAGGGTGCGTGCGTGACCGTGGACTGCGAGTCATGTTTCTTCTCCGACTGTGGTCGCCATGCGACGGTGCTAGTACGTGGGATGGTCCCCGTACTTCGTCGGGTTCGGACGTTGTTTTCTGTTGTCTTGAGAGTCTACTCTCTCAATGACCCTCCACTAGTCGTAGCCTGCTTACACGTGAGTGGTCCCACCAGAGAGTGGTAGAGAGGCTACCCTTAGAGACGGTTTTTAGACTGGTTCCCGTCGGGCCCCACGTCTTGCAACCAGAGTCCGGCTGAGGAGAAAACCAGTCAGAGGGCCAGACCAGGGACGCGCGGTCTATGTGTGCACACGTGGTTGGGGGCGGTTGGACCCACGTCGACGACCGTGACCCCAGCTAGTCACTTGTTTGTGATTACTTGTACGGTGTTCGTGCCTTTGGTAGGCGTTACCACGTCAGGCAGTTCACCCGCGATGTGGTGTAAGTCGTCAGGGGACGCTACCGACTATGCTTCTAGTGGGAGGTACTCCTGTCGAGTTGGGAGTGACGGACTGTCAGTTTCCGTGACTTTGACCTTCGGATTTTGGTCGTGTCGATTGTTGAGTTTCGGTTGTTTCGCCGTGGCGCGTGTGTTGGTTCTCGCGCCGTCAGACTAGTGCTAGTGACTCTACCGAGGTTGCATCTTGTTGTGCGGTACCCGCGATCGGATGGTCGGGGTTGCACCTTGCACATCTTGTCCAGGTCGGTTGTGTCCGGGGGACAGGCCTCTACGGCATGGTTGCTGTGTGTTTTTACTTCGGTAAGCGGTACTAGTGTAGTCCGGTAGCCTCGACCGTGAGGTCAGGGTGTGTTTCTGGTACAGTAGGAGTAGTTGTAGTGCCGTGTTTCGACCGGCCACCGGGTTTACTGTTCCTGCTGTTGCGGTTGCTCTTATAGCCTTCCTTTCCGCTACCGCCGTTGTTTCCGGTTGGGGTTCCGCGGGACCCCTGCTGAGTCTCTGTTTTGGAGACTCATTCCCTACTTTTCAGGTGTGGCGGCTCTTCCTCGAGGTTCGAGGGCGCGGAGCGGAGGTTCTCTGTTGCCAGCTTGCCGGGCCGAGTGTTCACTTGGCATGTGGTATGCTTTACTGCTTTAGACTGTACTTTCTGTTGGACTGGACTCTGTTATAGCTGTAGTTGTTTATTTTTTTTCTGATAATTGTTGATTTGTTCTGCTTTATTTCCTATTTCTTTGTGCCTCCACACTCCTTTTAGCCCTTCCGAGCCCTCCCGGCTCGTGGGCGGCGGTGCGAGTCTCGGGTTATCGGGCCTTCTCGGTAATCGGATTCTCGGGTCATTACAGCTGGTATCAGAGCGGTGGTTGTGGACGTACATAGGAATTCGAGATATTGCAGTGATCAGAGTCCATAAGGTCCAGTACAGTCGGCAGTTGGCTTAGTGTTTTGTGTTCGCTTTCCGCCTAGTTTCTCGCTTGAGAGTTTGAGTGCGCTGTGCAGCGCTGTGAAGGTGGTTACTGTCCGCAACTTTCGTGCCAGCATGGGGTCTAAGGATCGAGGTTGAGAGCCTTCTCCCTCATCGGTGGTGGCCCTGGTTGTGCTACGTTGGGCAGAGGTTGCTGGCAGGCGCGAGCTTGCGGCGCTGCGTTCGAGGAATCTGTGGCGTGGTCAGGTGGCTGGAGAGGATTTTTCATGGTTAAGTGGCCGTGAGCGTGCTCTGAGGGAGCTGCTATCGATTTGGCCACTCCAGCTCGAGGTTTATCCAGCCCCTGAGGTGCTCAGGTCGTGGTTTAAGGTGGCAGAGCGGGTGTTCTGATCGAGAAGTGTGCTCGGGTGAGTGGAGGATCTTCTCGGTGAGCTGCTGTTTCGTCGAGCCTGATGTCCTTGTCGTGCTCTGTGGCGTTGGTAATGACGTGTTGGTCCCGGTTGTTTTGCGAATTTTGAGGCAGGATGGGGCTATGGTGTCCCAATAAGTCTTGCTTCTGCGCTCTTGTGTGCGAATGGGTTGCGTTCGCCCTGGAGTTGGCTATAGATGTGAAGGCTCCACGGCGAGTTCGGGACTCGAGGATGAGCGCCGGCGGTTGTCGTTATGCCTCGTGTTATGGCTCTTGGCGTGGTGTGTTGTAGTTCGAGGAATTGCAGCGGTGGTGCATCGAGAGATGCTGTGCTTGTGGTCCGACGTGACACTCGCCGAGTGTGTCGGAGGCGCTGACCTGATGGAAGCGATGGTTTTCCTTGGTGTTGGATGGTGATGTTTCCAGCCTACGCGAGGTATGAGGTCAGGTCGAGCATGGAGTTCTTCCGTTGGTCGGGAGTGCGCTGGTTTCTCCATTGGTTGGAGAGATTATGCTTGGCAAGGTGGTTGCCTGTGAGAAGTTGTGCCCGTTCCTTTGTCGTGTAAGGGTGCTGGCGCTGTTCCGGAAGGACGAGTGCTGGTTGGGTGGTGTTCGCTTTTTCGACTGTGCACGCGGATCTGAGTGCGCAGCGGAAGCGTGGTGGGCTTGTAACCCATTGGTTCAGGATCGTAGCGTTGGTTGCTACGGGCGGATTCTTGAGTTTGCGTTGAGCATCGGAGGGTTGGCTCCTTGGTGTGAACCATGTTGTTGCTGTGCCGTTGCTCGAGGTGTTATGATTGTTGGCACTGGCAGGATGGAGTGCTGGGGAATGTACTGGCTAGTGCACCGCATGAGTACCTTGTTCCTGTAATGGAAGCCGTGTCGGGCGTCGGTGTTAGACCTGGAGGGGGTTGTTGAGGATGTCACCTGACGGAGGTCGAGGACGTGTTGGTCAGAGTCGGTGGCCTGGTGCCCGACTTGTGTTCCCAGTCGTGTCCTCGAATGAGATCATTCTTGGAGAAGTGATCTCTGCCAGGCTGTGGGTTCCTGTGGGTAGCTGCGGGTGACTGGTAAGGCTAGTCTCGTAGCTGGCCCCGGTGAGACATATCTTGCTTAGGGACCCGTGAGCATTGTTCAGGTGGTGTCCCGTGGCTCTGTGGTAAGGGCGGAATTGGGATTGGCAGGTGTCCACCTGGATTGGTCGAAGGATTTGATTAGACCAGATGGAAGAGTGACGCCTGTGGGCGGAGGCCTTTTGTGAGATTGGCGTCGGATTGGTGGTCCTTGATAGGACGCTGGTGTCGTAATGGTTATCCCTAGTTTGGTGACCAGCATGGGATGGTTCCCTGTGAGTCTGAGTCCAGTGAGGTGATGACTGAAGACACCAGGTTTTTGTCAATTGGTTTCATCGTGCTCCCCGAGAGGGTCAAGTTGGTGCGTTGTTCGAGCTCGGATGCGGAGTCCGAGAGGAGGGCGGCTCGAGATGCGGCTTCGGTCTGTGTGAGAGTCGACGGATGGCTTGCCGAGGTTTGGAATGTTTCCTTCGGACCCGGTGAAGGACCAAGAAAGAAGGAAGAACCTGAGCGAGCGGTTGGTGATCGTCGGCGCATGGTCTTTTCACAGACAGAAGATGCTGGTTGTCGGGACTCGAGCGTGGCGAGAGCCGTGTGCCAGCGAGACCTTTGATGGTCGTTTCTGTGATGTGCCTTTCCGGATGGGATCTGGGCTTTGTCAAAGTTTGTCTTCTGACAAGTGTTGGCACAGTGTTATATCCGGCTTTCGGCTTGCCATGTGTGAGGTGTTTTCTTGGTGCTGAGCCGATGTTCTGGTTGCGGTCTGCTGAGAGGACTGCTTGAGCTGGTGGAGGCTCTGTTTCGGTTGCTCCCTTATGGAGGGTGTGCGACCTATCAGCTGGTTGCGAAGCTGATGTGCGATTTGTCTGCTGACCATTGGATGGATCAATAGCTGTTGCTCGTGTCGAGGGTTGTGTTTCCTCGGTGAGCACGATTATGGCTGCGGTGCCATGGTGGTTTCTCGCGTTGTCTGAGGTGATGCCGGACTGTGCCCTTTGGTATATGCCTGCTCTATTGGCCAGTGTGCTCGGCGCGAGGAGCGAGGTGTTGTGTGTGATTGTAAGTCTGGCTGTGTCCCTCAGGATTGGTGTGTTCATGAGGATCGAGGTTTTCTGTGTTGTGGCTCTGACAGCATGTCAGTTGGTTCGGTGTTCTTCCCCTGTGAGTTCGTGCTTGGTCCTGAATTTCGAGGACGAAATTACTTTAAGGGGGGAGGGCTGTAATGCCCCGGGTTTTTCAGATCTTTTTGGATCATTTTAGTGGGTCTCGGAGTGTATTTTGTGCTTTACACGTGTTTTTCCCTGATGTGCCTTCGGAACTCTGTGCAGGGCAAATCGTGACGTTCTTCGACTCCGGGACAGTACCACTGCGTTATGTTCCTTCCGAGGATCACGGAGGTAATTTTTCGTAATTTTCTGAATTTATCGAATTTTCGGGTTTTCCTATATATACTAACCCTTTTCTCTTTCCCCCTCTCATTCTCTCTTTCTCTCTCTCTCTCATCTCTTTCTCTCCCCCTCTCTCCGAGCGGCCGACGGTGGCGGAGGAGGGCGAGGTGGCGATGGCGGGAGGCGAGGAACGGGGAACGGGTCGAGGATGGAGGGCCGGTGGCGCGTGGAAGCTCGGCCGCAGGTTCGTGGAGCTGCGAGGGTTTCACGGCATTTTTTTCGCGGATCGACGAGCTCGGGGCGCGAAATCTTCGATGGAGGTAGGGGGATGGACCCCCAGCTCGTGCACTTCCTTTCCCGCGAGTTTCGTAGGCCGTGATGAGCCGAGCAGGTGGAATCGGGGTTTTTGGGCAAAACCCATGTTTTAGGGCTTGTGGGCCGATCTCTCGTTTTACGGTGTTTTTGGCTGATCCAGGGGCTTAGATGCATGCCTAGGGGCTTGGGGATGGATTCCCCTTTGTTTCCCCATCACCCGGGGGTGATCGGGGCGTGGATCGGTATTTTGGATGGTTTCCCGCCGTAATGTTCTCGGGAGGGTGTGACGGTCATTCCAGTGACCGTTACATGTGTGTAACGCGCCTGGGCAGGGGCGTTACATTCCCTTGGCTTTTGGCTTTGGCGTTCGTGGGTGTGACGGTCCCACGATAGACCGCCACAGCCGTGTGATGCGCCTGGGTAGGTGCGTCACATCCCCTGTTACCCAGTTGAGGGCTGGGGGGTGTAACGGCCCCCGACGGACCGTTACATGCGTGTAACGCGCCCGGGGTTGGCCGTCAGGGGCGTTTCAACCGTTGTCTTCCTGAACGTTGGGGGTCAGCGCGTGTAACGCACTAGGGCGGGCGCGTTACATCCGTGTGACGCGCTGGGGCGGGCGCGTTACATTTATGTAACGCGTTGGGCCAGGCGCGTTACATTTTGCGTTCCTTTGGGCCGTGTAACAGCCTGCGTTAGGCCGCCGGGTGGATGTGACGGTCCCGCCTAGACCGTTACAGCCATGTGATGGTCTAGGGCTAGACCGTCAGGCTTTGTGTCGTTTCGAGGCGAGTTTTTGTGTTTTCCGCCTTGCTCCGTGATGTGTGGATCCCCGGTTGACCCGGTTGGGACCCAGTGGTCGACTTGCGGTCTCGTGGGCGCCAGGCACCCATGGGATTCCGTGTCCGTGTTTTGAGGGTGTTTGGAAGACCGTGTTATCTCGTTTAGCGTGCCCATAGGGTTGAGAGTCCGGGTGACTTCTCGCGTGTTGGGCTTTCGTGTTACGTTCGATCGAGTCACCGTGTATCGGTGTGTGTGCGGTGGGGTCTCCCCCGCATGTCGTGGGTTTCTTTGGAAGGCGATTCCCATGTGGGCCACGTGTTTGGCCTTGGACTGCGAGTCCAGTTATCCGGCCTGGGGTTGGAGGTTTTCCGCTTGCCCTGAGATGGGAAATCGACATGGCGGCTTGTGTGCTACCTTGGGGATCGTGCTTCTGTATTTTCCGTGTGGCCCGTGTGGGTGGCCTTAGTCCTTTGCGTTCCCTTCCCGAGGGAGTGGTCTTGGCGGCTCGTGAGTTGTCTCAGTACTCGTGCTACCGTGGTTTTAGACCTAGAGATTGGACTAGATTGACGGTCTTGTGCTGTTGCGTACAATGGTGTTGACCCCGAGTCTTGTGACTCAAGGACCGTTGGGTGTAGTGCGTCTAGAGGACTGCCCAGAGCCCAGTGGCTTAGCGCCACTTGAGTTTTCTCGACTCTCGTGCAGGGTGCGTGCGTGACCGTGGACTGCGAGTCCTGTTTCTTCTCCGACTGTGGTCGCCGTGCGACGGTGCTGGTACGTGGGATGGTCCCCGTACTTCGTCGGGTTTGGACGTTATTTTCTGTTGTCTTGAGAGTCTACTCTCTCAATGACCCTCCACTAGTCGTAGCCTGCTTACACGCGAGTGGTCCCACCAGGGAGTGGTGGAGAGGCTACCCTTAGAGACGATTTTTAGACTGGTTCCCGTCGGGCCCCACGTCTTGTAGCCAGAGTCCGGCTGAGGGGAAAATCAGTCAGAGGGCCAGACCAGGGACGCGCGGTCTGTGTGTGCACACGTGGTTGGGGGCAGTTGGACCCACGTCGACGGGCGTGACCCCAGCTAGTCACTTGTTTGTGGTTACTTTTACGGTGCTCGTACCTTTGGTAGGCGCTACCACGTCAGGCAGTTCACCCGCGGTGCGGTGTAAGTCGTCAGGGGACGCTACCTACTATGCTTCTAGTGGGAGGTACTCCTGTAGAGTTGGGAGTGACGGACTGTCAGTTTCCGTGACTTTGACCTTCGGGTTTTGGTCATGTCGACCGTTGAGTTTTGGTTGTTTCGCCGTGGCGCGTGTTTGGTTCTCGCGCCGTCAGACTAGTGCTAGTGACTCTACCGAGGCTGCGTCTTGTTGTGCGGTACCCGCGATCGGATGGTCGGGGTTGCACCTTGCACAGCTTGTCCAGGTCGGCTGTGTCCGGGGGATAGGCCTCTACGGCATGGTTGCCGTGTGTTTTTACTTCTGTAAGCGGTACTAGTGTAGTCCGGTAGCCTCGACCGCGAGGTCAGGGTGTGTTTCTGGTACAGTAGGAGTAGTTGTAGTGTCGTGTTTCGACCAGCCACCGGGTTTACTGTTCCTACTGTTGCGGTTGCTCTTATAGCCTTCCTTTCCGCTACCACCGTTGTTTCTGGTTGGGGTTCCGCGGGACCCCTGCTGAGTCTCTGTTTTGGAGACTCATTCCCTGCTTTTCTGGTGTGGCAACTCTTCCTCGAGGTTCGAGGGCGCGGAGCGGAGATTCTCAGTTGCCAGCTTGCCGGGCCGAGTGTTCACTTGGCATGTGGTACGCTTTACTGCTTTAGACTGTACTTTCTGTTGGACTGGACTTTGTTATAGCTGTAGTTGTTTATTTTTTTTCTGATAATTATTGATTTGTCCTGCTTTATTTCCTATTTCTTTGTGCCTCCACACTCCTTTTAGCCCTTCCGAGCCCTCCCGGCTCGTGGGCGGCGGTGCGAGTCTCGGGTTATCGAGCCTTCCCGGTAATCGAATTCTCGGGTCGTTACACTCTCTATCTCTCTCTTTCTATCTCTGCACCCACCTGGGGTGCCAGTGCTGGAGGAGGAGACCCTCTCCGGTGCCCTCCCCCTCGTCGGCGTCGGAGTGGACAGTTGTTGCCCATTTTTTCTCTCCATACATTCTTTTAATATAAATGACGGCAAAATAGTAAACTCACGTGAGTGAGTTACTGTCATTTGCAAGGGTTAATGCCAAGGAATTGCGACTCTAGTTAAGGGATTTTAGGGGTATTATGATAATGATAAAGGTGGAGATATAAAATTAATTTAAAAAGATTTTAGGGGTATGGAGATAATTTTCCCTTGGAATATTTGAACTTATGATCATTTTATTGTTATTATCAACTGAATTTACTTAGTTATAAAGGTTATCACCTAAAAATGATAAGGTAAACTTGGTAAGTGGCTTCAACTTAGTTTACTAACATCACAACAAACATGCATCATCCAGAGTCAGGATACAGCAACCTGAAGCTGTTGAAGGAAGCGATACATACTCCCCTCGGTCTCCCGGGCCCAGATGTTTTCATCCAAAATGAGTGGCACAGATCCACGCATGGAAAACCGCAAAACCTCAGTTTTATCCTTGAATAGCCCGGAGAGATAGAGAGATGGGCAACATGGTGCTCGTAAGAATGCATGCCAACACTGGAAAATTAACGGGTTCTGGCCCCGTCCAGACATTTGGATGTCCCTCGTCCACGTCACCCCATCGCCCAGCCCCTCCTCCCACTTGTGGCAGGGATATGAGGCAGAGCAGCATGGGTTTTGATGTCCCTTTGGAATGGAGACTGGAGAGAGGCGCAGCAGCTGCAGGAGGACCAGGCGCTTGCGGACAAACGGGTGCTTCCCAAGGTCAGCCTGGCTAGCACGCCGCTGTCCGCTTCTGCCCGTGTGGGTGTGGGTGTGGTGGTGATCGAACAGTAGATGAGGGGTCACCTCTCCCAGCTGCGCCAAGCCAAGGATCCCTGCACATGGGCGAAACGCCCACCCCCACCGCAGTAGTTTGCCCTCGCCTCCATGAGAGGCCACGAGGATGAGTGCGGAGCAGAAGGAGCTGAGCTGATTAGAAGTGAGGACTGCAACAGGGAGGCCGCCTTGGAGCCACTGCAGTGCCGTCCCCTCCCCATCTGCGCCCAGCCGATCTCCTTTTGTAAGTTTCCTGAGGGGACGTTTCAGCCGGAGTTATTGCAGCCGCCCCCACCCCGGCCGGCCCCAGACCCAGATCGATGGCTGATACTGGCAGCGTCGGTGGCAAGTTGGGTTTGCCCTATTGGTGAGACTGCTGGTCCATGCACGGAAGATAATTAAGATGCAGAAGAACATTCTTGTACAACACTGGGTTGGAGATCAGATTAATCACCACTGGGCTCGGGGAGCACCCCCCTCCCTCTCTCTGTGTGCTTAGTAGTTGGGAGCGGACCACATGCAGAGTATCTTACCGATCGATGTGCCTGGGTTTGCAGTTCGGAACAAGTTGCACGAGGGGACCTGTGCTTACTGTGCAGATTGACTAGAAGTCACTGCGTTCTTGGGGGACCCGGGAAACGTGTATAGTTTTCAAATTATTCGTAATCAATAACCCTCCTCTAAATTCCATGCACAAGGCAGCAGCAGCGGCCATGTCCTATTGTCACCCCCTTGGCCTCATCGTGTTCGTCTTGTCGAGGGGATCAAAAGGGGATTGGCCTGAATGTGCGTTGTTAAATACTTGGCCTCGCAGCTGCACGTGCACCCGGTGGCCTCATTTTCTTGTTCCCGCCCTAAATATCTGGTATTATAAGCCAAATCCTATCTCTTCTGGTGTCGTTTGTTCTCCATTGAGGGAAGAAAACACGAGCTTGTTTGCCAAGAGACCGCATTGTCCTTTTGTTGGAGGCCCGGAATCTCACGAAGGCGTTTGTCCCCCCCGGGGCTCCGCTCGCGGACGATCAGTTGCATCGTCCCTGGACTGTTTGCTGTGACCAGTGTTGGGGGAATTTGGACGAACACATGGTGTCTCATCCTCCCTACAGGAATCGAGAATCCGTTGTACATTTCATGAGATCGATGCCCCCTGCAAGGCCATGCATGCAGGAAAAAAATCTATGCATTGGAGATTCTGGCGTTTCCTTTTTAATTACGTGGCTTTATGGGAGAGTGGTCCAGAAGGGAGGGATCGGTACGTAGCGAGGGGAGGACTGGAATGGACGTGCTTGTCTAATCTAAATACATGGGAACGATGGGAAAAGGATAAACCTAGACGGACTTGAATTAGACACCTAGATTTTTCGGCAACATGGTGAGAAAGGTTCAAAGGAAGCCAACAAGATTCGGATTATTGTCGATCACTGGTTGCCCTTAGCTAAAAGGAGTGTGAAGATAATAAGAAAAGGAAATCTAGATTGGAGTTGCCAAAGACGACTACGGATATTTTGTGCGTGTGAAGCCTTAAAGGGAAGAAAACCATTTGGATGATTGGAACTTCCGACAGTTTTGCAAAACCTGCAGCGATTAATAGGATCACCTAGCTAACGTAAAGTAGGATTAGGAATGTTACTCGTAAGTACCGGCCTTTTTTCATATGTGTTATTAGCTTGACAAGCCGTGAAAAAATGTGCCAAAAATGCCACTCAAAGCCATTTCATCGTATGATCATTGAGTTATAATGAGTGAACCAATAGAGCCCGGCATTGTAGCATTCATCAAATTAAGAGAAGTTGTCGAAGATACTCGAAAAAGTATAGTCACAGATTGCGTCCTTCAGAGTGCATACGTGTGCTAAGGAATGGAAAAAGAAAAAAATTGAAAAAGCTTGTTGCTTAATGGTCTATATTTTGCTTCAGAATGTTATGGGACATGGAAGATTGTACAGCTTCTCTATTTCCCTCTCTTTAGAGTCCTTTGTTTATGGTAAGTTGGCCTAGTGGCTTTGCCCTTTTTTGGGGGATTGTACTTCCATATATATAGTTATATATGTGATGGAAGGGACAAGCCCTTCAATTCTTCTCTCGGTTCCATAGCATGGTACCAGAGCCGCGCCCTTCTTGTCATATTGATCCGATGAGTCGGATTTCTTGAGAAGTCATAGGCTCTTCCTCCTTTCTCTTCTATGACGTGGTCATCTTGCCTGCCTCGGACTTCCCTTCTTGTTCCGTTGCCGACCACAGCCACTGCTATTGCGACCTCTGCCACAGGCTATAGCTCCCTCATACACCATCACTGCTCTCTTCTGCTGCTTCACACTGTCGCCATCGTTCGCCTTGCCATCTATAGTCATCGTCTACAGCGTCAGCCACTATCACATGTCACGTTGGACGCCCACCTACCTTGCAGCCAGCCGCTCTAGGGCACTCATCGGCCTCACCTCCCTCGGGTGAAGAAGGCATTGCAATCGGGTCTAACTAGACCCGATATGTAGCATTCGATTGTTAAATCAACTAGATCTGGTCCATTTAATGGGATCCAATTGCCTGGTTCACTTAAAGCAGGTGCCGGTCCATTGCGCCAGTGGTTCTCCTTTCTTGGCTTAGGAACCATTGTGCCCCTCTTGCAGTTGTTGATGCCACTATCTAAACAACTCCTCTTCAATACTTATTATATATCTATTTCAGGATTTTTCAACACCCCAATTGCATCTGTCATTCCTTTCTTTATTCGGCATCACTTTTTGGGTCCTTTTGCACTTGTCACCATGTCATCAATCTGGATATTCAACTGACTTGAACTAACAACTATGTAATTTGGACCGCTACTCTTGGCACAAATCTACGCACCACAAAATTGAGGGAATATGTTGATAGCTCTATTACTCCCGATGTGACTGCGTCCTCTAGCTCCACTCCTACTTCCCATGTTTCTACTGCCACTAGCAATAGCACTCCTGATGTGTCCCCTACCATATCACAACCCACCTTCCAGGCCTGCAAGGAGATGAAAGAAATGATCATTGGATATATTTTCATTTTGTTGATCCCTCCATTCATCTAGATTTACTTGATCTGTCTACCTCTCATGCACAATGATTATATTGCGCCAAACGCTATACTCAGGCTAGCGATGCTCGTGAATATCAAGTCCACAGTGAGCTAAATCAATTGCACCTAGGTGAGCTTTCAATGTAGGAGTTCTTCATCCAGCTTTAGCGTATCTGATTTGAGCTAGATGCCATGCATACAATAGGACGAGTCCCTTATTGCTCTTGTGGTACTCAACGAATTCGTCAGCAGCTCCAGCACTTTCTAATGCACCTTCGATTGACCTATGAGGCTCTTCGTGCACAGCTTTAATTCTCCATCAATCTCTTTTACCCACTCTGGATGATGCTCTGGCTGAGATCATCACCAAATTAAGAGACATGTCTTCATGTCCTTAGTTCATCTTCGACCTCTAAGACCATCCTTGCTACATCTTCATGACCTCCTCGTCGACGCTCTATTATTCCGGAGCCACGGTGATCCTCCTTTGTTGACTCTAGTGGATTTTTATCCTAACTTTACTATCACTATTGTCGCACTCATGGGCATGCTTGCTATAGCTATCTGAAGCATCATCACTAGCAGACCCGTTGAGCTTACCCTACTATTGCCTTCATTGAGTCTAGTCCATCTTTTCAGGCTCCATCCAATCCCACTCTTGATGTGACTTAGTTGGCCAACTAATAGATAGAGCCTGCTTCTTAGCTTTAGCAACTTCAACAACTAATCCAATTTGTTGGTCATTTCCCTAACTCTTCTACTATGTTTGCTACCTCTAGTATGCCTTCTACCTAGATTATAGACTTGGGGCTTCTTACCATATGATCTTCAATGACTCTTTACTTGTAAATTGTTCTCCTCTTCCCTCACACATATAGATTCACATTGTCGATGGAAATGTTCGTTGTATCTTTAAGAGCGGATCCATTGCTCCAACTTTTGATTCTTCTAGCCATCTTACCCTTTCTCCTCTACTTCATATTCCTTAAGTTTCTATGAATTTAGCCTCCATCGGTCATCTTGCTGATTGTGAATACATGATCTCATTCACTTTATCCTCTTGTTCTGTTTAGGATTCACATACTAGATATAAGATTGGAACTATTCATAGAGTGGGCAGTCTATACCATTTGGAGATTTTGCATCTTCCATCCTCTGCTCCCTCAATGACACCTAACCATGACTTTGTCTATTCTATCATTGATTTATGACATCGACATCTTGGTCATATCTCTAAAGATTGTCTTAAGTCCTTGTCTCAAAATGATGTCCTAGCATCTATATTCTCTATTCTGTTATCTAAGCGTGAGGGCTACAAGTTAGCTAATCATTCAGGTCTTCTTTTTTTTCTTTGGGAGTCTATATCCTTGAATACTTTTGATTTAGTGCATTATGACATTTGGGAACCATTTCTTTACCCTCTATTACAAGCTTTCTTTAATACGTTTGTTGCATTGATGATTGTACTCACTTCACTTGGGTGTATTATTGATCCAAAGATTATCGTTGTCAATTTTGGTGATAACAATATTACTGATGAACACATATTATTCAATGATGACAAAAGATCAAAAATGTCTGATAAATGAAAAGCTTGAAAAACAAGCAACGAAATCTATAGAAGAAATACCTCAATAAATCAGCTAAGTATACAACATTGGCGCAAAAGGAACTCAAACAATATAGGATTTAAAAGAAGAAAGCAATGATTCTCTTAGGCAAAGAAGAAATCATATATAGGTGATATAAAAAGACTATAAGCACTATATCCAGAAGGCAGTGTAAACATTGTAAAAAACTTAGGCACTATAATTCACATAGGCACTTCTTCGCTTATTCTCTTCGCCTATCTTTTTGCCTATAACTTAGATGATATCTAACTTGCATAGGCGCAAAATCGCCTATCCTGAGGTGTTACTTTGTCCATCCCACTAACTTAGGCAAAAAAGTAATCGCCTATCTTATTCCTAGGTGACTTAAATTACTTCGCCTATTTCTTCACTTCGCCTATCTTGAAAGCACTCTGCCTATCTTAAATAGAGCTTCGCATATCGTAACTTCTGAAAAAAACTTTGTCTATCGTAAACATCTAAAGAAAGCTTCGCCTATCTTGAATAGAACTTCACCTATTCTTTGTATGATTCGTCTATCCAAAGAAAGCTTAGGCACACTGTTCCATCAGCTAATTAAGTTTTATTTCTTTATTACTAATAATTGATTTAACAAAACTTAATTGATTTAGGGCTTAAGATTTATTTAGCTATGATTATAATTTCCCTATCATGTATACTAACTATTATAATCATGAAAATACATGTCTACTATCTGTCTTTCAATTCTTCACTCTTTGGATAGCTATACTATATAAAATAGCCCACTGTGAAAATAAGAGCACAAAATGATTACTGAACTAAAACTAATCAGCTATTTGTTCTACACTCTCATTTACGGTAATAGTTGCAACTCCAATGTGAAAAAAAGAGTCATGTATACTAGCTATCTAATCATGCATTATTTCTTAATATATTTGATAGCTGCATTTCTATACAAGTTTGCACATAATAAATATTAGCTATATGTCTCACATTGCTAAAATATCTTGAAATTAGTTTAGTCAGCATACTGAAAGAAATTCATTCACTGAGTAAAATAATGATGAAACAAATACAAGCACCTAATTGTCAAAGCTATCTGATAATATGTCTTACCTTTTGATAGCTGCAACATAAAATATTTCCTGATAACTGAGGTGCATTGCATGAAGACAACTTAGTCGCTATATCAAAAATAAACTAAGACACATCAATCTACCATCCTAGAATATCTTAGTTGATAAACACATTGACTAAGTCTCTAATTGAGTGGTCTTCAGTAAAATTACAAATTTTGAATACATCAAATGCCACTAAATTTGTAGCACTCTATTCTTCTAACCTGATGTACACTTGACTAATAGCTAGGAAAGATATAGTGTTTATTTTATTTCAGACTATACTGACAATGACAGATTGAAGGGACACGTTTCAAGAGATGTAAGAGAGCAACAAATATTTTATACAACATTTCTCTGATCTCTACAGTCTGACAGTCCTAGGATGGAAAAGAGAACCTATAAAAAGGACACTGTAAGAAGATGTTCTAAAAAGAAGGATCCTCTCTTAAAAACTAATTTAAAAATCAAATAGGAGGATTTGTAGTCTGTCCTTTCATAGACTTCTCATAGAAGAGTGCTCGCAAAGAAAAATAAAAGAAGAAGAAATCTCTACATAACTATTAGTCAAAGGATAACAAAGTTGCTCTCACTCTCAAATGTGTCTAACGTTCATCCGTCTGAGTCTAACGGAAACAAAAGATGTGCTTAACATCTCTCAGGCTGTATCTAACGAACTAAAAGAACAAGCGAGCTAGAAATTGAAGCTGTAGGTAGAAAGTGTTGTTGCTGTTGTTGTTGATACTACACTCAAATTCATCCATCCCAGCAAGGCCGAGCAAGTGCATCCACAATCACATCTCTTCAGAAGGCTTACATTACACGGGTTAAGAGAAGCTGAAGGCAAATTCGTGTCTCAACCACCATTATTACTGAGTGCTCGACGTAAAGAAGAAGCCAAATAGGATCTTCATTCTAATCTTTCATTAGCTCTTCTTAAATCCTTACTTTCTGTTCAAGACAGCTATATCTTATTCTGATTTTTCCAACATGATCACTACTATACTTATTGTACATAACTATGTCTTGTAAGAGGTCACATCTGTGTAAATCCACTTAACAAGTGGTTCACTTCTCCTTGAGGTGAGAAGTCCTTCCTTGTGGGTAAGAGTGCCAGCAGGAGGTTTGTATCCTATAGGCTTGGTTGTGCATGTAAACTAGCTGAGTTTGGTTGAGCTCGAAAATTTGCTGGGTCTGGCTAACCCGTAAGTAAGCTGGGATCCTAGTGAGGGGATGCCCATGGTGAGCTAAACACATGATCAAAAATAGCTTTTGTATTATTCTCGATTTTGGGGAGATAGTGAAACTCCTAGTGTTTACTGGGGACTGGACGTAGGACTGACTGGAGGTCAATACCGAACTAGTATAAATCTTGGTGTTCATTTGTGAGATTATTTTCTATGACTGCATTATGCTTGCTATGTTCTTCATTCACTCTGAATTCAATTTGGCATTCTATTTTCTGTCACACACATTATCTATTAACACTGACTACTACAACATGCTTGCACTTATAATCGTGCCACTGCTTTTTCAGTTTTCTCAAATTGTTACTTGCAGCACTCTTTTATAAGCACAATCTATCCGAGAACTTGCATCTATTCCATATCGCTGAGTTTCAAGCTTATTATAAAGCTATTAATTTTTATAACCCATTCACCCCCCTCTAGGACAAACAACTGAATATCTGGATAACAAGTGGTATCAGAGCCCAGGCTCTCACATATTTAAAGATATCACGATCTAAGAGCAAAGATCCTAAATGGTTGTTGTGATGAAAGGTCACTCTATTGACTGTTCTCCATAATCCAATAGTCAAGACTATGATTTATGGATGATAGTTAATGATGCGGGACGAAGATGCGAACCTGAGACTCTAGGTGACGACACGACAAACTAGACAACGCAACCAACAACGACGCGAACAACGAAGCTACCTCGGTTCGACACCAAGAGCTTCTAAGCGAGGAAATAGGCCCTCAACAAGAAATGCAGGCTCACAATCGTCCCAAGCGAGGGAAACGCATGGATTTGCACGGTTGAGAAACTGACAGTGAGTCAAGGGTGGTCAGCTCACACTCGTGCTCGGATCGAGTCACGGGACGGTTTACGTTCACACAATCGCAGCGGTGGTTGAATTTGAGCGAGCTAGAATCCTATTGCGCATGCAAGTAGCGACATCAAGAACACATACGGAATAAGTAAGATGCGAAGAGGAGGAGTAAAAATGTACCTCCACCCTCGGGGCGTGGGGAAGACTTCTCGACCAAGACACATAACTCTCGGTACAGTAAATAACGAATAATTACATATCTAAATTTACTGCCTACTCCATGCAGGGAGGTAAAAGGTTACACATAGGATCGGGAGCGGTGAGCTTGGGTTGACGGGATGCAAGCCGAAGGGGCTTTCGGGGCGGAGGCGAGTTGCTAGTCTAACTGGGTACTGTTCAGATCGACAGGACAGCAAGGGCGTACGATCAGTAGAACGGTGGCCTCCGGGTGTCTCCTGGTCGCGGCGATGGGCTGGGATGATGGCGGGGTGTCCCTCTTCGATCCTTGGGATCGGCGATGGCTGGATCTCAGCCGAAGTATTGAAGGGAGATCTGAAATCCAAATCTATCCCGCAGTCCTGTAACTGGACAGATCTGCGCGGCCTGGCGAAAATAATCGATGTGCTTAGATCCGAAGTTAGATCGGGCTGAAATCAGTTTCATTGCGAAGGGCACTCGACTATCTACAACATATCAGGATTTGAGTTCCATCCACCATGTTGATTGTCCAGGAAAAAATCTGAAACAGGGACCTTATTCGGGCAAGGTGTGCAGGGCAGACTGTAACCTGCCTGAAGATGGAGGTTGACCGAAGGGGAAACGCTAGATCTGGGTCAAGGGGTTAACTTGGATGAAAGAGGGGAAAGTGGGGGTTGTGCACACAAAATTTGGGGGCAATTAGAGAAGGTTTAGGTGGCGGGAAAAATTGGTTTGTTGGGTTCTATCTCGCAAGTCTGTAGACAGGCAGACCGCGCGAGGTGGGAAAACAAAGGTGGGTAGGGAATCAAACGGTGGTGGATTGGAGTAAAAATTGAACTAGGAAGAGGGGAGGACGCGATGATGAGGCTGTCAAAGTTTGAAGATGATCAGACGTTGGGATTTAGTGAACAAACCTCTTCTTTTAGGCTCTGTAATGTTTCACGCAGCTCTGGACAACAAGCCAAAAGATGAGTTATGGTGGCTCGATGGCGGCACGGATCGATGGCGGCGGCGGTGGCTGGACGTCGCACCCAGCAAAGATGATAGAGGCTGGGAATCATTCCCAACGAAAGGGTTTCACACTTCAGATCTACAGTTCTCTCAGTTGTGAGAAGGAGGAAGTAGGAGGAGGAGAGAGGGAGAGGGCGCCCCTTGGAGTTTTTCCAAAAAATGATATATTCTATGTATTAAAATTATTACAAGAGGGATTAAATATGAAACCCTAGACCTAGGACAAAGACCTAAACTACCCTTGGTCAATGGGAGAGGGAAGGGCATTAAGGGGAGGGGAGATGTTGGGTCCCATAGTGCAAGAATACGGATCTAGAGGGGGGGTGAATAGATCCTTCTACGAAAAACTATGTTCAATTAAAAACACAAACTAGCACACAGCGGAATTAACAAGATTGATAAGATTGATGAATTTAATCTAAACAGATTTAAATTTAATTCACTCAATCTCACCGAGCTCACACGATTGCATAAAAAGATAAGATAGTGAATCACACAATCACAAAGATCAAACCACAAGACACGGGAATTTTTAAGGTGGTTCGGGATCACGACGGGCTCCCTACGTCCACCCCTCACCAAACTGGTGAGGCTTCACTACACGCTACAAAATGTAGCAACAAGGGGACGAACCCCAACACCACACACGCTGCTTCCGCAGCAAACCACACACGAGGCCTTGCCTCAAATTGCTGCCACAGCAGCACGCACACACACACACACACACCGCTGGGGAACACACCCCTCTCAAATACCTCACACGGAGACACAGCTCCGTCCACACACACGTAGGGCAATGCCTACACAACCACACGGGAGAAAACTCCCAACCACACACGCGGATATACTCCATACAAATCGACACACATATGACCACACACACACTCGGAGACCCCTTTCTCCGAACACCCACACAAAGTATTCTCACAAATGTATATGAATCAAAGATAAATATATGCTATGACCTCCCAACACAAATACTATAGATGTAAACTAGAAGTATGCATCAAGTGTAAGGTTCCCCCTTCTTCAACAAAATCTGATTCTCCTTGGCTCGTTGACGGATGATCATAATCTAGACAGCATCTTCTTCTTCTCCTCGAGACGCTCCTCTTTTCCTTCTTCCACTAGCTCCAGATCCTCACAGTGGTAGATCATATCCTCCTTGCAATAGCTTCACTTCGTTTTCCCCCTTTTCTTCACCTATACGAAAGAACATGTGAGCATTACCATTGTTGTATCATAAAAATCGCAGCTCATAAATGTATGCAAGAGAGAGTGAACAAAGAACATGTAAAACAAGTTCAAGGAGATGATGTTTATAGCAAATATCTAAAATAGAACTAAGAGCAACTGGAGAACTAAAAGCAAACGGATTTTTCAGTGGATAGAGCTCCCCCTTTTTATTTCATCGAATAGGCTTAAGCTTTTCTGTAGGATGAAGAATGTTCTTGAAGGAAGATGAATGATTCTTTGCAAAAATAAAGTTGTAATGATTTCCCACGTAGCTTCGAGTAGAGGGTCGATTGGAGACTTGAAACCACCTTCTTCCCTTCACATACAAGCTCAGAACAACGTGGAAGAAGCCCTTGGAGTAGCTGCTACGTCCCTGCACTCACAAGAGTTAGAACAAGAGAAGAATACTTCAAATCTCACATCTTCCATTAGGTTTTTGACCCAAGGAGATGGTTTTATGCTTTTAGAATGGTCAAGGGACTGCTTAGAGACCAGATCCACGAATTAGGGAGAGATATAGGGTAGTTGGAATGGACTGGTTGGACTTTCGAAGCAAGGACGTGAAAGTCATCTTGCAAGTAGGGTCATCTTGCAAGTAGGGTGTCGACACCTGGCGCCCAGGTGTTAACAGAAAGCCAGAAACGGAGTGCTGGACACTGGGTGTCGACACCTGGTGTCGACTCCTGGTGTTCTGGCCTGCTGCCAGCACCAGTACAGGTAGGTGTCGACACCTCTCTTCCCAGGTTCTAAAAAAGAGTTCTGGTGCAGGTGTCAACTCCTGGTGTCGACACCTGGTGTCGACACTTGCACTCACAAAAAGCCCAGAGACCCATTAAGCAAAAAATGAAAGCTCCAACTTCACCGTGAGTTTTGGGATAATGAAAGAGGGTTGTGAGCCGTTCTTCCAACCTGCAAAATATAAAGAGAAAATTAGTTTTGCTTCAATGTTAATCTCACAAACCAACCCATTTCATTTCACCGTCTTTAATGGAATTTTGGTGACTTGGGAAAGTGTTTTCCCTTTGCCATTCCAAGAATGAAAGACTGATGAGTAAATTGCCATTCCAAGAGTGAAAGACTGATGAGTAAATTACCATTCCAAGAGTGAAGGAGGAACAAGATATCCATTTAAATCCACATAGCAACACTTACCTCATTATTTTACCCGAGTTCACATTGTCCTTAATTGCTTGTTCTTTTGTTGAATCGTTCATGAAGAATCATGGAGTTCCAATGTTTAATCACCATTATATGATAAACAAATTTGGAGTTCAAAGTGTACAGAACTAATCCACTCAAAAAAATGATCGAGACACATTGCATTCATCAAGAAAAAACTCATCAAACCACACATCATTACCTTGGGGGTAAACAATTGTATTTGCATCTCAATCAATCACTCAGCATTACCGAAGTACGCATGAGTAACATGATGCTCAATATGACATTTATCCAAGCATGTTTTTCATAAAATCTTTCTCATTGAATACAAAGCAATCTCACATGAAGATATGAAGCCAAGCAACAAAGTCATTTTGTAATCATCAAAATCACATACACAACAATCTCTCCCATTTTGATGATGACAAAATATTATGCTATAATGCTCTCTCCCCCTTTGACATAATCAGAAATGGGGAGCATGACGGGGAATCCAGAATGGCAAGAACCTATGGACACTGGGATTATGAAGAGAACCAATATGCACAATATGCATGAACTGTGGACAATGTGGACAAAGTGCATAACTGTAAAATACAAATGTGGACAATGTGGACATGCAGAATACAAGATGACAAAACGATATGCAAAGGCTCACAAGTTGCAGCAATTAGAAATGGTGTATGGCATGACAATAATGAGCAAGCAAATAAGCACTCAAATACCCATAGAAAGGTATTGACTCATGCAAGTCCTGATGACTTAAACAGATAAGATCACATGCAAAGCTCCCCCTTTGACATTGACACATTAGATGATTGGCTTTGATTTTTAAATTTTTCGATTTTTAGCTTTCTTGTAAAATGCATGAAACAGGATGTATGAAAATGATGAGACATGAAATGCATACAATGCAATCAAGCAGATATCTATATATACATGCAGCATAACTCCTCCATTTTATTTAGAGTGAAGAGATAGGTGTACGAAAAGTGCAAGTGAGTCGTTAAGATCCGAGTGCTCATGATTACACCGAGAGGATTGTGCAGATAAATAGGAGAAGACGTACAGCAGGTCATGCAATTAATCAAAATTTCAGAATACATATCAAATCAAATTACCATGTGTAAGTGAGTAACATGAGTATGAATTTTAGCCATATGGATAACCAGATTTTTAATTAAACACAATAGTAACGGCACAGACTGCATTTCAATCTAGAGAACAGCGTATTGGAGGCTTCGCTCTGCCTCAATCAAATTAATCATCAGTAATTTTCATACTGACAATCTGAATTTTTCTAAGAAGGATCAGGTTCAAATAATTCTTTTTTACGCGAGGAGACACATGGAGCTCATGCCAGAATCCCGGTTACTCGGAATACGGAACCTTGTCACCTCATTTTGAACAGAGGTACTTTAGTCAACACTTTTCAGAAATGAACCACATCACGTCTCAGGTGACATGTGCCCAATTTACTCAGTGAGACTAAGCATTACTCTGCCTTACATTTCAGCCAATTTTTTTATGTGGAGGCATGCAGCTTTTTCCTCAACTGTCTCTTATCATCCATGCAGTTAGTTAAATTACTTTAGAGTGTTGAAATGAAACTCTTATATCCTTATGAATAACACTCAATTTCACATTTTAGTGCATGAGGTGTGCGAATTTGATTTAACATGCATGGAGAAAATTTAACTTAAAACAGGATAGTGTAGCTCCCCCTATGTAAATGCAATAAGCATGAAATGCTCTCCCTGAGAGTTTGACATGAAGCACACTTGTTAAGACTCATACAACATTATTTATCAATGGAGTATATGGTCTTAGAAGTTTAAAGGAAGGGGTTGAATAGCATATAATAACATGCAAGCATACGATGAGAGTATATGCAATATGTAATGCAAAATGAAAAGGTATGTAATCTCAGTTCTTGAAATGTTGGCTACAAAGATATGATGCCACTTTTGGAAGTATCCATTTTGGCATGTATGCAACATGGAATATTCAAAATGATGCATTTTAAAGTATGCACTATATGCATGCTGAAAATGACAACTATACAACAAGACACGCGATGAGCTTCATCTTCCAAGAGCACTATGTGAATGATATGCAGAGAATGATATGTAAATATGTAATGTGATGCAAGATTTCAGATTTCACATAACACTCTATATGCACCTAATGCAACTGATGTATGACATGTATTACCAATTGTTAAAATGTGAGGACACGATTTTATTTTGAAAAGAGAATTCAGAAAATTTATGCAAAGCATCAAAATCATCACATGTGAACTTTTCTTGAAAATAGTTGTGCTTTTATTCAGAAAGATGAGTGGCACATTGGTAAAGACAATGGAACATTGATCAACTTCAGTCCTCAAAAAGTTCAGCCACAGAATAACATCATCATGCTGAGAGAATGGAAAAACATCAATCTCAAAGTTTTCAACTTGCAAGACTCCCCCTTAATCAATGCATGATTTCAGAAATTTCATTTAAGTTTGATGCCATATGCATAGATGATTCATGATACCGGGCAGAGGTACATTCTCACGCATGGTGATAGCTTTCAGACAGGCATGACTTGCCCTTCCACATGTCACCATTTTATATACCATGTAATCATTTAAATGATGATCAGAAAAATACAATGCAATCCCATATGACATCGGGGGTTTAGCAAACACATGGGCATTGAATAATAATTTCAAATTCACTGTCTGTCAAGAGATGGCACTAGCATCAAGCCCATAGAGTTTTAGCCAAATAATTTATTTTCTCACCTTTGCATTGAGTTACCTTTATTAACATCCTCAAATTCTTCACCTTATTCCGCTTGCTGTAATCTTCATCAACAAGCGCCAAATCTCAATGGAAGTAGATCAAATCTGACATTGAAGTCCTCTTGAGCTCCTTTCTTTCTCTCCTGCAAGAAATATAATGATATTAAGCAAAGGAGTTCCATTGAGACCCCAAATTCGCATCTTATAGATAGCAGCATGTAAGGATATGAAAATACCAAGAACCCCATGCCAAAACCCTTTCAAAACTCCTCTAGGATAAGAAGAGAAACCATAAGGGTAATGGGGTAAAAGCTCAAACCAATCGAACCTCAAGATGGGCATTACGAAACCCAAAGCATAGACCTGTTCCGGATCTGCCAGACCAGGTGTCGACACCTGGTGTCGACACCAACTTCAGCACGTTCTGCCTTTTAACAAACATTCACACCCAGTGTGTAGGTGTCAACACCTGGTGTCAACACCAACTGAGGAACATGCAAAACTGCCTAAGACAGTTAAACAGAGCCCAAGAATGCTATACATGAATTAAACTCAATCTAGGCACATGGAGATACATTCAAATATTGAATTCTTACCATGATTTCAAGGGTTGATGGTCATAATAAAATCTACACTGTAAAGAGCTCAATTCATGTCAATATTAAGCCAATGCATATTGAAGAAACTAACTTCAAGACTTTTCATCACATATGACTCTCTCTCTCAACCTGCAGTATCAGAAACTCAATTTCATATCAATCTCAGTTCAATACAAATGAGAAGGCCAATTTCAATGCTTTTCTTCCACAAGACAAAGTCCTATGAGCTGCAAGTATGTATGATGAGTTTCAGCTTTCAATACAAGTGATTCACTCAAGCTGACATGAGTTCAAAGTTCAGTTCAGAAATTTCAAGTGTAGTCCAATAGTGTAAAGAGTCAAGTCTAAGCACATGAAGAACCTAGGTCTGTCCATGTGTAGTACAGATCAATGCACATGAAGGACCAAGTCTAAGCACAAGTGTAGACATGGTTGATGCACATAAAACACACAAGATTGCCTCTTCAAACCTGCATGTTAGAGATTTAAGTTCCAACAAAATGAACTGAGAATTCACACAATCAATGTGCACAAACATGAACAACCAACTTACAAATCAGTGTCAATTCAAGAACAAACCCATGTTAACCAAGGCATCACACCAGAACTGGCCAAGTCGACTTAAACCCTTCCTCTTGGCCTCAAGGCAACCTGCAACAAAGTTCTCATTTGGTTGTTTTGGGTACCCAATTCTTCTTGGGTCCCGAATGGTTAGTTACACCTCTAGAGGGTGCCTTCCATAATTTTTGGACATGCATATCATCAAAATACATTAAGGAGCAATCATGCATGGTATGCCCAAACTCACCACAATAATGACAATAACCAAAAGACTTCAGATTTTTCTTGTAAGAATGAGCATGGAATTTTTGTGGGTTTGAAGAGATGTTCTCATTTTTCAAACTAAAGCAATTGTTCATCTTGTGACCAAATCTTCCACAATGAAAATAGTTCAATAGAGCAAATCTTTCAAATGGTCTTCTTGCATGAACATAAGAGTTATCAAGAGTTCTTTTTACGTTCAAAAGCTTTCTTGGCTTTGTGAAGCTATTTATGTTCTTGCATGCTTCTAGATCTTCAGATTTCATCAAAAGGTAATCATGCATCATATGACCAAGTTCACCACAATAAAAATATGAGATTTTCTTTGTGGATGCATGCGTGTGTGCATCATGATTTTTATTCGCATTCATCGTGACACCAACAACATTTTTAGCCTTTTGATGTAAGTTTTATTTTTTTTTTCAGATTTTCATTTGATCTCTTTATTGTTTAAGGAGCAGATTGATTTGGAGACTCATTTGATATGCTGGCTATGTTTGAACTATGGACAAAAGATGTATAGACTTTGTTTTCAAAATTCTTTTTGTTCACAGGATTATAGCCCAGCCCCTCTCTTTGAAAATTCACCTTAGTCCCCAATGTCTTGTTCAGATTTTCTTTCCCATTTACAAACTTAAACAATGATGAATTCAAGTCAACAATTTCAAATTCAAGGGATGCAATGTGCAATTCATTGTTAGCTATTTCTTGTTCAAGCACATGCATCTTATCGGATTCATCAACAATCATAGATTTTTCTTTTTCAAGCTTTTCAAGATTTTTCAATCTACTTTCAAGCAGGGAGATCTGAATTAGCATCGCACTATTCTCCTTTTTAAGTTCTTCATTTTCATTTGTAAGTTTATCATTCATAATCAATTCACTGCAAATATCCTGATCAATAGAGTTTGATTCCATTTTATTTCTTAAATCTTTTTTAATTTTCTCCAATTGATTGATTTTGTTCTTGAGGACAACATTTTTATTTCTCAAACAAGCAATGGTTTCTTTGTGACATTGAACATCATGCTCTAAAAGTTCATTCAAGTTATTAAGCTCAGAACACTTATCACAAGGTCTATTTTCATGGAGCATGTTTTCAGATTTCTTTTTTAATTTTTTATTTTCTGACTTGATTTTCTTATATTACTTTTCCAACTCATCATAAGCATCAACAAGATCATCAAGAGTAAATTCTTCAGAATCTGAATTTACCTCTTCTACATTTTTGTCACTTTGTTGATCAGCATCATCGGCCATGAGACATTTTTACCTTTCCTTTTCTTGAGCTTTGATCAACCGGTCCATAAGCTCCTTTGTCGTCCTACAAGAAGATACAAATTGATACTTGTTAGTACTTACAGAAGCTTTCAATAAACTCAAAGCAGTAACATTATCATGGTGCATCATTTTATCCTGATTAGACCACTTGGTCTCATCTAGAGGTAATATGTGTGGACCATGATAAATTAATTTCCAAAGACTAGGATTAATAGAATTGATCACCACACACAGTTTGCCTAGCCAAGAATTAAAATTCGAACCAGTGAAGATCTGCAAACAACTCATTGAGATATGTTCAGCAGAAAAATTCATGATTGTAGAATGCACTAGGATCACTCTGTAGATCGCAAGATCTAGGGACAACAGAGCCTCGCTCTGATACCAATTGTTGGGTCCCGTAGTGCAAGAATACGGATCTAGAGGGGGGGTGAATAGATCCTTCTACTAAAAACTATGTCCAATTAAAAACACAAACTAGCACACAGCGGATTTAACAAGATTGATAAGATTGATGAATTTAATCTAAACAGATTTAAACTTAATTCACTCAATCTCACCGAGCTCACACGATTGCATAAATAGATAAGATAATAAATCACACAATCACAAAGATCAACCCACAAGACACGGGAATTTTTAAGGTGGTTCGGGACCACGACGGGCTCCCTACGTCCACCCCTCACCAAACCGGTGAGGCTTCACTACACGCTACAAAATGTAGCAACATGGGGATGAGCCCCAACACCATACACGCTGCTTCCGCAGCAAACCACACACGAGGCCTTGCCTCAAATTGCTGCCACAGCAGCATGCACACACACACACCGCTGGGGAACACACCTCGCTCAAATACCACACACGGAGACACAGCTCCGTCCACACACACGTAGGGCAATGCCTACACAACCACACGGGAGAAAACTCCCAACCCCACACGCGGATATACTCCGCACAAATCGACACACATATGACCACACACACACTCGGAGACCCCTATCTCCGAACACCCACACAAAGTATTCTCACAAATGTATATGAATCAAAGACAAATATATGCTATGACCTCCCAAAACAAATACTATAGATGTAAACTAGAAGTATGCATCAAGTGTAAGGTTCCCCATTCTTCAACAAAATCTGATTCTCCTTGGCTCGTTGACGGATGATCATAATCTAGACATCATCTTCTTCTTCTCCTCGAGACGCTCCTCTTTTCCTTCTTCCACTAGCTCTAGATCCTCACGGTGGTAGATCATATCCTCCTTGCAAGAGCTTCACTTCATTTTCCCCCTTTTCTTCACCTATACGAAAGAACATATGAGCATTACAATTGTTGTATCATAAAAATCGCAGCTCATTTATGTATGCAGAAGAGAGTGAACAAAGAACATGTAAAACAAGTTCAAGGAGATGATGTTTATAGCAAATATCTAAAATAGAACTAAGAGCAACTGGAGAACTAAAAGCAAATGGATTTTTCAGTGGATAGAGCTCCCCCTTTTTATTTCATCGAATAGGCTTAAGCTTTTCTGCAGGATAAAGAATGTTCTTGAAGGAAGATGAATGATTCTTTGCAAAAATAAAGTTGTAACTTGATTTCCCACGTAGCTTCGAGTAGAGGGTCGATTGGAGACTTGAAACCGCCTTCTTCCCTTCACATACAAGCTCAGAACAACGTGGAAGAAGCCCTTGGAGCAGCTGCTACGTCCCTGCACTCCCAAGAGTTAGAACAAGAGAAGAATACTTCAAATCTCACATCTTCCATTAGGTTTTCGACCCAAGGAGATGGTTTTATGCTTTTAGAATGGTCAAGGGACAGCTTAGAGACCAGATCCACGAATTAGGGAGAGATATAGGGCAGTTGGAATGGACTGGTTGGACTTTCGAAGCAAGGACGTGAAAGTCATCTTTCACGGCGCTGCACAGGTGTCGACACCTGGTGCCCAGGTGTTAACAGAAAGCCAGAAACGGAGTGCTGGACACTGGGTGTCGACACCTGGTGTTCTGGCCTACTGCCAGCACCAGTGCAGGTAGGTGTCGACACCTCTCTTCCTAGGTTCTGAAAAAGAGTTCTTGTGCAGGTGTCGACTCCTGGTGTCGACACCTGGTGTCGACACTTGCACTCACAAAAAGCCTAGAGACCCATTAAGCTAAAAATGAAAGCTCCAACTTCACCGTGAGTTTTGGGATGATGAAAGAGGGTTGTGAGGCGTTCTTCCAACCTGTAAAACATAAAGAGAAAATTAGTTTTGCTTCAATGTTAATATCACAAACCAACCCATTTCATTTCACTGTCTTTAATGGAATTTTGGTGACTTGGGAAAGTGTTTTCCCTTTGCCATTCCAAGAATGAAAGACTGATGAGTAAATTTCCATTCCAAGAGTGAAAGACTGATGAGTAAATTGCCATTCCAAGAGTGAAGGAGGAACAACATATCCATTTAAATCCACATAGCAACACTTACCTCATTATTTTACCCGAGTTCACATTGTCCTTTATTGCTTGTTCTTTTGTTGAATCGTTCATGAAGAATCATGGAGTTCCAATGTTTAATCACCATTTTATGATAAACAAATTTGGAGTTCTAAGTGTACAGAACTAATCCACTCAAAAACATGATCCGGACACATTACATTCATCAAGAAAAAACTCATCAAACCACACATCATTATCTTGGGGGCAAACAATTGTATTTGCATCTCAATCAATCACTCAGCATTACCGAAGTACGCATGAATAACATGATGCTCAATATGACATTTATCCAAGCATGTTTTTCATAAAATCTTTCTCATTGAATACAAAGCAATCTCACATGAAGATATGAAGCCAAGCAACAAAGTCATTTTGTAATCATCAAAATCACATACACAACAGGAGATTATTCAAATCCCACATGGGGAGTAGGTGGGGGGCGCCCCCCTCTCCATGGTTAAATTTGGCTCCATGGTCAAGGATGGTGACCATGGACTTTGGACCATCATAATGGGCCCTCTAAGCTAGGTAGCCCATAAGAGAGGGAGTGGCCCAATTGGGCTTCAAGTGGTCTTGAGGCCCAATCTGAAAATGAACCCCCTAATGGATCCTTTTGATGACATTAGCCCAACTAGTACTCCCTTGACCCAAAAGAATACAAGCACACACTACACACCAATTACACTCCAAAATATTAAAAAATGTCAAGACTCAAGAGGGAGACTCTAGACTGTCTCCAAGCCAAAGAGATGCCTGCATAGCTCGAGTGGTACTTCATGTCCTGTAGTGTCAACCCACTGAGTTGTGATGCTCGGAAGCTCTGGTGTCGGCACCAGTTAAGGAGGTAAACCTCACTGTCACCTAGCCCAAACAAGACTGAGCAAATACTGATTAATCTAATCTCTCTCAATGCTAGGGACAAACACTTCTTAGTTGTGGACTCTCAAAGGAAATGTTCCATAGAGTCTCAATCGGTACAACTGCACAAGAAACTTGGAACCAGTTGAGATCAGAATATGAGTCCGCCTTTGACAAACCCCAGGCAAAATCAAATGATGAGGCAAATGAAGAAATAGAATTAGGGAACCAGACCCTGTTCATGAACCAAAGGGACGGTCAATAGAAAACGCTAAGCATATGACCACATGACACATGAAGAAAAGCATGTCATAAGATATGCCATAACTTTTTATCAGAATATTTTTCTACACTGGCAATATTTTTGGTTCATGCTAATGATGAATTTCCTACGTTAATATTGTAGTCATGATATTCATTGCTCAAGTTGATTTTGTCAGCCGAAATTGCGCCTATCCTTCCTTTTGTCTTATTGCGACTACATTTAATTGAAAATTACTAAAACAATAAGTGGGAAAGTTAAATTAAAATAAAAAATTGAATTCACCACCTTTTTCTTTTTCTCTCTCTCTTGCCGTCAGCCATAGTTGGTTCACGGCTCCATAAAAAATCACCTTTTAGGGCTTCAACTATCCTTTTGTCTTCATCTATTCTTTGTCAAGCTTTCATTCTACGAAAACCCTTCATTCTCTCTAGCCTTCTATTCCCAAATCTTCACTAGTTCTTTCATCTTTCTTTGAAAAACCATGGCTACTATGGCTTCGAACGCTTAGTTCTTCACCTCAGATGTTGAACAAGCTCTGTTCCTCAGTACCAACTCAGCTATGTTCGTCGAAAGATGTGTTGATTTTGAGAGCTAACTGAAGCAAGATTAGATTTAGCCGAAGACTTGCAAGCAATAATGTTTTTCAAGATGTGTTCCTTGAAGGATGATACCTTGATAGAAGTAGGTAGTGTTTTCTACTTCAATCTTGTTGAATAAGGAGAGAAGGTTGTTACATCCGTCCGAAATATTCGTATGGAGATTACTGTACAACTGCTGGCATGTTCTTCTTTTAGACTTGACCTAAATAGCAAAATTGATATTAAAACAAAAGGATGTCGAATTATTGGCTCACATTTTAGAATTTTACATAAAGCCAATTTGGATGTAATGCAAATGGATGCAAAGAATCGTTTGTTGTTAGCTGTTATCACTCACATTCTGACTCATAGGGCAGGCAGTCATTCAAGCTGTTCAGTCGAAGATACAAATCATTTGTATGCTATTTTAGAAATGAAAGAAGTAAATTTGGCTTCAATTATTTTTGATACCATGGTAGAGGGTGCTCAAGAAGCAAGAAAAGCTACAAAGACCGATAGCAAAAAGAAGGTGTTTTGGCTACCATATGGATCTTTGGTGACCCACATTTTGAAACAGTTTAATGTTGATATAAGCTATGAGAAAGCCAGCTCCTGCATTCTCATTAATACAACTATTTTAAAAAAGAAGTGATTTTGAGCTGATAGATAATAAATGGGTGAGGCCTACTACATGAAGTTCAATGGTTACCAATCCTACCTAAGAACCGAGCAAAACAACTCCCACAGGGTGCAGAGCTGATTAGGGCAGATGAAGAGTTTGCCCCCACGCAAGCAGAAATTACAGTAGCCAATAGACAAATTGAAACAAGTATCCAACAACTGGCTATAGAAGTAAGGCCTATGGAATTGCAAGTTGAGGGGGAGCCCCAAGCAGTGGTTACACATATTCAGGGGGAGCCTCAAGCTGAAGAAGAAGCACCATCTGAGGGGGAGCAACCCTCAAGATTCCCTAAACAAATAGATGAGCTTGTGGTATGTTGGCCGGAAATTGATATTGAGCAACAACCACCGCAACGTCCTCAGAAAGAACAAGTAAAGAAGACACGGGAAGAGATGCATTCAAAAGCTACATCATCTTCCACAATGGGAAATATAATGCAGAATACTCAAAGGCTTCATGATGAAATGTCAAACATAAAAATGAATATTCAGTACTTCTATGAGTATATGCATGATGAGGTGGAAAATATCGAAAAGAAAATGCTTGATTTACATGGGCAAATTGAACAGAGGTTAATAGAACTTCAATATGAGCTCACTGCCCGTTATCAAGAAAATCATCGATATAACATTCAAATCGAAGATAGAATGATTGCATCCTTTAAAGACATTTCGGAAACATTCCAAATTCATTGTGAGAATTTCTTAGTGATGCAGAATCAGTTTCTATTAGCCTCCAGAGCCCAATAGTCTGCTCTCAACCATCTCAAGAATTCTCACATGTCAATTGAGGCCAAACTGAATGATTTCAAGCATCAATTTGAAGAAACAATGTAGAGCCAGGAAAAAGAACTTAATGAAGTAAAAAGCACAATGAAAGATAATCAAAACCTCTTGATAGTTATATTGGCTTAGGTACAAAGGCTTGCAGTAGGATTGTCTAGAGTACCATCACAGGCAATTGGTCAGCCTCAACATAGTCCATCCATTCCTTCTCGTACCTATTCTCCTTCTCCTATCCATTCTCCTCTTGTCCACCCATCTCTAGTTCCTAATCCAAAATCTATTCCTCCAACTTCAACTCATCTCTCTATTTCCGATCCTATTCTTTTATCCACTCCTTCTCCTTCCTCTCCTCCAGCAGAACTATCTCCAGCTTCCACACCTCAAAGAAAAAGACGGGTCTCCTCCATCTATAGAAGAACCAAATCCTCTGACCCTTCTCAAGAAACGTCTTCTAAGGAGGATCCATCTGAGCAGGGCAAAGGCAAAGTCAAGAGGATGGCAGTCTGGTCCTCCAAAACTCCTTCAACAGACTCTGGTCATTCTGCACCTTCAACCCAAGATCCATCTATGCACAGCCATTCTATTCATTAATTTGAGTCTATTTCAGAGTCCATCTGGCCCTTCATTGAGACCAGCGGTCTGGTACGGTATGTCACTCCTTTCCAAAAAGAATGCCAAAAATATCCTATTTTTTAGACCATCTTCGTAGCCTTACACAGAAATTTATTTGGTAGAATGATAAGGTCGAACTATGCATTCAATGCATATGGCAAGCCCACTCGAGGAATAAATCACTATCTTGCCAAATTTACTCGGAAATAGCTCTTGACCATTGAAGAAATTCTCTATGTGAAAGGTTAGAGTTTCTTATATACCATGGACGAATGGAAGACAAAGTGTGATGATGTTTTGCAATATGGTATAGAAGTTTTGAACATATTTGACTATGACCCACATCCCATCTCATTTGTTGACTAGTCTCTACAGAAAGTATATCAATCCTGTGTAGATAAAGTGGACAGTGCTCCAAACTTTTATGATGTTTATCTTCAAGTCAATAAGCAAAAAGAAGAAATTAGGCTAAATCCAATACCATTTGACATGTTTTTGGATTTTGAAGGCACTTATGAACCCCAGCTTGCAGTGGCTAGAGCTTATCACTAAAGCCATTTCCTCTTGTATTTTTGTTTCTAAACAAAAACCTCACTAAATATATCAATCAAATCACTTGTTCAGACTCTCATTCTCTGTAAATCTAGGAACAACTATAATTCTTATGACAAACTTTTTCTGTTCTAAATTCTCTATGTGCTTGCCTCATATCCTGACTACACCTTCTTGTTGATTGCCAAAAAGGGGGAGAGAATGTCCATATGTTATATGTCCATATGTTGAATGTCAATCTTTGGGTCATCACTTTTAAGAGTTTTGTCATCACCAAAAAGGGGGAGATTGTTGATCCAAAGATTATTTTTGCCAGTTTTGGTGATAATAATATTATTGATGAACACATATTATAATTGATGACAAGAAGATCAAAAATAGATGATAAATGAAATGCTTGAAAAACAAGCAATGAAATCTATAGTAGAAATACCTCAAGAAATTAGCTAAGTATAAAACTTATAAGCGTACAAGGAACTCAAACAATATAGGCGCTAAAAGAAGAAAGAAGTGATTCTCTTAGGCAAAGAAGAAATCATACATAAGTGATATAAAATGACTATAGGCGCTATATCTAGTAGGAGCTATAAACATTGTAAAAAACTTATGCGCTATAATTCACATAGGTGCTTCTTCGCCTATCACTTAAGCGATATCTAACTAGCATAGGCGCAAAATCGCCTATCTTTTTTCTAAGGCTCAACATTGGCGTTACTTTGCCTATCCCACTAACTTAGGTGAAAAAGTAATCGTCTATCTTATTCCTCAGGTGATTTAAATCACTTTGCATTTTTCTTCACTTCGCCTATCTTGAAAGCACTCCGCCTATCTTCAACAGAGCTTCGCTTATCCTAACTTTTGAACAAAACTTCACATATCTTAAACATCTAAAGAAAGCTTCGCCTATCTTGAACAGAACTTTGCTTATCAGTTGTATGATTCACCTATCCAAAGAAAACTTATGCACACTTTTCCATCAGCTAATTAAGTTTTATTTCTTTATTGCTAATAAATAATTTAACAAAACTTAATTGAATTAGGGCTTACGATTTATTCAGTTATGATTATAATTTCCCTATCATGTATAATAGTTGTTATATTCAAGAAAATACATGCCTACTATCTGTCTTACAATTCTTTATTCTTTAAATAGCTATACTCTGCAAAATAACCCACTGTGAAAACAAGAGCATAAAATAATAACTGAACTAAAACAAATCAGCTATTTGTACTGCACTCTCATTTCCTGTAATAGCTACAACTCCAATGTGATCAAAAGGCTCATGTATACCAGCTATTTGATCATACATCATTTCGTAATATATATGATAGCTGCATTTCTATACAAGTTTGCACTTAACGAATATCAACTATATGTCTCACATTACTGAAATATCTGAAATCATCTTAGTCAGCATACTGAAAGAAATTTCTTCATTGACTAAAACAATGATTAAACAAATACACGCACCTAATTATCAAAGCTATTTGATAATATGTCTTACTTTTTGATAGTTGAAATATAAAATATTTCCAAATAACCGAGGTGCATTGCATGAAGATAACTTAGTCGTTGTAACAAAAATGAACTAAGACACATCAACTATCCTACTATATCTTAGCTGATAAACATATTGACTAAGTCTCTAATTGAGCAGTCATCAGTAAAATTCAAAATTTCATATACATCAAATGCTGTTAAATCTGTAGCACTCTGTTCCTCTGACCTGATATACACTTGACTAACAGCCAGGAAAGGTATAGTACTATTTATTTTATTTCAAGTTGTACTACTAATGACAGATTCAAGGGACACGTTTCAAGACATGCAAGAGAGCAACAAACATTTTATACAACATTTCTCTAATCTTTGCAGTCTGACAGTCTCAGAATAGAAAATAGTACCTACGAAAAGGACACTGCAACAAGATACGCTGAAAATGAGGATCCTCTACTCAAAAACTTATTTAAAGAACAAATAGGAGGATCTGTAGTCTGTCCTTTCATAGATTTCTCATAGAAGAGTGATCACCAAGAAAAATTAAAAAAGAAGAAACCTCTGCATAGCTATCAGTTCAAGGACAACAAAGTTACTCTCACTCTCAAATGTCTCTAATTTTCATTCGTTTGAGTCTAACAAAAACAAAGGATGTGCTAAACGTCTCTCAGGCTGTATCTAATGAACTAAAAGAACAAGAGAGTTGTAAATTGAAGCAATAGGTAGGATGAAGTGTTGTTGCTACTATTGTTGATACTACACTCAAATCCATCTAGCCAAGCAGCTAAGCAAGGCTGAGCAAGTGCATCCACGATCACATCTTTTCAGCAAGCTTACATTGCATGGGTTGAGAGAAGTTGAAAGCAAATTCAAGTCTCAACCACCATTATTTATGAGTGCTTGACGTGAAGAATAAGTTAGACAAGATCTTCATTCTAATCTTTCCTTGGCTCTTCTTTAATCCTTGCTTTCAATTCAAGACTGTCGTATCTTATTCTGATTTTTTTGCCTTGAATACTACTGTACTTATTGTACCCAACTCTGCCTTGTAAGAGGCCACATCTGTGTAAACCCATTTAACAAGTTGTTCACTTCTCCTTGAGGGGAGAAGTCTTTGCTTGCGGGCAAGAATGCCAGTTGGAGGCTTGTATCCTGCAAGGTTGGTTGTGCTTGTAAACTAGCTGAGTTTTGTTGAACACATGTGCACCATGATTACTATTATGGTTTTGATGATAGCAACTACTATAAGTCACATTGTGTTTGCATATGATGTCATTGTGTATCTGTTTAAGCAGTTTGTCATTTCATCGAACAGGTTGCGGGCATGTGCACTGCATTCCAAGTCTATACATTGGACAAAGTCTATACGTTGGACAAAGTATGTACATTGGACGAAGTCTATACGTTGGACGAAGTCTGTACATTGGACAAAGTCTATACGTTAAACTAAGTCTGTACGTTGGACAAAGTCTATGCGTTGGACAAAGTCTCTACATTGGACGAAGTCTATACGTTGGACAAAGTCTGTACGTTGCTGAACATGAAGTCTGTACGTTGGCTGCCTAGCACAACTCAAAGTCTATACGTTGCTGCACACAAAGTCTATACGTTGCTGCAGATGAAGTCTGTACGTTGGCTGCATGCACAACTCAAAGTCTGTACGTTGCACAACACGAAGTCTGTACGTTGCGGCAGATGAAGTCTGTACGTTGCTGCAGATGAAGTCTATACGTTGGCTGCATGCACAAAACAAAGTCTGTACGTTGGCTGCTAGCACAACTCTAAGTCTGTACGTTGGTTGATGGCTGCAACACAAGTCTATACATTGCGTTCTGTTGTGTTCGTGCATCAAGTTACCAAGTCTGTACGTTCATGAAGCAAGTCTGTACAGGCTCATGCATGCTCAAGGTGCAAAGTCTGTACAGAGTTCATACATGCACACAAAGTCTACACATCCAAGCCTTGATGCAAAGTCTATACAATAACTACAAGCTTCATTCAAATAGCCAAGGCCACTGCACAAGATGAGAGTCAAAAGATAAAGATTCAGTTGGTACTTTCTTGACCAACAAGGATGAAGTTACAAACATGAACAGGCTGCTAATGGACACAAGCGACGGAGCTGAAGGGGCTAACGGAGCGACCCAGGCTGGACCGAGATCTGCCTAGCTGGCGGTCGACCGCCAGCACAGGGGTGGTCGACTGGATTTCTTTAATCCAAAAGTCACCTAATCACCCACAAATTGTGGATCTGGTCTGAAGGATGTCCAAGGACCATTCAAGGTCTATAAAACCAACACATGAGGGGTTGGAAACCCTAACACTTCAAGGCTTCAAGGGAGATCAAGGGAGGCCATTTTCGAGGTAGTGTAGCACCTCCGTGAACAGTGTTTCGGGAGGAAGTTCTTCATCCATCCAAGGTGATTCAAGTCCAGATCTGAAGCCATCTCAACCTCCAAGGAAGAAGAAGCAATCAAGGCTCTCAAGGGTGATCTAAACTGCATCCTTCTTCCTCTTCATCAACTCAAGCAGATTTAAGGAAGCACAACTCACAAGGAAGAAGAAGCCATTGCTGTTGAATCAAGAAGAGAGCTTTGTGAAGAAGATAGAAGCCTCTATTGGTGATCTACATCCATAGAAGAATCCGAATCAAGTTCCAGCAATCTCAGACAAGATTTTTCTTCTTGAGCTTATTTCATATCTTGTTTGAATAGCTTGGTATTTGTTCTTTCTTCTTCATTTCATTCGAACAATCAAAACTGAAGATCGTCCCTACCGGTGGTTAGTAGGAAGGCAATCGGAAGTTGTCCGATCTGCGGTGTTGACGTCCCTACCGGTGGTTAGTAGGAAGGCAGTCGGTGGTTCTCCGATTTGCGAATTAGTGTGCCGCACTAGTGAAGCCTCACCGGATTTGGTGAGGGGTGGACGTAGGACTGGAGATTCAGTCTGAACCACCTTAAAATCTCATGTGTTGTGGTTTGCTTGTGCGATTGCTTTATGTTAGATGCATGCTTAGGTTCAATATCTATATTGCGTAATCATCTTGCCAAGTAAATTATTTGTGTTCTTCGTCAAGCTAGTTATATTCCGCTGCTTATTTCATCATCTAGCTTTAAGAGGCTTGCATTGCGAAAAGAGGGGCAGATCTATTCACCCCTCCCCTCTAGATCCGCTGTCCACTACACAACAGGTGGTATCAGAGCCTAATCTTTCATTATGGGGTCCAACGACCTCGAGGGAAATGGTGGATCAGCGTCTAAGGGTTATTTACCTGAAGGACACTCTGTGAACAGACCTCCTTATTTCACTGGATCTAACTATCCTTATTGGAAACATCGCATGTAGGTGTTCATTCATGCTCAAGACTACGAACTTTGGCGAGTGATCAGCAAAGGTCCGTATGAGCTTACGGATAATGAGGACTTGTGGACCAAAGAACAAATAAGACAATCCACTATCAACTGGAGTGCCAAACACATCATGCAATGCTCTCTCCATCCAGTAGAGTTCTCAAGAGTGGCGACCTGCGCAACTGCAAAACAAATGTGGGACAAGTTAGAGATAATCTACGAAGGAACCTCTCAGGTACGAGAAACAAAAGCTAATATCTTAGTTTCTGAATACGAAATGTTCCGCATGAAGCCTGATGAATCAATTGGAGATGTATATGCTCGATTAACTATGCTTACTAACAGTTTGACTGATTTGGGAAAGAAATATTCAGAACAGGAAATTGTAAGAAAGATTCTCAGATCACTGACTCCTGCATGGCACACAAAGGCTACTGTTGTTGAAGAATCCAGAGATCTCACAACAACTAAGGTAGATAAACTCATTGGTTCATTAATGACCTATGAGATCAACCTTAAGAACAAAGAAGCTGAAGTACCTAAGAAAAAGTCCTTAGCTCTTAAAGCTGGACCTAGCGGTCAAGGCACTTCGGATGAAGGTGAGGATTCCGCAAGTGAGCGGGATGAGGATGATGTAGCCATGCTCACATGTAAGTTCAGTAAATTCTTGAGAAAGGAAGGTAAGAACTTCATGAGAGGAAGGTCTAAGGTAATAAATGGTTTCAAATCTAATTCTGAAAACTTTAAGAAATCTGACAAAATCATTTGCTATTCTTGTAACAAACCAGGGCATTTCAAGACTGATTGTCCTGACAGATTCAAAAAGGCCGACAAATGGAAGGGTAAGAAGAAGAACAAGGCCATGGTGTCCACATGGAGCGATGAGGAGGAAAGTGATAACAAAACCAGCTCCTCGGACAAAGAAGAAGAAGATCTCTGCCTTATGGCCAAAGGCGACGAAGAAAATGAGGTAAACTCTCCTTTTGAAAATTATACAATTGATGATTGGGAGGAAGCCTATATACAGCTCATGGAAAAATATGACATGTACAAAAGAGAAAATAAATCATTAAAAAAGAAAATCAATTCGTTTGTGCATGATCATGATAAGAATGATAAGACTGCTCTACTTGAAACTAAAATTGAAGATCTTAAGAAAATGATTGAGGATTTGGAAGAAGGAAGAAAAGAAATGGCTGACTTGGAAACTGAAAATGAAAATTTGAGAAATGAGATTGATAGCATCAAGCTAAAAATGTAAACCTATGAAAAGGATAGCAAATTGAGCAATGAGAAATATGATGCTGTCAAACAAGTCAACATTCAACTTCTACAAAATATTGAAAACCTACAAAAAGAGTTGAAGGATAAACAACAATCCTTAGAAAAATTTATGGATGGAAGAGAAAACCTAGATGCACTGTTAGGTACCAGAATGAACTTCAACAAGTAAGGGTTAGGTTTTGAACCTACAAATAAAAGGCCAATTGGGTTAAAAACTGTCAAATTTGTTTCATCTTCTGAAGCTTCCACCTCAAACACTACTCCCACACAAAACCAACAAAAACAAAAGGAAAAAGGGAAAGAGAAGATTGAAGAGGCAGTCACCAACATTCCCAAAAAGCCTGTCCAAAAGCCTAAGAAAGGTCGACCATCCCCGCAGCATAGGTCAACACATTCTTGGCCATTGCATGCTCAATCTTCCAGATATCACCAAAACTGGATTGCCCATTCATATAGGCCAACACCACCATACTTTTGGAGAAATTATGATTCATGTGTTCATCAATCCTATAACTTTCAATCTCCTAGGTGGCAGAACAATCACTTTCAACCCAAAAATAACCAATAGCCACAATGGGTTAAGAAGCCAACTTCATCAAACTTTCACAAAATTGAACAAAGAGCCTCTAAACAAAAAGGAAATGTCAAGGCTGAAAAGAAAAACCAAATCTCTTCTCTAAGCAAACAAAACATGAATGTTAGAAAGGTTTGGATTCCAAAAGAAATGGTTTCATGTTTTAAAAATCTTAAGAGTTTGATGGGACCCAAAATTGGTTGGGTTCCAAATACAATTGCTTAATTGTTTGTGCAGGAATGTCTTGTAGCCATGCATAACAGGTGGTATCTTGATAGCGGCTGTTCAAGACACATGACTGGAGACAAAATAAAATGTTGTCTCTTGGAGGAAAAGGAAGGAGGATACGTTACGTTTGGAGGGAATAACAAAGGAAAAATCATTGGAACAGGTAATGTAGGTAAGAACCTCTCCAACTCCATTGGAAATGTGTTACTAGTTGAAGGTTTGAAATATAACCTACTTAGCATAAGTCAATTGTGTGATAAAGGTCATAAAGTGTTGTTTGACTCTCATGAATGTAAAATCTTTGAATCAAAATCTGACAAGGGAAAATTTTCTGGAAAGAGAGTCAACAATGTTTACATGATTGACTTAGATGATCCTGCTAATTTAAACCTTTATCTTGCTGCACCAAAATCTGAAATTGCATGGTTATGGCATCGTAGACTAGGACATGCTAGCTACAATATCTTACATAAATTGTTAAAGCATTTAATGGTGAAAGGGTTGCCTGAATTATCATTTAAACAAGAAAACAAGTTGTGTGATGCATGTGCCCTAGGTAAATAAACAAGAAACTCTTTCAAGGGAAGATCTGAAAATACATCATCCAAACCACTCGAGCTAATTCATATGGACCTGTTTGGCCCAACCAGAACTGCTAGCTTGAGTGGTAGAAAATATGGATATGTCTTGGTGGATGACTTTTCTAGGTTCACATGGGTTTTCTTTCTCACACATAAAAATGATGCTTTTGATGAGTTTCAGACACTCTACATGAAGATAAAGCAGGACGGTGAGTTTAAAATTTCCAAGATCCAATCTGATCATGGTGGTGAATTTGAAAATGCTAACTTCTATAATCTTTGCAGAGTAAAACGGTGTAGTTCAAAGGAGAAACCGAACACTTGTAGAGATGGCAAGAACCATGCTTGCTGAACGGCAACTTCCAAGGAGGTTTTGGGCTGAAGCGATAAACTCATCATGTTATATTATCAACCGCTCTATGGTAAGGCCACACACCAAAAAGACTCCTTATGAGTTGCTGAAAGGTAAAAAGCCCTCTCTCTCACATATGAAAGTGTTTGGATCTAAATGCTTCATCCACAATAATGACAAAAGAGATTTAGATAAATTCGAGCCCAAGAGTGATGAAGGTATATTCTTTGGATATTCTGATAGATCTAGGGCTTATAGAATTTACAATATCAAGAGTCAAACTGTGGAAGAATCACCCCATATTTCCTTTGATGAATATCATGATTCTAACAATGATAACTCTTGCAGGAAAAATGATGAAGATGGGGAATTCCTAAGCATAAAGGACAAGAGTGATCCTCCATAAGAAGAAATAAAAGAAGCTGGTGACCTAGCTGAATCAAGCAATGCAAGGGATCAAGCTCCAGGAGAAGGTAACGATTCTACAAACATTAGAATTCTTAAGGATCATTCTTTAGAAAACGTCATTGGCAGCTTGAATGACCCACCTAGAACAATGTCACATTTTAAAATTGTGGAAGAATTAGATCAACTTGCTCTTGTCTCGCAGCATGAACCCAAAAATATTGATGAAGCATTAAAAGATGAAAACTGGATAAATTCAATGCAAGACGAGTTAAACCAGTTTGAAACGAATAAAGTTTGGCATCTTGTTCCTAGACCTTCATCACAATCTGTCATAGGCACTAAATGGGTCTTTAGGAACAAACTAAGTGAGGATGGCAAGATAATAAGAAACAAAGCTAGATTGGTGGCTCAAGGGTATAATCAAGAGTTTGTGGTAGACTTTGATGAATCTTATGCCCCAGTTGCTAGACTCGAAGCCATCAGAATTTTACTTGCCTTTGCATGCTCCCTTAGAATAAAGCTGTATCAAATGGATGTCAAAAGTGCTTTCTTGAATGGCTTGATCAAAGAAGAAGTCTATGTTCAGCAGTCCCCTGGCTTTGAGAATTCTAACAATGCAGATTTTGTATACAAGCTAGACAGGGCGCTTTATGGACTTAAGCAAGCACCAAGAGCTTGGTATGAGAGACTAAGCTCGTTCCTCATTAAAAAGGGTACACACGAGGTAAGGTAGATCAAACACTTTTCACCAAGAAGCAAGGTAAGAACATCTTGATTGTTCAAATTTATGTTGATGACATTGTGTTTGGTTCTACAAAATGTGAAATATGTGAGGAATTTGCTAACCTCATGACTAGCGAATTTGAGATGAGCCTAATGGGAGAACTTCAATTCTTTCTCGGTTTGCAGGTCAACCAAGGAGAAGATGGGTGCTTCATAAATCAATCCAAATACATCAAGGAGCAGCTGAAAATATTTGACTTGGCAAATAGCAAAATCATTGCAACTCCTGTGAGCATCACAACATCACTGGATTCGGATGAAAATGGTAAATTAGTGGATGCAAAGGTCTATAGAGGTATGATTGGTTCTTTGCTTTATTTGACTGCATCCCGACCAGATATCTAGTTTAGTGTATGCCTTTGTGCTAGATTTCAAGCTAGTCCTAGATAATCTCATTTGACTGCCGTCAAACGTATCCTTCGATATCTTACCGGCACTCAAGATTTGGGATTATGATATCCGTCATCATGTGATTTATCTCTTATATCTTATTCTGATGCGGATTACGCTGGATGCAAGCTGGATCGTAAGATTACTAGTGGCTATTGCTAGTTTCTAGGCGTGTGTTTAGTTTCTTAGGCCTCCAAGAAATAACACTCGGTTGCCCTCTCCACCGCGGAGGTAGAATATGTTACTGCGGGGAGCTGTGGCACCCAAGTGTTGTGGATTAAACACCAACTCCAAGACTACTTGGTGGATCTTGGTTGTGTCTCGATTCTGTGTGATAACACTAGTGCTATCAACCTTGCAAAAAATCCAGTCCAGCACTCTAGGATTAAGCATATTGAGATTAGGCATCACTTCATTAGAGACAAGGTCAGTAAGAAAAATTTTGAACTGCATTTTTGTTGATACTCTAAATGAAATTGCTGATATTTTCACTAAGTCCTTGTGTAATGACAGGTTTTCAACACTCAGAAGGGAGCTTGGTCTTTGCCGACCTCAGGCCACTAAAAATTGAAATGATGATCATGTTCAATTTAGTTGTGTGTTTTTGCAGATTGGTGTGTTCATGCATTGTTTATATGTTAATGTGTCATTTTGCATATGTGTCGTATTGCATGGTTTATATAGCATTATTCTTGCATGGCCATGGTATATCAAATGTTGATGTATGGAAAGGCAGGTTATGCTTGCCTAGACACACTCAATATGCGTGAGGTTTCACCTCCGCCAAGTACCATGAGTCATTGTCGCATATAGGCCATATAGTAAGGGGGAGTTGTCACTTTGCAGCATTCATGCATATGTTTCATTTTCATTCTGTTGCATTTAATAAATGTACAACCATGTGTTGGGTCATGTATTTCATGCCTGCCAAATTCATATTTGATCAGGTCAACCCCTGCATGGTTCTACTCTCTCACTCCTTGACGTTTGTCCTTACATTTACTTACAAACATAACTCCTTGAGTGCATTCTCTGCATATCTTTAGGGGGAGTTTTGTTGCTTTTCTTATCTCTTGCAATCTGAACTTCACTGGCTTCCAGTTTGACAATACCGTTCATGAGACAGACGGACATATGGAGTAAGAGCTTTCTATTATGTGCCCTGATGATTATCCATTCAATGAAATCGGTTCAGATTTAATGATTTCCTTGAAGTTCTGATATATTGGTTTTGAAATCATCTATGTTCTTTGTTTTAATAGACCTTAACTAGAGACTGCATATTATGCTTTGAATGACTATCCTGCTATCTGAAAATCCAAATTTCATGACAATCTTAGTGATACTCTAGAGCTTAGTATTGGTGTTAAACATCTTGATGAGCTGGAATTCTTGAAAAATAAATTTGACAGAGCAATGATATTGTTGCACGGAGAAATATGTCCCGTCATCAAATCAAGTGACGAATGACATGTCATGATGTGCCCCTGTTATCTCTGTCTTAATACATTTGGCCTCTAGGCAGAGCAATGGCATAATCACTGAGAAACATATCTTCCCATCATAGAAATGAGTTTGGATATGTCATGACGTGACTTTACTATCTCTGTTCATTTTGAAGCATCATAGTCAGTCTTACCAAATACCTAGGAATACTGGTGTCTAAACAACGTGTATTCTTATGGCTAGGAGGCATGTACTAGACTTGATTGCTCGTAAAATATGAGTTTTGTGCATTCAAATACAAATAATACTGAAAATTACATTTACTGTGATCATAACATTCCATGCTCTACTCATGTCTGTTTAGTCTCAATACTAGTTTTTGTATTATTCCCTTAGCAGTTATTGAATATGGATATATAAGACAAGGGAAGGTTAAACATTGTAATGATATGCACCTTTGGTTCATTTCTATTAAATCTTCGATGTAGATGCTCTTCGAACTCTGTTGATGATATCGGATTTCATTAGCTTTGACCCGTACATGTTGCTCGCGATATGTTTCAGGTTTGCATATTATGGCTTGCTCTTCCCTCTCCTTCACCTCTGGTCTCACCGACCTTTGTCACCTACTCTACTTTATCCTTCCTTTTTGCTGTTGGCAAAGGGGGAGAATTCTTTGTGTGAGTCCTTTGTAAGAGCTATGGCTGAGTGAATGGTGTACGGGGGAGATTCACTTTGTGCATCTCATTTGTGTATCCAATGCATAGCATTCATATCTGCATTCATAATTACATTCACATGCTATTACTATCATAGATCTTGAGCTGCATATGTTACATATATCATACACTTTGTCATCTTGGCTATTTCTGCCATATAATGACTCACAGTGTTGCCGTCATCAAAAAGGGGAAGAATGTTGAACACATGTGCACTATGATTACTATTATGATTTTGATGATAGAAACTACTATAAGTAACATTGTGTTTGCATATGATGTCATTGTGTATCTGTTTAAGCAGTTTGTCATTTCATCGAACAGGTTGCGGGCATGTGCACTGCATTCCAAGTCTATACGTTGGACAAAGTCTATACGTTGGACAAAGTCTATACATTGGACGAAGTCTATACGTTGGACGAAGTCTATACATTGGACAAAGTCTATACGTTGGACAAAGTCTATATGATGGACAAAGTCTATACGTTGGACAAAGTCTATACGTTGGACAAAGTCTGTACATTGGACAAAGTCTATACGTTGGACTAAGTCTGTACGTTGGACAAAGTCTATGCGTTGGACAAAGTCTGTACATTGGACGAAGTCTATACGTTGGACAAAGTCTGTACGTTGCTGAATATGAAGTCTGTACTTTGGCTGCCTAGCACAACTCGAAGTCTATACGTTGCTGCACACAAAGTCTATACGTTGCTGCAGATGAAGTCTGTACGTTGGCTGCATGCACAACTCAAAGTCTGTACGTTGCGGCAGATGAAGTCTATACGTTGTTGCAGATGAAGTCTGTACGTTGGCTGCATGCACAACACAAAGTCTGTACGTTGCACAACCCGAAGTCTGTACGTTGCGGCAGATGAAGTCTGTACGTTGCTGCAGATGAAGTCTATACGTTGACTGCATGCACAAAACAAAGTATGTACGTTGCACAAGATAAAGTCTGTACGTTGGCTGCTAGCACAACTCCAAGTCTGTACGTTGGTTGATGGCTGCAACACAAGTCTATACATTACGTTCTGTTGTGTTCGTGCATCAAGTTACTAAGTCTGTACGTTCATGAAGCAAGTCTGTACAGGCTCATGCATGCTCAAGGTGCAAAGTCTGTACAGAGTTCATACATGCACACAAAGTCTACACGTCCAAGCCTTGATGCAAAGTCTATACAACAACTACAAGCTTCATTCAAATAGCCAAGGCCACTGCACAAGATGAGAGTCAAAAGACAAAGATTCAGTTGGTACTTTCTAGACCAACAAGGATGAAGTTACAGACATGTACAGGCTACTAATGGACACAAGCGACGGAGCTGAAGTGGCTAACGGACCGACCCGGGCTGGACCGGGGTCTGCCCAGCTGGCGGTCGACCGCCAGCACAGGGGCGGTCGACCGCCCCAGCCAGGGACCCCCCGACTGCAGATCTATCAGCTGCAGGTCGACCGCCAGCCAATAGCGGTCGACCGGATTTCCTAGCGGTCGACCGGATTTCCCAGGGATCATCCGTTTGCAGGTGTTTCAGTAGCGGTCGACCGCCAGAAGCCACAGGTCGACCGCCAGCCCCGATGCAGCCATGTTTGACTTTGAAATCCACCTCGTGGCCAGCCCCTTTCCATGGATTTCTTTAATCCAAAAGTCACCTAATCACCCACAAATTGTGGATCTGGTCTGAAGGATGTCCAAGGACCATTCAAGGTCTATAAAACCAACACATGAGGGGTTGGAAACCCTAACACTTCAAGGCTTCAAGGGAGATCAAGGGAGGCCATTTTTGAGGTAGTGTAGCACCTCCGTGAACATTGTTTTGGGAAAAAGTTCTTCATCCATCCAAGGTGATTCAAGTCCAGATCTGAAGCCATCTCAACCTCCAAGGAAGAAGAAGCAATCAAGGCTCTCAAGGGTGATCTAAACTGCATCCTTCTTCCTCTTCATCAACTCAAGCAGATTTAAGGAAGCACAACTCACAAGGAAGAAGAAGCCATTGCTGTTGAATTAAGAAGTGAGCTTTGTGAAGAAGATAGAAGCCTCTATTAGTGATCTACATCCATAGAAGAATCTGAATCAAGCTCTAGTAATCTCAGACAAGATTTTTCTTCTTGAGCTTATTTCATATCTTGTTTGAATAGCTTGATATTTGTTCTTTCTTCTTCATTTCATTCGAACAATCAAAACTGAAGATCGTCGCTACCGGTGGTTAGTAGGAAGGCAATCAGAAGTTGTCCGATCTGCGGTGTTGACGTCCCTACCGGTGGTTAGTAGGAAGGCAATCGGAAGTTGTCCGATCTGCGGTGTTGACGTCCCTACCGGTGGTTAGTAGGAAGGCAGTCGGTGGTTCTCCGATTTACGGTTTGGTGTGCTGCACTAGTGAAGCCTCACCAGATTTGGTGAGGGGTGGACGTAGGACTAGAGATTCAGTCCGAACCACCTTCAAATCTCGTGTGTTGTGGTTTGCTTGTGCGATTGCTTTATGTTAGATGCATGCTTAGGTTCAATATCTATATTGCGTAATCATCTTGCCAAGCAAATTATTTGTGTTCTTCGTCAAGCTAGTTATATTCCGCTGCTTATTTCATCATCTAGCTTTAAAGAGGGTTGCATTGCGAAAAGAGGGGCAGATCTATTCACCCCTCCCCTCTAGATCCGCTGTCCACTACATAACAAGTTTAGCTGAGCTCAGAAATTAGTTGGGTCTAGCTAAGCCATAAGTAAGTTGGGATCCTAATGAGGGGATGCCTGTGGTGAGATGGACACCTGATCAAAAGTTACCTTTGTACTATTCCCAGTTTGGGGGAGATAGTGAAACTCCTAGTGTTTATTAAGGACTGAAAGTAGGACTAAATAGAGGTCAGTGCCGAACTAGTATAAATCTCAGTGTTCATTTGTGAGATTGTTTTGTGTGATTGCATTATGCTTGCTATGTTCTTCATTCACTTTGAATTCAATTTAGCATTCTATTTTTGTCACACATATTTTCTATTAACACCGACTGCTACAACATGCATCCACTTATAATTGTGCTACTGCTTTTTCACTTTTCTCACATTATTACTTGCAGCACTCTTTTATAAATCACATTCTATCCGGGAACTTGCATCTATTCCATATCACTGAGCTTCAAGCATATTATAAAGTGATTAATTTTTATAACTCATTCACCGCCTCTAGGTGAAGTAGCTGAATATCTAGGCAACATGTATTTCATGCATCAGTGGTCTGATCTTGCTCGCGTTTATCGTCAGTTCTCCAAAATGATTCATACCCCATTTCATTGTCACATCTAACTACTTCATACTAATGGTGCACGTGAGTACCTCTCTTCCAAGTTTCAGGGTATTTTGTCTTTTCATGGCACACTTCTGTACCCCTACACTCCTCAACAAAATGGAATTGTTGAGTACAAGCATCACCATATCCTTGACACAACTCATGCCCTTCTCATCTCTACATCTATTCCTTGTACCTTTTAGGCTGAGGCCATTCACCCTTCTGTCTATCTCATTAATACTACTCCATCCTTTATCTTTCATGCTCACTCTCCTTACCAGTATCTTTACTCCACTACTCCCGAATATTAGGATTTTTACACTTTTTGTTGTACATGTTTTCTGCTCCTTCTCTCGCATGAACGCACAACGCTTTCTCCTTGAGCTGCTAAGTGTGTCATACTTGGGTTCAACAGTAACATACTAACTATGTAAATTTCAAACATATTAGATTTTATGATAAGAGCCCAACAGGCTAGCATGTTTAGTTAGTTGAGCCCTTTAGTGTTATAAATTATTTTAAGTGAGCTATCCATATGTCATAACTTCGTGTAGGAATATCCAAATAAGGTGAAATTAGACTCATTAGAAAGATAATTTAGTTATCGACAAGTTTTATATTAACTACTTTTTATATTTTAAAGTTTTGAAGGATAAAAGTACCATATATTGGAGGTGCAGTGTTGTTGGCCGACCCCTATTTGAGCTAAGTGGCCCTATCTGAGCTATGTGGCCCTATCTGAACTAAGTAACCACTATCTGACCAAAGTGGTCCTATTCAACATAAGTGACCCCTATTTGAGCCAAGTGGCATCACAGCTAAGTGACCTCTATGTTGTCCTCCTGGTTTTGATGATGACAAACATGATTAGATGTATGCTAAATGTGGTTGTATTTCTTGAAGTAAGATTGAAACATGGCAAAGTGCTAACGAGTGCGTCAACGCTATCATCAAGCAGCGTGGACGCAGCAGTTCAATAATCAGTACAAGGCAGCTCCTGTAATGCATTGATGTGTCAATGCTATGAACAAGCAGCGTGGACGCAGCCGTTCAAACAAATTGAAATAAAGCTTATGAAGAACCTTGGCAGAGTCGACGCAGCAACTCAATGGGTCGACGCTGTAGTTCATAACAATGCTTCAAGTAGCTGATGAGTGGACGCAGCAGCATCCTGCGTCAACGCACCCAGCATGACATGAAGCGTACGATGGTTAAGTCACTAAGACGATCAGGCAGGGGCCCACTGGGTACACACAGATCGTGGTCAACGTGCTTCGTACAGGTATAAAAAAAAAAGAGGAGAAAAATCAAAGCTGTGAAAAATAGAGCGGGAAGTGAGCAGAAGAGTCTGAAGACGAAGAGCATCACAGCAAAGCAGCGAGGAAGATTGTGAAGAACTTGAAGCTAATCCAGTGAATCTGAGAAGCAAAGATCGATCTGCTGAGAAGAGACTTCCTCCAGAGATCCAAGCACGTCCTAAGAGTATATTGTGCCTCAGATCTGAAGATCAGTTTTTCTTTTTCACCGTTGTGTGAATCACTACAAGAAAAAGTGGCTATAGCGACCGAATTAGCGACCGATTTAATCGGTCTCTAGTCGGTCCCAAATAGAGACCAATTCGGAGACCGAAATAATCGGTCGCATTACCGAGACCGTTTCAGCGACCGCATGTATATCGGTCGCTAATAGGTCGCTATTATTGCGACCGAATTAACTTCGGTCTCCAGTCGGTCGCTGATGCCGTTATACTTCCTACTACGACCCCCGCCCGCCCGAGCCCTCCTGCCCGAGCCCCCCCCCTCCCGCCCGAGCCCCCCCTCCCGAGCCCCCTTCCCCTGCGGCCCCCTCTCCGCCCTAGCCCCCCTCCCCGCTCCCGCCCGAGCCCCCTCCGCCGGAGCCCCCCCTCCGCCCGAGCCCTCCCGCCCGAGCCCTCCTCCGCCGGAGCCCCCCTCCTCCGCCCGAGCCCTCCCGCCCGAGCCCCCCTCCTCCTCCGTATAGTGGCCGCTCACGGCGACAAGGTGCTCCCACTCCGATAGCTCCATGCAGGGAAACTCGTCGCCTCTGCAGCCGAGCCAGTGGGAGAGGACGACCGCGCCGCCGACGATCTGGATGGAGTTTACTCTCTCCCCGTCGTGTGCCACGATGATGTGCCTCAGCTCGCCCCGGAGGGACTCGTCCCAGACCTCGTATGGCCAGTCGCGGCGGCGCTCCGGGCCGCAGGACTCGAGCTTGAGGACGGTCCCCCCGGACAGAGGCTTGTGCACGTTCTTCTGCTGCTGGTTGCCGCAGGGATGGTGCAAGGAGAGCCGCGTGTTGCACGCACCCCCGCCTTTGTATATGTCTGTTTGTTTCCGATTCCACTTCTCAGAGGAAAATATTGTTCGCAATCCTCGATTCCGGGTTATTCGGGTTTTGTTAAACACTGGTTTCATCGTGATTCTGATTTGATTAATGGAATAGAAACATTCAGCTTGCACACAGCATCCCAATTATGTCAATTCAGAAAATTTGTACGTATTAGGTGTTGTTTGTTTACATGCAACTTTCCCGATTTTAGAATCATCGGTTTTGAAAATTAATAGATTCTTTAATTTCAAAATCAACAATATTTTTTTTTACTATTGTCTAGTTTATTGTGCTTTCAACTCATTTCTTATGATATGTTGTTGGCAGGCTCATGTTTTCTCTTCGCAAACTGGAGACTGTGCTGCTTTCCTCTCTAACTATGATCCTAATTCCATCGTGAGAGTTATGTTTAACAACATGCATTACACCTTGCCACCCTGGTCAAGCAGCATCCTTCCTGACTGCAGAAATGTAGTATTTAATACTGCAAAGGTATGTGATACAAACCACTGGAGAAGAATGTTTTTTCTCATTATTAATCGTGTCTTGTAAATCATCTGCATAAAATTTTCTTTACGTCCCCATTTTGGATTTCTTGGTGGCTTCATGTGTACCCCATAGTGTAAATAGAATAAACAGCACTATCAATTCCTGTGTCTAGTTTAGATCATATGTGCATGGCGAAGCTATGTTCAACATGCTTTGCTGTTCCTAAACATTTTACCAAATAGTTATATATTTTTTTGTATATTGCTTAAGCTAACTCTCCTTTCACCATATAGGTCGGAGTTCAAACGTCACAAATGCAAATGATGGCAACTAATGAATTATCACTGTCATGGGAAAGGTACGATGAGGAGATCATTTCCATGGGAGATAATTCTTTATTCACCACAGTTGGACTATTAGAGCAGATAAATGTGACAAGGGATATGACAGACTATTTGTGGTACATTACCAGGTGAGCATCAGGACCAGCATAAATATCCTGCTAAAATGGGTATATTTGGAGAATTCGTAACCTTAGTTTCTATATTCCTTTTTCCTCCACTTGTCGCCTTTGCATTTCATCACTCTTTAACATGATTTATGCTTCCTGGATGATGAAAGTACCGAATGCTCTAATGTCAGAATGCTACGGATCTCTGCACTGCCTAGTCTTGATTTGGATACACCAGCCATATTCACCTTGGCAAGGATTTTTCGGTGACCTCCTATTTAAAATTCTTTGATTCCAGCGTCGACATTAGTGCATCAGAAGCTTTTCTCAATGGAGGCCAACTTCCAAATATCATCGTGCAGTCCGCTGGCCATGCTTTGCATGTTTTCGTCAATGGGGAACTCTCAGGTGGATTTACTAATTTCCCATTCTGGCCAAATTATTAAGTGTTACAAGTAAATTTTATAAAAACAAGGACATTCAAGTTCTGATTTTGTGATTCCAACAGGATCCACTTATGGGAACAGGGAGAATAGGAGGATTACCTATAATGGTAATGTGAAGCTGCGTGCTGGATCAAATAGAATCGCTCTGCTGAGCGTGGCTGTTGGACTGCCAGTCAGTAACTCCTACCTATGTTTGTTGTTTTACTCAGAAGCTAGACTTTAAGGAAACTTACACACTGGGGAAGAAACTTACATTAATCTGTCTTTCCCCTTTTTTAATGAAGAATGTTGGAACACACTATAGGAATTGGAATACTGGAGTTCTAGGTCCAGTCGTTCTTCATGGTCTGAGTGAAGGAAGAAGAGACTTAACATGGCAGAACTGGTCCTATCAGGTCCTTTTTATTTTTCTTTGAACAGTTATGCATTCATAAATTGGAAGTCGTATGAGCTCATTGCGTTTTTTTTCTTTCTTTCTTTTAACATAGGTTGGTCTCAAAGGGGAAGCTATGAATATCAACTCTCTAGAGGGAACTTCATCAGTGGAATGGATGCAAGGGGCATTTGCAGCTCAACATCAGCAACCATTAACATGGTACAAGGTAACATATGGGCATCAACTCGCTCTTACTGAATTACAACTGTTTTGGCAACTAGAGTTTATGTCTTAAGTTTTTTCAGGCTTCCTTCAATGCACCTGGAGGAGACGAGCCATTGGCCCTGGACATGGGTAGCATGGGAAAGGGCCAAATATGGATAAATGGACAAAGCATAGGAAGATATTGGAACGCATATGCACCAAATGGCAATTGTAACGGGTGTACTTATGCCGGAACATATCGGCCTCCAAAGTGTCAGACTGGTTGTGGTCAGCCTACACAGCGGTGGTAAGGGAGCATTAACTAAATTGTATTGCTTTTTTGTGTTGAACTTAATTTCTTTAGCACTTTTATGTTCCTTTTTCTTAATGGATGATCCTCTGAAGATTCTTCCCTCTTTTGTGTGGGACTACCTAATGCACATCCCTGTCCTTCGTCATTCAAAATGGTGCTTACCATCCAAATCAATTTCGAGGTTTCCATGCAGCAAGTTTACAATTTGCACTAGTTGTAACGTGTTATGCTTTCCCAGGTATCACGTGCCGCGATCCTGGTTACAGCCAACCAGAAACCTTCTAGTAGTTTTCGAGGAGCTCGGAGGCGATTTTTCTGCTGATTCTGACACCCCTTGCTTTTATTTTATCAAGCAGGCACTACCTGCGCTTGTCCCTATGCTGTTGGAGACACTCCTTAAGCAAGAAGACGACCAAGATCAGGATGAAGGAGTTTGGAATCTTGCAATGGCTGGAGGAACATGCTTGGGTTTGGTTGCACGGACCGTGGGAGATGACATTGTGCCTCTTGTTATGCCATTCATAGAAGAAAACATTAACAAACCTGAATGGAGGCAGCGAGAAGCAGCAACTTATGCATTTGGTTCTAAAATCTGAAATACCGGTCGGATGGCCGTGCCGGTCATTCCAATACGACCGGGGAGATGAAAGTGACTTGTCAGAACTGACGGAATCCAAATCGGATGCCCGGTTTGAGCTCGGCGCTCAAACTTCATTTTTAAAATACACTTATTTCAAATGAACTGTTAGGACGGGTCCGGGGGTCTAAAATCTGAAATACCGGTCGGATGGCCGTGCCGGTCATTCCAATACAACCGGGGAGATGAAAGTGACTTGTCAGAACTGACGGAATCCAAATCGGATGCCCGGTTTGAGCTCGGCGCTCAAACTTCATTTTTAAAATACACTTAGTTCAAATGAACTGTTAGGACGGGGCATTTGGTTCTAAAATCTGAAATACCGGTCGGATGGCCGTGCCGATCATTCCAATACGACCGGGGAGATGAAAGTGACTTGTCAGAACTGACGGAATCCAAATCGGATGCCCGGTTTGAGCTCGGCGCTCAAACTTCATTTTTAAAATACACTTAGTTCAAATGAACTGTTAGGACGGGGCATTTGGTTCTAAAATCTGAAATACCGGTCGGATGGCCGTGCCGATCATTCCAATACGACCGGGGAGATGAAAGTGACTTGTCAGAACTGACGGAATCCAAATCGGATGCCCGGTTTGAGCTCGGCGCTCAAACTTCATTTTTAAAATACACTTAGTTCAAATGAACTGTTAGGACGGGTCCGGGGGTCTAAAATTCGAAATACCGGTCGGATGGCCGTGCCGATCATTCCAATACGACCGGGGAGATGAAAGTGACTTGTCAGAACTGACGGAATCCAAATCGGATGCCCGGTTTGAGCTCGGCGCTCAAACTTCATTTTTAAAATACACTTAGTTCAAATGAACTGTTAGGACGGGGCATTTGGTTCTAAAATCTGAAATACCGGTCGGATGGCCGTGCCGATCATTCCAATACGACCGGGGAGATGAAAGTGACTTGTCAGAACTGACGGAATCCAAATCGGATGCCCGGTTTGAGCTCGGCGCTCAAACTTCATTTTTAAAATACACTTAGTTCAAATGAACTGTTAGGACGGGGCATTTGGTTCTAAAATCTGAAATACCGGTCGGATGGCCGTGCCGATCATTCCAATACGACCGGGGAGATGAAAGTGACTTGTCAGAACTGACGGAATCCAAATCGGATGCCCGGTTTGAGCTCGGCGCTCAAACTTCATTTTTAAAATACACTTAGTTCAAATGAACTGTTAGGACGGGTCCGGGGGTCTAAAATTCGAAATACCGGTCGGATGGCCGTGCCGATCATTCCAATACGACCGGGGAGATGAAAGTGACTTGTCAGAACTGACGGAATCCAAATCGGATGCCCGGTTTGAGCTCGGCGCTCAAACTTCATTTTTAAAATACACTTAGTTCAAATGAACTGTTAGGACGGGGCATTTGGTTCTAAAATCTGAAATACCGGTCGGATGGCTGTGCCGATCATTCCAATACGACCGGGGAGATGAAAGTGACTTGTCAGAACTGACGGAATCCAAATCGGATGCCCGGTTTGAGCTCGGCGCTCAAACTTCATTTTTAAAATACACTTAGTTCAAATGAACTGTTAGGACGGGTCCGGGGGTCTAAAATTCGAAATACCGGTCGGATGGCCGTGCCGATCATTCCAATACGACCGGGGAGATGAAAGTGACTTGTCAGAACTGACGGAATCCAAATCGGATGCCCGGTTTGAGCTCGGCGCTCAAACTTCATTTTTAAAATACACTTAGTTCAAATGAACTGTTAGGACGGGTCCGGGGGTCTAAAATTCGAAATACCGGTCGGATGGCCGTGCCGATCATTCCAATACGACCGGGGAGATGAAAGTGACTTGTCAGAACTGACGGAATCCAAATCGGATGCCCGGTTTGAGCTCGGCGCTCAAACTTCATTTTTAAAATACACTTAGTTCAAATGAACTGTTAGGACGGGTCCGGGGGTCTAAAATTCGAAATACCGGTCGGATGGCCGTGCCGATCATTCCAATACGACCGGGGAGATGAAAGTGACTTGTCAGAACTGACGGAATCCAAATCGGATGCCCGGTTTGAGCTCGGCGCTCAAACTTCATTTTTAAAATACAAGATGAAATTTGAACTTATATTGGGTGTGTGTATTTATATATATGAAAATGAGCTGGCTTAAACTATTGGCATACTCTTGTTAATGCTTGATTTCTTTATTAAGTCTTGTTAATGCTTGATTTCTTTATTAAGGATTTGATTATAATTTTTTTAAATGATATACAGGATCATCCGTCGCGAGATGTTGGACGAGACGACGACCAGGATGATGTTGGACGAGACGACGACCAGGATGAGACATATGTGGAGGATTTGTGATTTTATTTTAGTTGTGTATGTTGTCATTTTATTATTATGGATGTATGATTAATTTGTGATTTTATTTTAATTGTGTGTAATTTGAGGTTCGTGGAGATTGTGATCCGTGTAGTTGATTTATTATTGTTTTATGAAATTGTTATTTATCAGGTGTTTGTATGTGATGAATTTGAGATTTGTCGATATTGTTGTCTGTGTAGTTGATTTTATATTTATGTTATGAATTTGTTATTTATCAGGTAATTTATTTATCAGTTTAAATAAATTTTTAAAAAAAAAATAATGCAAAATTAGCGACCGCATGGAGACTGAATTGCGACCGAATAGCGACTATACGTTATATTTCTTTTATTAAATAATTATACTTGGCGACCGACTGGCGACCGAATTGAGACCGAATAAATCCGATAGGTTAATTTTATTTTTAAAAATACAACATAATTAGAGACCGAATAGCGACCGAATTGAGACCGACATAATTAGCGACCGATCAGGCGACCGATTATAATCGGTCTCTGGTAACGACTGATACTGCGACCGAATTATGTCGGTCGCTATATAGCGACTATTATATAGCGACCGACATATTCGGTCGCTAGATAGTCTCTGTTCGGTCGCAATGCAGATTTGCGACCGAACTACGACTGAATAGCGACCGCTAGGTCGGTCGCTATCCGTGATTTTTCTTGTAGTGAATCCTTTGTTTTAGGTTGTTTGTTTTTCAGTCGAACTCATTCTCTTGACAATTATCTCTCTCAGATTGTTCTGTTGAGAGAGGTTGGTTTTTCTGATCTAGCGTATTGTGCTAAGATCAGAAGTGGACAGGCTTTTGTGCCTTCAAGTTGTTCGCCAGCGGCTCAGGATCTAGATCCTGGTGTAGTTGAGCTGGATCACTCAACTGTGTTGAGGAGTTTGATCCTCAGTTTAGCCAAGCTATAACGCTCAGCAGGATTCCTCACTGATTTAGTGAGGAGGTGGACATAGGCCTCTGCAAGGAGACCGAACCACCTTAAAACTTTAGTGTTCTTCTATGGTGTGATTTGTTTTTGTGATTAGCTCAACGCTAGGTGCATGAATAGGAACGTTTATAAATTGGCGCAATCAAATTGAATTAGTTCAATTGATCGAATTTGTATCTAGTTATCTTCTTTTGCTCCGATTAATAATAAAATTTTGTGAAGGTCAATCTATTCACCCCCTCCCCCTCTAGCTTGACTATCCTCTGCACTCAACACTCTATTCGAGTTAAGTGGCCCTATCCGAGCTAAGTGCTGATAAGTGCTTAATTTTATATGCTTATTCATGTCAAACATATTATTTTTGGACTTTAATGTAAATACTAATGCAATATTCATGGCTAATTTTAATCTCACATTAAATTTGAGTTTTCATGTAATTAATTATTTTTTGTCAATAAAATAAATATGTGAGATTTGAAATACATAGAAGAATAAATTACATAATTATATTTCTATTATTATTATTTTTGCAAGACTAATTTCATTTTATATATGTTATTCATTTTATTGTAGGAAATGACATTAGTTGAAGGGATGCTAATTAGAAAATGAAGTCTGGTAGTCTAACGCCAATTTATGAATCAATGGCACTCCGCACGGACGTCATTTGAAGCCCATTACTGAAGAAGAAAATGGCGTCTATCTGCATGGGCATCAATTTGTGAAATGACATCTTAATCATTGATGTCGATTTAATTTGGCAACTTCTACTTTGACGCTAATTTCATTACATGAAAATAGGAAGACAGTGTGCAGGCTCAATGATGAATCGAAAACAGAAGGCGACACAAGTCAAAGGCGGGGACATGTCAAGATATGCATGGGCACATGGCGCTGTTAGTAGGGTGGGATGGAAGGTTTCCTTTGTTGGTGTCTTCGCCTATTTGTGAAGGAGATGACATCCGAAGAAACGTGAGGAGGAAGGGGATGCATGTTCCCCTATCTTGTCGGCATCCGTGTTCAAGTTGGATACCAAATGCCTGATCGTGAAGGGAACGACGAACTCCTACCTATAAAAGCCCACGTGGTCGCACGAGAAAAGGGAGCTCTCCTTTCTATCCTTCTCCTCCGTTTCCCCCTCTTCTTCCTTTTTCCTTCTATCCTCTCCTCCTCTTTTCTCTCCGACGTTTCTCTCCTTTCGACACCCCTGTTCCCCACTGTGACTCCCTTTGTTGCCTCTTCCTTCTCTCCTTCTCTTCTTTCTCTTTCTATTCTCCTCTCCTCTTCCTTCTTCTGCTTCCCTCCACCTGCACAACCAGTGGCTCTATTCTAGGGGGTGCACCCCTGTTCACCACCGCAGCACGGTTCTTCTCTCTCCCCTATCCCTTCCTCCTCTCCCTTCTCTCCTTCTGCTTCCCTCTCCCTTCTCTCCTTTTCCTCCACCATCGGCGACCCTATTTTCCCTTCCCATCTTCCTCTTCTTTCCTCTCCTTCTCTTCCATCAGCTAGCATCGGTCTCTCTCCTCCCTCTCCCTACGTCTCTCTTCTTCCTTCTCCATCCTCCTGCATCCTCTCCTTATTCCTCTCCCTATCCCTGCATCTCTTCTTCTCTTCTCTTTCCCTCCTCCACTAGCCGAGCTCCCTCCTCTCTCTCCCTTCTCCTCTTCCCTTCCTCTCCCTACGTACTCTCACCGGCGACCCTGTTCTGGGGGGACGGCTGCACCCCTGCTACCCCCTCTTCCTCTCCCTACACAGCACACACCGCACCCTCCATCTCTCTTCTCTTTTTCTTTCTCTCTCTTCTTTTCCCTCTGTTTCTCCTTCTCTTCTTTCCCTTCGCACATCTCCTTCTCTCTATAGCGTCTCTTCCTCTCTCATCTTCTCTTCTCTTTTCCTCTCTCTCCCTCTCTTCCTACTCTCACACACATGCACCGTCTGACCTCTCTCCCCCTCCTTTCTATCTTTTCCTTTTCCCCATACGCACACGCACTATTTTTTATACATTTTCATTGTTATTCATCTCTCTCTCTCTCTATTCTTTCTCTCTCTAATTCTTTCTCTAAGGCCTTCTCTACGATGGTGTCTACACCAAGTTGGGTGGCACTCAGGGGCTCAAGGGCGTGGGCAGCGACGTCTTTAACCTTTTTCGGCTACATCTTCTTCCCTATCTCTCTAGTTTCAATTTTATTTAGATTTTACTTGAGAGTTGTAATTTTTATTTCTTGGCATATTGTAAACATTTTATTTTGAGCAATAAAATTAGTTGTGTGTTTTTTCCTCTTCATCTCTGTCTCTTTAAACTCTCCATATTTTTTAGGTAGATTTATTTCTGTGCAATTTTAAATTCCAAAGTAAAAAATCATTCAATAATTTTTATTTAAAATATAAAGCTTTTAACCTTAAAATTCTAACCTTTCTGTGGGATCGACCTATACTTGTCACTACACCCATATTTTTAATTTTCTTGTGCAAGTGTGAAATTTTTGAAATTGAGTGCGTGGTATTTTTAACAAGTATCCTCTCACATCAATTTTTGGTACCGTTGCTAGGGAGATTTTTAGATTTAATGTTGATAATTTTTTATTTTATTTTGTATATATTAATACTAACTTTTGATTCTTTTTATTTTATTTTGTAGAAAAAATAAAAAAATTAGACCTATAAATTATAGAAAAAGATCTGTCAGGAAATGCTTCGCTGAAAATAGGAACTGTCAGAAAAAGGGGTAAAATTTTGAAAATACAGAGGAAAGAAGCACCATAGAGAGCATAAATCTATAAGTGATGGTCTTGTATAGAAAATCAAAACAAAATAAAAAAATCTAAAAAATTGTGAGATATGTTTCTTTCTTTTTCCACTTCAATCCTTAGCTTTACAAAATATAAAAACATAAAAAATAATTGGAGAGGGGTAAAATCAGCGGCCCAAGAATATGTGGCCCGTAGCGGCCCAATAAGGTCCATTCACGACCCAAACAGGCCGGACACCCTAAGTGATAGCCCTATTTAACGGGCCCACTTAATTTGAAACCCAAACTTGCTCAGCCCAATACTTCCTAGACGGCCTTGAGGCCCGGAAGACCGAGTAACGGTTGCTCGGGAGGATCCCAAGCGAGATCCGAGCGTAACTGACCGATGACGCCTCCGTCACCCGGGAAGAGTCCTAACGAGCGCCCCACGCTCGACTCAGCCACCAGACGCATGTCTAGGTGGATGTTACGCTGCCACCCGGAGCATGAAACTCAAAGGGATAAGGGAGATCAAGAGTCCTCAGGTTATGAAGAGCCCACAACAAGGACGTAACTCCCCCTAGTCCCTCAACCTTCCTTGACTCTAGTACGGGGCGAGTGACTATATAAACCCCAAGGAAACCCTCCAGGAAGGTAAGAAAGTCTGAGCACTCAAAGCCACATTTGTTGGTGGAGAGTAATCTCGTGCCCATCTCTTTCCTCCTCTCACACTTCTTCCACCTGTGCTCTATCAATTTACTGACTTAGGCATCGGAGGGTTTTCCCCGGGGTCATAACCCTGGGCTCCTCTGATCCGTTTCCTACCTTGCAGTATCCTCACTGGTGGTAGGCGATCGAAGCACATCAAGGATCATACGGCTCAGACTCCAACGCGAGATCATGCCTCTTCAATAATAAAAAATGAGGGATAGCTATTTTCATCTTTTACTTATTTTGCATCAAAAACATCGAAAAGAAATAAACAAAAATTCTTAAGGGTAATTTGGGAAACACCCTTCTTTGTGTTGGAAGGACCCTTCTTCTCGAGAACTCCTCTCAACGGACCGAAATCTCCTCTACTAAGACCTCTGTAAGTTCCCAACATCGAAGGATTCTCTCTTCGATTACTGGGCTAGTTGTACCATTGAAGATCTCTAGAGGTAGTTTCCTAAATAAAAAAATAAAAAAATTAAATAACAAAAAATCCAAAACCAAAAAAATCAAAAAAATGTTGAAAAATTTCTTCGAATTTATCCTATTTTGATCAATATCTATATATCCATGGTCAGATTTCAAGGAGGGAAACCCAAGCCAATAAGGGAGTACTTTACTCCTATCTATAAACCCTCAACCTACATTAAACTACCTGACATCTATGTGGATCACTATGAGATTGACCCCAATATCGTCCAGATGCTCCCATTGTTCTATGGGAATACCAATGAAGATCCTTCTAGGCATCTAAAAGATTTTTTAGAAATTTGCTCCTTGGTTAAAATTTGAAACTTCAGTAATGGTGACCTTAGGCTGATCTTATTTACACTCTCATTAAAGGATAAAGAAAAATATTGGTTAAGAAGTTTTAAAAAATCATTAGGACTTAAGAAGAAATGCATCTTGATTTTTTGAAAAGGTTTTACCCCATAGTCCGAACCAACACAATGAGAAGGGAAAATATAGGATTCACTCAGCTTTCGGGAGAGCAGATTCATGAATCATGGGAAAGGCTGAAGGATTTATTGCGACAATGTCCACATCATGGGTTGCCCACATGACAAATTATTTGTGCTTTTTATGAGGGGTTCTCAGATTACTATAGACAAATGGTGGATATATCTTGTGAAGGGGCATTCATGAATAAGAGCGAAGATGAGGCTTATGATTTATTTAAAATTTAGAGTGAAAATTCCATGACCCATGCCTCATTCTCACTCAATAAGCAATCCGTAGGATCTTTTATGCAGGCTGGGCTATATGAGATAGAAAATTGGGTAGAGCCTAACTCCAAGATGGACATTAATGCCACTGTCCAACCATCACCAAGTCCATGCAAGGGCCCAACCCAATCTTTTAAGACAATATGTGATTTTTGTTTAAGTCCTACTCACCATGTGAGTGAGTGTCCTACTATAGCCCGACTCCTACCATTCATCCAAGCTCAAGCCCAATATGCCCAAGGGTTCTCTCAGTCCGAATATGATACCTTTTCTGATAAATATAACTCAATCCAGAATGATCACCCAAATTCTTCTTGGATGAATCAAACAAACCGGCCAAGTCCCTTTGTCTAACCTTTCACCCCAAGAAATTCAAGGGCCGCCCATGTGGAATCAATTTCAGCCCAACTCATTTCACCTTAATTTCAACAACAACATCTATACTAGGGTGGATTTGCAAGGTCGCTATTCTGAACAACAAATCGTGTACTCTTGGCCTACTTATCATGACCCTCCTTCAATATCATACCAACCTCCTCAATAGGTGAACGATGATGATGATGATCTTATGCCCATCATTCTGGCCCAAGATATCAATAGTGAGAGTGAGGGAGAGCGCACTAGCAATACATGGATGGAAGAAGGGAAGGAATTAGTGGGTGAATTGAATAACAATGATGTCTATATTGATGTTCCCACTCCTACCTATGAAAGTTTTAGGACTGAGAGTATTACATTGAAAACTAGTGACCCAATTAACTTGTTTAATGATGATATGGATGTGCAAGGGGAGGAGGATCGCTTTGTGGTTGATAATCTTGATGATTTAATAGAAACTAATTCTGAAGATCCTCCTTCTTTTGAGGAATTTGATGAAGGGGCTTTGTTAGAAAAATTCACATTTGATCTTACCCTTAAGCCATGGCCCATGCAACTTGAGTTTTCACCTGAATTAGATTCTGGGCTCCTTCTTCCTTCCAATCAGACTCTCTCAATTTGAGGTTCTCCAGCATGACTTCTTAGGACCTAAGGGGGACACGCTAGCAAAATTCACCTTCGAGTTGACCCCTAATCAGGAGGCCCAATTGATGAATGCTCTTAAATCACAGGAGGCTATCATTGAGGGGAGTGTGCCAGATTTGAAAGATAGTAGTTCACCGGCATGCATGCATCGACATAGTTTAAGTTAGGATAATGCCAAACTTATTCAAAAGCCACCGGCACATGAATAAGCTAACATAGAGAAAGTAGTCAGTAAAGGGGTAGTCAGGTGGGTAGATATAAGACAAGGGGACCAGTGGATAGATACTGGAAAAAGGTTCCACCCAAATTTTGTAAAATTAATGGGCATTGATCTGCATATGCCCCTTAAGGAAGAGAATTGGTTCACATATGCTTCGAATGTTGAAATTAATAATGTGCGAAACCAACCTATTTCTAGCCCACGCGCGTACATGCATAATCATGTCTTCTCATGGCACAAATGGTAGAATTTAAAAGAAGATAAGATAATGTGGTGACTTATTCTTAACGTAACATATTGGTTATGGAGCTTCATTACGTCTATCTGAAGATGGTAAACTTAACGCTTGTTGGGGGGTAACCCAACGTTTTCATTTAATGTTATGCTTTCTAGTGTGTTCTCAGATATGCAGGTATAGTCGTTGTGAAGGCGCCGCCGTCAAAGCGCAACCATACATGAGAAACCCACACCCACATGCCATAGGTTATACCTTTCCTTTCAAGCAAAACTAATTTTTGCATTGTTCCATTGCTTTATATTACTTATGCCATGTAGGACAATCTCATTCAAGTTGGGGGGGATTCTTGTTCCATTTTATATAACCTATTACTTCTATGCAATTTTTATGCTCTTTTCCACGCTATTATCATTTTATCAAAAAAAAAGAAAAAATAGAATGAAAAAAAAACTATAAAAACCTACCTACTCAAAGAAAAATAATAAACTGAGTTTTCATGATTCATGTTTTCATCAAAAGAGAATCTAGAATAGAAGAGGCTGAGGAGAAGGATAATGGAATAATTTTAATATCTAGCCATGGAAAATTGACTTAGAATCTCTTAAAGCCCATTAGCACTTTGAACCAAAAAAAAATCACTGGCACATTAATGAGCAAGCAGGACAAACCTTCTGTTATTTAGTGTTGTGTCTGATACTCTGCGTTTTCTAGTGAAGAGATATTTTTGGAAAAAGCTACCTGCCTGCAAATAAGTGCAAAGTATAAAAATAAAAAAAATATGAAAAATACCCCTGATCTTAGTAACTGAGTATGCTTCTCCTAAGATAAGAGTTGAGATTTGTGGCAAATAATGTAGGGATGTACATCACCATGTGTTTGACGAATAAAAGAAAAAAAAAGAAGTAGAAAGAAAAAATAAGCCAGAGTGAAAGCTACCGTACTCAAAGTTCTGATCTGAGATGTGTAGTGTTAAAAGACACCAGCTTGAATGGCAATATGAGAGATGCAATTGTCCAGTTGTGGATTTAAATTTCACGAACACAAGTGTTGTGGAACTTTAGGTGTATTGTAAGTCATGTACCTTAATTTCCAATCTTAAGGTTAGTGCGCTTTAATGTTTCCAAAATCATGATCCAAGGTTAATTCTATGAAAGAGGATCAGAAAATGAGGGTATGAAACTGTTCAAACTCTTGTTAGTCCTAAATTTTCAATTGTTTGTATTGCTAAGAGACTGACAATGAGTAGATTGGGGGGTGTGATAAGTGCTTAATTTTATATGCTTATTCATGTCACATATATTATTGCTGGACTTTAATGTAAATATTTATGCAATATTCATAGTTAATATTAATCTCACATTACATTCAAGTTTTCTTGTAATTCATTAATTTTTGGCTATAAAATAAATATGTGAGATTTGAACTACAAAGAAGAAATAAATTACATAATTATATTTATATTATTATTATTATTTCTACAAGAATAATTTTATTTTATGTTATTTATTTTATTACCATAAATGATGTCGGTTGAAGGGACGCTAATTAGAAAATGAAGTTTGGTAGCCTGACGCCAATTTATGAATCAACGGCACTCCGCACAGACGTCATTTGAAGCCCATTATTGAAGAAGAAAATACCATCTATTTGCATGGCCGTCAATTTGTGAAATGACATCTTAATCATTGACGACGATTTAATTTGGCAACTTCCACCAGGACATTAATTTCATAACATGAAAATACAAAGGAAGTGTGCTGGCTCGATGACGAATCAGAAATAGAAGGTGACACAAGTCAAAGGAGGGGACACGACTAGATATGCATGGGCATGTGGCGCTGTTGGAAGGGTGTGATGGAAGGTTTCCTTCATTACTGATCTTGGCCTATTTGCGAAGGAGAGGGTGTGCAAAGTTCCCCTATCTTGCCAGCATCCATGTTCGAGCCTGATGGTGAAGGGGTGCCCCCTATGAAAGCTCACATGGTCACACGAGAAAAGGGAGCTCTCCCTTCTATTCTTCTCCTCCATTTCCCCCTCTTCTTCCTTTTTCCTTCTCTCCTCTCCTCCTCTTTTCTCTCATGTTGTTCCCCATTGTGACTCCCTCTTCTGCCTCTTCCTTCTCTCCTTCTTCTCCTCCTCTCCTTCTCTTCTTTCTCTTTCTATTCTCCTCTCATCTTCCTTCTTCTGCTTCCCCCCACCTGCACCACCGGTGGCTCTGTTCTAGGGGGCGCACCCCTGTTCACTTTTGCAACATGCTTCTTCTCTCTCCCCTCTTCTCTTCCTCCTCTCTACAGCGGCTCTCCTCTTCCCTCTCCCTTCCTTCTCTTCCTTCTCTCCTTCTACTTCTCTCTCCCTTCTCTCCTTTTTCTCCACCACTGGTGACCCTATTTTCCCCTCCCTATCGTCCTCTTCTTTCTTCTCCTTCTCTTCCATCTGCGATGACCAGTCTCTCTCCTCCCTCTCCCTACATCTCTCTTCTTCCCTCTCCTCTTCTTCATTTTCCTTCCTCCTACAACCTGTCCTTCTTCCTCTCCGTCTCCCTGCATCTCTTCTCCTCTCCTCTTTCCATTCTCTACTAGCTGAGCTCCCTCCTCTCTCTCACTTCTCCTCTTCCCTTCCTCTCCTTGCATATTCTCATCGGCGACCCTGTTCTGGGGGGAGGGCCGCACCCCTGCTACTTTCACTTCCTCTCCTTGCACAGCACACATCACACCCTCTGTCTCTCTTCTCTTTCTCTCTCTTCTCTTCCATCTGTTTCTCCTTCTCTTATTTCCCTCCTCACATCAGGCGGACGACTTATCCGGAATGGGCCCGGCGGGCCCTCACAACCTCTGCCCCTAGAACAAGAAGCCCCCTCCAACCCGCGAAAGAAGAAATCTGGACTACCGCCACAGCACACGGAGGCAGGCGCTGCCCCCGAGGAGCGGCAGGCCAACAATCGGGGAAGTACTCACAGCCCCCGCCTCGGCTGACCCCCTGCCCCCGCCTGGCGTCAGCCGAAGCTATCCCTCCGTCTACGAGACTTCGAGTGGCACTTCGCCGAGCTGGAGCGTGCCCTTCGTGCCCTACAAAAGAGTTTTACAAAGGATGACTTGGAGCAATCTCCGTTCTCCGACCATATTTTTAAGGCAGAGATCTCACCGTGACTTTTTCTGCCCACCTTTAAATCTTACGACGGCCAGGACGACCCGACCGACCATTATGACAGCTTCGACGCTTTAATGACCCTCCATGGGGCGTCTGACGCTGTCAAGTGTCGAGCGTTTATGACCACTCTTGTCCAGGGCGCTCAAGCTTGGTTCCGAGTACTCGCCCCCGGAAGCATCCTCAACTTCCAGCAATTCAAGCGACTGTTCAAAGAAAGCTTTTCCGGCAGTGGCCCTCCAAGGTCGATCGCGGGACAGCTGGCACTCAAGCAGGCACATGGGGAAAAGCTGCGGGCTTACATCAACAGCATTAAGTCAGAAGCCCTGCGCATCCCCCGCCTGGACGTGGCCTCGTCCATTACCGCATTGACTGGAGGCACCCGCGATGAAAACCTCCGACGAGAATTAGTACTTCATTCCCCTCCTCTCTCTCCGACTTGGTGACCCTGGCTCTACGCCACATAGAGTGCGAAGAGGTCCGTAACACGTGCTGAGGCCCGGTAAGCACGGGGGGGGGGGGGGGGGCAAGAAGGAGAAAAGAAGCGGCCGTCTGAGCAAGGCTTGGGCCAGGGAAAGCAGAGGAATCGAGAAGGAGACCGAAAAGAGTTTCCGCGCAGGTTTGAGCGGTACACTCCTTTGTCCGTGTCACGCCCCGACGTGGAAAATCGAGGGCGCGAGCAGTTTCGAGGCACTCGTGTCGATCAGAGCATGTACAAATTAATTCTTAAGACAGGGAGATAAGGGAAAACGATGCTTTTATTCCATCAAAATGAACGTTTACAACGCTATTCATAAGCCTTAAAAGGCATGGTACAAACTTCCAACTTTCCAAATACATAATTCTAGTAAGAGCAATAACGACCTACATAAACCTAGGTAAAACTAAATCACACATTTACTCTAGTCCATTCCCTTGTTCATCATTGAATTTCTCTGCAACAATTCACCGAAAATGTAGGGTGAGCAAAAAGCTCAGTAGGATTTTATATCTCTAATCCAGGCAATCTTAAAGTAATTAACCATTTAAACAGTTTGCATCGGGAGGTAATTTGAACAGGAATTTCAAGTAAGAGGTTTGTACAAGGAATTTTAAGTGATCAGAATAACAAGTTATCAAGAGAGAATTTCAAGTAATAACTCTGAACATGTAGAAAATGTCATGGAATTGGCCATTTCATGCAATTAAGTAATTCATGTAATTTCAAGTAATTTAAGTACAAGTAACAAGTAAACAAGTAAACGAAGTGTGAAATGTCGTAAAAATCTAGCAAGTCAAGCACTTTGGTGCAATGCCACACCTGGTCAATTAACTCCCATGGGCACAAGTACTTTCGGGCGCTCCCCCCAAGACCAGACCAGTCCCCATTAACGCCAGGCATTGAGGTCATTTGGATCAAAAGATCCCAAGTACGTTTTGACATCCACTTAATGTATATGGCCAATGAATTTCAAGAATAAGGTATTTGTAAATAAGTACAGATCTGACAAAAATCACAAAAGTCACAAGAAAAGTGGAAGATAGTTTTAAGGCATCATGTTTAACGACATTAAGTCGTGGATTTCAAGGATGAACGGTAACTAGAAAGAAAATTCAAGTAAATAGAACTAATAGAATTATTTTAATTCCATAATTTAATCTTGTGTTCAATTGATTTAACAAGTGTTTAGGCATGTTTTCAGGAAGTTTTTATATCATGGAGGTATTTTAGTTTAGCCAAAACGTGGGTTTTATAGTCAATCGGAATTTTGTTATGAACGTGATGTGGGTAAGCACCATGTTCACGAAATCATTTGTGAATTCATTATTAATTCTGTTAAAATTCATAAATATTATGTTTTAGATAAGATGTATATATTTTTGAATTAAAATCGTGATTTCACACATTATTGATATTTTTAATGATAAGAAGATGATAATAAGATAGAATAATAGATTTATCATGCAGAAAATAATTTAACATGCTAAAAAGTAATTTTTTATACACCAATTTGCTGATAACATGATAAAACCGATTTTTACATGCCGTAGGTAATTTGCATATATTTATTTACTGATATTATGATAAATATAAATTTTCATGCTTAAGAAAATAGATTTATTATGCTAAAAATAGTTTCATCATGCTAAAAATAATTCTAACATGTTAAAGTAATTTTAACATGTTAGAAATAATTTTATCATACTGAGTGTAATTTTATCATGCTGAAAATTAATATTTAACATGCTAAAATTAATACTTAACACGTTAAAATAATTCACATACATTAACTTACTGATGAGATGATAAAAAGAAGTTTACCTTGCTGATTACAGAAATTCTCTGATAACAATTAAATTTTTATCATGCTGAAAATAATTTTTCTACATTTATTTACTAATTATTTGATAGAAAATAGTATTATCATGCTGAAAAAATATATTTCTAAATAGCTTTAATATGTTGAAATTAGTTCTAACATGCTAAAAATAATTCTAACATGTTGGAAATAATTTTATCATGCTGGAAGTAATTTTAACATGTTGGTAGTAATTTTCATACATCAACTTACTAATTATTTAATAGGAAATTAGGTTTAGCATGCAAAAAATAGTTTTAAATAGATTTAAGATGCTAAAAAAGAGTTTTTATATCTCAATATGGATAAAATAATCTTATTATGCTGGAAGTAATTTTTAACATGTTGGAAATATTTTTCATGTATTAGTTTACTAATAATATGGTAAAAATAGATTTTTTTACATGCAAAAATATAATTTTTATTCTACAAAAATAATTTTTAACATGCTGTAAAAATTCAAACATGCTAATATTGCTTTAACTCATTTTTGGTGACTGAATGCTTACAATTAATGTGGATTCTAAATGCTTATAATTCCTATTGTAAAGTGACTAAACTTTAGTCCCATATTGGAAGTTAGAAAAACTTCCTTGGTTTTATATGTTGGAGAGCTCACCCTTGGGTCAGGACCCAAGGAGCATGGGATGTGGGCTCGAGTTGTGTGTGGATACAAAATAATTAATATATTTATTTATTTATTTGTTTGTTTGTGCCTAGCTTGGTTGGTTGGTTGGTTTTGAATGCGATGTGGAACCCAAAAATAATTTATTTTGAACCATGGACATTCCGGGAAATTTTATGAACGCGCTAGCCATGGCTAGCGTGACCTGAAGATCGCGCTGGCCAGTGCTAGCGCGATCTGGAAATATGTATATTTATATTATTATTTTTGGAAAAATGGTCTTCTGAGAACGTGCTGGCTCTGGATAGCGCGACCTAAAGAATGCGCTATCCAAGGCTAGCGCGATCTAAAATTTTAATATATATATATATATTTTGAAATCTTGACGATGAAAATAGGGTATAGGAACGCGCCATGTCGGGATAGCGCGTTTATGAATGCGCCCCTGATGAGCAGCGCGTTCTGGTTCTGAAGAAAAACAGGAATACCCCTCCAATAAAAAGATTATAACTTGCTCATTTCTTAACGAAATTTAGGGGAACAGGTATCAATGGAAAGAGCACTGAAAAATGAACAAGATGGCATACTTTAATTAAGATTTGGCTTGAGAGACACCTACCTTGGAGCGGATCTAAGAAGAGGTAAAAAATAATAAGAAAACCCTTGCTTCTCCAAATTCTTCCTTTAAATCTCCTCCAATCACCGTAGCAGCATAGCCTTGGCCTCCAGGGATGATTTGAGGGTCGAATGAGGTTCTATTCATAGCCAAAACTTGGCCAAATTTGTCAAGATTCCTTGCCTAATATTACCAAACTTTCCACCCATGAATTAGAAGAAAATTCTAACTTCTCCTCTTAATCTAGCCTTAATTTGGTGTGAAACCAATGTAAAAACGGCTGGTCTAAGGTGGTTGGTAGATAAGAGTTGATTCTTGAGTCAATCTTCTAGAAATGGAGTTATTTTAATCCTTTATATGCCATATTAAACATATGTTGCGAATTTTAAGGTTAATTATCCTTTATTAAATCCTTTAACCATTAATCCAACCCATTATGGATTATCCAATGGGTCAATTGTAATCCTAGTCCATTATATGGACTTTAATTGGGCTTCCTATGATTTTTCTAAGGGTTAAAGCATTTAATTTCATTTTACTTCAAGTAATTTCAAGTAAATTCACTAATATTCAGTAATCTAGTTTAGATAAAAATGTAATTTAATCTTTTCATGAAAAATTTAATTGTATAATTTATTTCAAAAATTTATTTCTCGTTTTAAATTATCTACATCCTTCCCCACTTAAAAGAATTTGATCCTCTAAATTCATATTTTATAATTAAAATTTTAGAAATTTAATTAGAACGGTAAAATTTTTAGCTTGAGATTAAATCCCTTCTCCTGTAACTCCAATAGTTGTTCTTTTAAGTCTTCATTCTGACGGCCGACATTCGATATGGAGCTTTACAAATTGGTGCGGCACCTAGAATTAAATCAATGGGGAATACTACTTTTCTTTCAGGAGGATTACCAGGCAACTCGTTCGGAAATATATCAAGATAATCCCGAACGATAGAAATATCCTTTAGAATGGGTTCCGTGTGCTCGGTCAGAGTAATAGAACTAAGGAACCAGCACAGCCCTTCCTTAATAATGTCTCGGCTTTAGGGGCCGAAATAAGAGATATGTGTCTAAAATGCCTAATACCAGGAAATAAGAGGTCGGGGTAACCCATAAAAGTTACCGTACCCATCGTGCAATTGACACTAGCTCCATGTGTAGATAGTCAGTCGGCTCCCAATACAATATCATATCCTTCCATCTCCATGCATACTAAATCAGCGGTTAAGTTGTAACGGTTAATTAGAATTTTACTAACAGGCTAGAAATGTTTAAGCTCTGTTCCCGTTTCAATAGGGGTAGTAAAAATGAGTTTAGATTTCAATGTGACAGGCTTTCTAAGCAAAATACTAGCAAGGCTCCTAGATATGAATGAATACATAGCTTTGGTAGCTCCGGTGTCAAATAAGACAGAGGCAGGCGTTGAGTACACAGACAGAGTACCTTCCACGATGCCTCCTTCTTCGGTGGGTTCCGCATCCGTAAGAGTTTGAAGTCTTCCTTGCTCTTTGGCAACGACTGGAAGCTTATCCGGCGGAGCTTGCTTATTGATAAGAGGACAATTTGGGAACCTATGATCCCGACTCCCACAACGGAGGCATGCGCCGAGTTTTCTCCAGCACTCCTTGGCCGTGTGTCTGAGCTTCTCGCAATGGTAGCATAGTTCCTATGACGTTCTAGAGATGGGGACAATTTGCTTGTCAAAGGTTCTTGGGTTTTTGCCGTTTTGAAAATTACGTCCATCTGTGTTGAAAATACGCCCCTCTTTATTGAAGTTGCGCTCGTCATTGGGTCTTTTCTTCTCCAAGGAAAACTTGAAACTGCCAGACCCAGTAACTTGCTTTCTCTTGGCGGCCATTTTCGAGAATTAAGCCTACAACCACAACTACAAGGCTTAAATATTTTATTTATTACTTTATTTCTTGATGAATCATTTCTTGATGATTTATTTCTAGATGATTCATTCCTTTTTTTGAAACTTAACCCGCATCTCTACCCAATCTTACAGGGAAGGGTTAAGATCTTATACAAATTTCTAGATATTAAACTAGAACCTATATCAAGGGAAAAACCTCAAGAATTACCCTATGTCTTAGAGAACTACGACTTGTGAAAAACTTATGACTAATGAACCTATGATTTGTGAACTATGAATTGTAAACCAAAATTTTAAGAAATCTAGACTAGTGAACCCTAGGTTTTATGTAAACTAGGCTCTGATACCACTAAACCTGTCATGCCCCGACGCGGAAAATCGAGGGCGCGAGCAGTTTCGAGGCACTTGTGTCGATCAGAGCATGTACAAATTAATTCTAAAGACAGAGAGATAAGGGAAAATGATGCTTTTATTCCGTCAAAATGAACGTTTACAACGCTATTCATAAGCCTTAAAAGGCATGGAACAAACTTCCAACTTTCCAAATACATAATTCTAGTAAGAGCAATAACGACCTACATAAACCTAGGTAAAACTAAATCACTCATTCACTCTAATCCATTCCCTTGTTCATCATTGAATTTCCCTGCAACAATTCACAGAAAATATAGGGTGAGCAAAAAGCTCAGTAAGATTTTATATCTCTAATCCAGGCAATCTTAAAGTAATTAACCATTCAAACAGTTTGCATCGAGAGGTAATTAGAACAGGAATTTCAAGTAAGAGGTTTGTACAAGGAATTTTAAGTGATCAGAATAACAAGTTATCAAGAGAGAATTTCAAGTAATAACTTTGAACATGTAGAAAATGTCATGGAATTGGCCATTTCATGCAATTAAGTAGTTCATGTAATTTCAAGTAATTTAAGTACAAGTAACAAGTAAACAAGTAAACGAAGTGTGAAATGTCGTAAAAATCTAGCAAGTCAAGCACTTTGGTGCAATGTCACACCTGGTCAATTAACTCCCATGGGCACAAGTACTTTCGGGCGCTCCCCCCAGGACTAGACCGGGCCCCATTAATGCGAGACATTGAGGTCATTTGGATTAAAAGATCCCAAGTACGTTTTGACATCCACTTAATGTATATGGCCAATGAATTTCAAGAACAAGGTATTTGTAAATAAGTACAGATCTGGCAAAAATCACAGAAGTCACAAGAAAAGTGGAAGATAGTTTTAAGGCATCATGTTTAACGACATTAAGTCGTGGATTTCAAGGATGAACGGTAATTAGGAAGAAAATTCAAGTAAATAGAACTAATAGAATTATTTTAATTCCATAATTTAATCTTGTGTTCAATTGATTTAACAAGTGTTTAGGCATGTTTTCAGGAAGTTTTTATATCCTGGAGGAATTTTAGTTTAGCCAAAACGCGGATTTTATAGCCAATCGGAATTTTGTTATAAACGTGGTGTAGGTAAGCACCATGTTCACGAAATCATTTGAGAATTCATTCTTAATTCTGTTAAAATTTAGAAATATTAAGTTTTAGACAAGATGTATATATTTTTGAATTAAAATCATGATTTCACACATTATTGATATTTTTAATGATAATAAGATGATAATAAGATAGAATAATAGATTCATCATGCAAAAAATAATTTCACATGGTAAAAAGCAACTTTTTATACACCAATTTGCTGATAACATGATAAAACAGATTTTTACATGTTGTAGGTAATTTGCATATATTTATTTACTGATGTTATGATAAATATAGATTTTCATGCTTAAGAAAATAGATTTATTGTGCTAAAAATAGTTTCATCATGCTGAAAATAATTCTAACATGTTAAAGTAATTTTAACATGTTAGAAATAATTTTATCATACTGAGTGTAATTTTATCATACTGAAAATTAATATTTAACATGCTAAAATAATTCTCATACATTAACTTACTGATGAAATGATAAAAAGAAGTTTACCATGCTGATTACATAATTTCTACGATAACAATTAAATTTTTATCATGCTGAAAATAATTTTTCTACATTTATTTATGAATTATTTGATAGAAAATAGAATTATCATGCTGAAAAAAAATAGTTTTAAATAGCTTTAATATGTTGAAATTAGTTCTAACATGCTAGAAAGAATTCTAACATGCTGGAAATAATTTTATCGTGTTGGAAGTAATTTTAACATGCTGGTAGTAATTTTCATGCATCAACTTATTAATTATTTATTAGGAAATTAGGTTTACCATGCAAAAAATAGTTTTAAATATATTTAACATGCTAAAAAATAGTTTTCATATGTCAGTATGGATAAAATAATCTTATTATGTTGGAAATATTTTGCATGTATTAGTTTACCAATAATATGGTAAAAATAGATTTTTTTACATGCAAAAAAAAATTTTTATTCTACAAAAATAATTTTTAACATGCTTTAAAAATTCAAACATGCTAATATTACTTTACATAATTTTTGGTGACTGAATGCTTACAATTAATGTAGATTCCAAATGCTTATAATTCTTATTGTAAAGTGACTAAACTTTAGTCCCACATTGGAAGTTAGAAAAACTTCCTTGGCTTTATATGTTGGAGAGCTCACCCTTGGGTCAGGACCTAAGAGGCATAGGATGTGGGCTCGGGTTGTGTGTGGATACAAACTATTAATATATTTATTTATTTATCAAAAATAATTTATTTTGAACCCTCGACATTCCAGGAAATTTTATGAACGCGCTAGCCATGGCTAGCGCGACCTGGAGATTGTGCTGGCCAGTGCTAGCGCGATCTGGAAATATGTATATTTATATTTTTTTTTGAAAAACTCTGGATAGCGCGACCTTAAGAATGCGCTATCCAAGGCTAGCGCGATCTAAAATTTTAACGTATATATATATATATATATATATATATATATATATATATATATATATATATATATATATATTTGAAATCTGGACGATGCAAATAGGGTATAGGAACGCGCCATGTCAGGGTAGCGCGTTTATGAACGCGCCCTTGATGAGCAGCGTGTTCTGGTTCTAAAGAAAAACAGGAATACCTCTCCAATAAAAAGAGCATAACTTGCTCATTTCTTAACAAAATTTAGGGAAACAAGTATTAATAGAAAGAGCACTGAAAAATGAACAAGATGGCATACTTTAATTAAGATTTGGCCTAAGAGACACCTACCTTAGAGCGGATCTAAGAAGAGGTAAGAAATAATAAGAAAACCCTTGCTTCTCCAAATTCTTCCTTCAAATCTCCTCCAATCACCACAGTAGCATAGCCTTGGCCTCCAGGGATGGTTTGAGGGTCGAATGGAGTTCTATTTATAGCCAAAACGTGGCCAAATTTGTCAAGATTCCTTACCTAATATTACCAAAATTTCCACCCACGAATTAGAAGAAAATTTCAACTTCTCCTCTTAATCTAGCCTTAATTTGGTGTGAAACTAATGTAAAAACGGCTAGTCTAAGGTGGCTGGTAGGTAAGAGTTGATTCTTGAGTCAATCTTCTAGAAATTGAGTTATTTTAATCCCTTATATGTCATATTAAACACATGTTACGAATTTTAAGGTTAATTATCCTTTATTAAATCCTTTAACCATTAACCCAACCCATTATGGATTATCCAATGGACCAATTATAATCCATGTCCATTATATGGACTTTAATTGGGCTTCCTATGATTTTTCTAATGGTTAAAGCATTTAATTTCAATTTACTTCAAGTAATTTCAAGTAAATTCACTAATCTTCAGTAATCTAGTTTAGATAAAAATGTAATTTAATCTTTTCATGAAAATTTTAATTGTATAATTTATTTGAAAATTTTATTTCTCATTTTAAATTATCTGGTTTCTACAGTCCGCCCCCGTCTATGAGATATATCAAGACATCAAGGACTCGGGCCTTCTTCACCAACCCAAGCCGATGAAGGCCGACCCAAGACGCCGCAGCCTTCGCAAGCATTGTCAGTTTCACGACGACCATGGTCACCACACTGGCGACTGTCAACAGCTCAAGGACGAGATCGAGCGTCTCGTCTGCCATGACACCTTTCCCGGTATGTGTTCGAGCAACGGGAGGATCGCGGAGTCCCCCCGGAAGAGATTGACAATCGCCCCCATGGAGTCCACATCAACGTTATCTCGGAGAGGTCAGCCTCAGGAGGGGACAACAGTCGAGGGATAAAGCGTCGTGCCGAGCGAGCCAGCAGGGCCTCCAAGCCCCCCAAAGCTTCGCCGGCAAGCGAGCAGCAGGGTGTTCTCCGACCAAGACCTGGAAGGGGTAGCCACCACGCACGATGATGCCCTTGTAATCTCGGCTACTATAAACCATTGTAACATAGATAGGATTCTAGTGGACAATGGTAGCGCCCCTGGTGTTCTGGTGTATGAATGTTTCTTAAAGATGGGTGAGAACCCATCGAGGCTCTACCCGATTCGAACCCCCCTCCGTGGGTTCAATGGCCATGCAACGTTTCCCGTGGGAGCCCTAAGCCTACCTATTACCCTCGGTACCCCTCCCAAAACCATCACGTTCATGGCAAACTTCGTGGTGATTAAGGGGATGTTGGCTTATAATGCCATCTTCGGCCGAGGTATTATCGGCCGGATAAAGGCAGTACGTTCCACCGATCACCAGAAAATGAAGTTTGCCACCACATACGGTACTGGGGAAGTCCAAGGTTACCAGGCAATAGCTAGAAGGTGCTATGTAATCTCGGTCGAAGCCGTAGGGCCTAAAGAAAAAAATAAAGAGTTCGGTGTAATCGAGGAAAAAATGACGGTAAGCAAGCCCGACGGGGAGCTTCTGTTAATCTTCCTCAAAGATGACCCGACTCTCGAGGTTAAAATTGGGACAGACTTATCATCTGATGTACAACAACAATATAGAAACTTCCTTTCCAAATATATTCAAGTCTTTGCATGGTCTGATGATGATCTTCCTGGAATTCCAAGGGACATGGTGGTACACAAGCTCAAACCTCGATCCGTCGGTGAAACCAGTCCAGCAGTGAAGAAGGAAGCATGCCCCAGAAACGCAGGCGGTCATTAAAGAGCAGATCAATAAGGGGAAGAAAACATGGGTTATTCTGCCCGGTCCTTTACCAGACGTGGCTCGCTAATGTCATCCTGGTACTGTGGACGTCAAAAAAGAAGAGAAGAAAAGGAACTTTCCTGCGGCACAGACGTCTCGACACCCCGAGAGCAAGTCGAAGACGGAAAGGCCAAACAAACCTCGTACCTCCTCTAAGCAAGACGAATGTATATACTCGGCGCTCCGCCACCTAACGAGAAGCCCTTCGGGCAGAAGAGACGGCCTCGGCTCTCCAGTGGGCAATGCCGAAGGCCGAATCAGAAGAAACTCGGGAATGCAAACACATGTTCGGCATGCGCTGGAAATCACTCAAAGTCTTGAACCGGGACTTAGGGGCTCTGAACAAAAACCTTGGGGGCTTGACGCCACAACCAAAGCAACACGGGAGGGCAGGCGTCCATCCGAATCACCGCTAAGCTAGGAAGAAATCAAATGCGCCTAATCCGGCGCGGCTGTACCTATACAGCCTTAAACCGGAGCGCCCCCTTCAATAGCCTTAAACCGGCGCGCCCCTTTCAATAGCCTTAAACCGGCGCGCCCCTTGCAAGAGCCTTAAACTGGCGCGCCCCATTAATGCTGCTAATCCGGCGTGCTCACCCCCCGCGCCGGTTTAACCGCAAGGCATCCCATCCTACATGCAGTCCCCTATTTTCTGCGAACAGAATGCTGTTGCTTTCTATAAAATGGCCAGGTCCCCTGCGCCCGACCAGTGTGCAACCACCTGAACCACTCAAGCTCACTAGAATGGTAATCTTCGAGCTCCGCACTAACCGTTGCATCTCCACCGGTCGCCATCGGCCAATCCACAGATGGCACCATGCCTACTCTATCAACCCCTCCACCTGCAGGCCACTCGATAGCTTCAGACACAGAAAGGAGAAGAAGAATGGAATGAAAGGGAAGGGGGGTGCAGAGACTTCTTGCCCCCACCTCCAAACATATGCAACGAACACCCCACTGGAAGCTCTCTCGGTAGGCGGTCTCTCTCTGGCCGGTTCTCTCTGAAAGGTCTCCAGCAGAAGAGAAGAAGAAGCTCCGTTCCCGTGCGCCCGTGAGGTGAAGAAAAAGAGAGAGAGAGAGAGAGTGGAAAGTTGAGTTTGGAAGGGGGGAGCTTGTGCTCTGTTCCCCTTCCCCCACCGATGTATTTTTTTTCATTTCTTTCTCTGATGTACACTCCCGCTTCGGGGTAGATCGCCTTCTGTATTTAGCCTCCTTCCCTTGTGGATGAATGGAAAGAAGAAACGCCTTGCTGAACACTATGCTCTACTTCGTTTGCCCTCCTTTCCCCCCTATCTTCTAATCCTCCAGGGCCCTTTGAAGCTTGCCCCTCCGTGGCATGGTCTTTGAAGGAACCCGTCCAAAACGATGAATATTCATGGCCTTCCATGGCGAACATCCGTCCTGCTGGAGCTACCACGAAGTTGCTACCCATGAATTGCCAGAACCCCTTGAAGGCTGGTCCTCGGGGATTCTGCATTCAACTATGGGACACCGGACTGCCGTTAGGCCACTCCGAGTTTTTGGGATCGTCCCGGAGTACTCCGTTTGACAATCCCTTATGTCGCCCCAGTAAACCTCAGTCCGGGGGAGGTGCTGCCCAATTTTGGCTAAGAATATGAACAATAGGAACAAACTAAGCTCCCTGAGAACATGAGCTGAACTTTGGAATTCCTGAACCCCTTTGAACAAACCATTTAAACTTTGATCTTAACAGATGAACAAAACACTTTGAAACCTTCAAATCCACCTATTTTTGCTAAGTGAACAAACAGCCTAACCATCTGCTAGCCTGTAAACCTTTGAAAAGAACAAAACGGCCTAATCCGACGTGCTCCTAATCTGGCACGCACTTATCTGGCTTGGTACCCCCCTGCAACCTGATCGGGTAGGTTGAACCCCACGACCTGACCACGCAGGTCGATTTGCGTGCGAGGGCGTACGTTGGTAAGTCCGAGCTCCACACTTAACAATTCGCTTCCCCGGATTGTGCGTGAAGGGAAAAGTAACGATGCCCCATGATATTAGATGTGGACCTCGGAATCCCCGACGTGGCCATAGTCTGAAACCGTCTCGGGCCAATAGTCCATCAACTTGACCACTTCTATCGAGATCCAATCCCGCAATCCCGGTATTGAATTAAACTTGCCGTACTCGCGGGAGACATTCGTACGGTTTTTTTGTCGTCTTCGATGCTTCAAATGCGGGCTCTCATCCGAACAATGAGTGGTCCGTTAGAGACCGACATGTATATACCGGGATCTAATCCTGCACCCACATTAAACTTGCCATACCTACAGCAGACATCCGTATGTCCTTGTCGTTGTCTTCGATGCTTCAAATGCGGACTCTCGCCCGAACAATCAATGCTCCGTTAGCGACCGACATATGTACCGGGATCTCACCCCGCACTTGCATTAAACTTGCCGTACTCACGGCAGACATTTATACGGTTTGTCACCGTCTCTTAAGCTACAAACACGGACTTCCGTCCGAACGATGAATGGTCCGTTAGTGACCGACATATATACCGGGATCTAATCCCGCACTTGCATTAAACTTGCCATACTTACGGTAGACATTTGTACTGGTTTATTTTCGTTTACGTCGTGCCTTCAATACGGATCTTTGTCCGAACATAAAGTGGTCCATGAATGACCAACAAAATCTGAATGGAACGAGACGGCTCTCGTCTTCCCCGAACCCTATGTGTGGGAATATCAATAAGACCTTCGTGAGTCATGTTTGGACCTCGGGTTCGCCCCAACCATGGTCATTGCCTGACCCACTTCCTAGGCCTATAGCCAGCTATCTCTGTACACATCCTTATTTTGGAATGTAGTCCTGGGACACTTTCCCGCTGCACCTTGGCATCAGAAATATTAACGATGCCCACGCAAGCCTTGTTTGGACCGCGGGAGGTGCCCCCAGAATGGTCCTGACCCGATCTCGCACTGGGCCAATAAACTCGCTGATTTCTGACCACTCTAACCGAGATTCAACAGAATGTCTCATATCCCTTTGAACAATAAATTTGCCGTACCTTGGCATACATATGCTCCAGTTTTTCCCGTGACGATCATGACTTTCTGAAGCCGGACGCTCGTCCAAATATCAAAATGGTCCCTTAAGTGACTGACATATTCCGAATGCTTGCTTCCCTGGACATCGGGCTTTCCGACTGATTCGAGACCGTTATCAGCTTGTTTCTCTCGATATAGTTTCCTGGTCATGAGGCCCTGATTCTCGGTGATTAATCAAGGGTGTTCCCCTCCCCGAGGGGATGTAAATGATGTCGTGACCTTTACAGAACGGCATGTTTTTGTCCCGACACGAAGTACACAATCGTCTGATTAGTCAGATCGAGCGCACAATAAATCGTCACCTTGGTGACTGGCACGCCCACGCACTTAATAAACGCCAATAAACAAATAAACAACGATCTTAATAAAAAGTGCGTCTACAAGTCTGGCACGCCCGGTAGGACTTAAACCACCCTTCTTCTCTTCAGCAGGATTCGGGGCCTCATGGCCTCGTAATAAATGATGTTTGCCTACTTTGATGAATTACGTGTGTTGTCTTCGCCAGTCCTATGGGGAGAAAAGCCGGACTAGGCGCAATTGTCTTTGTGGCCTCGAGGAGGCTACTCCGAGGCATATGCAGCTTCCAGGAATCATGAAGGCCGCTAAAAATAAAGGGAAGAGGAAAAGAGAAGTGGGAGGGGAAATCAAATCCCCTTTCCTCAAAAAAGGAAAAAGAAGAAAAGAAGAAAAGAAGAAAAGATGAAAAGAAGAAAGAAGAAAAGAAGAAAGAAGAAAGAAACAAAAAAGGGAAGAGAAAGAATCAGAATGAGATGGTTGTACGGCCATATCTGTCGAGACCCGTGCTGAATAAAGATTACCACTGTGGGATCGATGCGGTGGAGCGAACCACTCATCCCCTCCCTGAGAGGGTGAGCGCTCTCCTGCACACCCAACTTGATCTATTACAAACAAAAAAGAGAAGAAGAAGAGAAGAAAAGAAAGGATAAAAATTGGCAAGCATGGCCGACCAAGAGAACGAGAAGAAGGCCTGCATCCTGCCCGACTCTTGGAGGGTCCAAGTCCATGGTGCGATGCCCCGGTCCGTTCCACCTTCCTGCTGCCTCCATCCGGCATAAGATGGTCTCTCGAGTGGCTGTTAGATGATCCAACAAGCCGCAACTGTAACTTGATAAATTTTCACCCGCTGTGGGGATGCTTTATAGTAATGAGGCCAAGCACGGCCACCACTCCCGAAGAGAGCATGCATATACCCTGCCACGAGGGATAAGAAGAAGAAATATACCCCGCCATGGGGGTATAAGAGGCAAGAAAGAATACACCTCGCTCTTGGGGGCACATGAAGAAGAAATACACCCCATTCAGGGGCATAGAAGTCATAAAGGATGCACCCCGGCTTAGGGGTATTTGAAGAAGAAGTATACCACGCCATGGGGGCATAAGAAGCAACATACCCCGCTCTGGGGCATAAGAAGCAGTAAAATCCACCCCCGCCATGGGGGCAAAAGAAGCAACACACCCCACATGGGGGGCATGAAGACAAGAAGTCACACCTCACCTGGGGGCAAAGAAGCCATAGAGAATATACCCCCGGCCTGGGGGCACATGATGTGAGTTCACTCCAACTCGGAGGCAGATAAAGCGAAAGCTACACCCCGCCCTGGGGGCATAAGAAGCAATAGAGTTTCACCCTGACCAAGGGGCATAAGAAGTAGATGACACACCCCGGATTAGGGGCACTTGAAGAAAAAATATATCCCGCTCTGGGGCATAAGAAGCAACAGAATCCACCCCCGCCATGGGGGCATAACAAGCAACATACACTCCACCCTAGGGGCATCTGAAACAGGACAAATAATATCCCCCGATTTAGGGGCACTTGAAGAAGAAGTATACCCCGACACGAGGTAGAAGAATCAAAACATACCCCGACCCGGGGGCATAAGAAGCAATGGAGTCCCACCCCGCTTCGGGTGTAGCATCCTACATTTTTATTATTATAATATTTCCACATAAGTTAATTATTTATTGGCTCAACCTCTAAAGAAATTAATAAAAATCTAAAAAAATATGAATCTAGTGTAAAATTGAATTTGTAACAACTTTGTCTTAAGGTAAAAGCCCAAAATAAAATTCGTGAAGGCCCAATTTTGCATTTTTATCAGTTTTTCGTGGGTTACAAGACCTAATTTAACCATCGTGTTTTGGGTCCAATTCAAGCCCAATTTTTCTCCAATTCGAGCCAAACCGTAGCCCATTGTTAGGTCTTTACTTTCTCTTCAAAAACCCTAAGTCTAGACGCTTCTACTGGCAGCGGCGGTGGTGGATTAGAACCTTATCTGAAGTTTTCGCTGGAGTTTCACCATTGGACTCTTCAACCAAATTCGATCGCTAGGAGTCCCTATAGGTACTATTTATTGAGGGCTTTCGATGCTCTAGAACCTTATTTGCACCAGCAGCGGGTGGCGCAGCTGATCGTGACCGGACGAGGGAGAATTTGGGCGTTCTAGGAGCGGTACCTAGGGTTCCGGCGACCTCTCTTCTAGTCCTTCTTTCTTCGAGTGAAAGGTAGGTGTCTCTCAGGCCAAACAAGAATCTAATAATACCATCTTGTGCGTCTCCCTGAGCCCTTTCTTTTGATACCTAATTGCCCAATTTTTGTTCACCATATTATTCGAATTTCATGTTTTACTCCGAGGTATACAAAAAGGGCAACTTTCATGATTATTAGTTAAAGGTTGAATCTTATTGTTTTAGATCTAAATCAAAGCATGCTATCTTGTACGAAATTTTATGCTCTTTCCAACGGTAGTATTTGCCCTAAATTTTGTTCATTTTATCATGAGAAATCGAAGTTTTTAGTGTAACATGTCAAGTTCGTCGTTGGCGGGTTCCCAGGTTTATGTGACGCATCTTCCAGAGACCGTTACAACGTGACGGCCGCACGACAGACCGTCACATGAGCCTGACGGTCCCACGACAGACCGTCACATGCCCCTGTGTTTTAAAATTTTTAAGATTTTACCTATTTATTTTCTGATACGTAACGCACCTACTATAGACCGTTACATTCTTGTAATGCCCCTTACATAGACCATCACGTTCTTCTGGCAGTGTGTTTTTAAACTTTAATTCATGTGTTTTAACGAGGGACTTGCTATGTTTTAGTATGACTTCTTGATCTGTAATAATACAGAACGTGATAATAACCTAGTATCATGAACATTAAGTTTTAAATTCTACATGAAAGTTGTTAGATAGTTCTAAAATGAATGATCATATGAAAATTGATAGAAACCCTTAATCCTTGTATAAATTCTGATCTATGCAAAATGTATGTTATGATCTTAACATTATTGTTTGACAGTCATGCCACTCTGGTGAGATTGACTGACCGCATGGTCTTGGTTTCCGTGTTTATTAGCCTCAATTCTTGTAATAGATGTGACTCTCCACCGGATATTCCTTCCGTCGGACTAGGACCACTATTATGAGATCTCCGTAAGACCCCGTGAGCCTAGGATTCTCACCAGGACGTCGGGCAGGTTGTACCTCAACAACCTGAACCTATGAACATGGTTTGAATCATGTTTTGGGCTAGTCCAAACTGGACCGATCTGTGAACTGTAACGGCCCAAGGTTGGACTGTCACGTCACCGTAACGGCCTCATGTAGGACCGTCACGTTCCTGTAGCGGCCTAGTTATCGACCGCCACAGGTGAGATATCAAATATGTTCCCTTTTGATTTATTATCATGTAGCAGTCATCAAGGTTGGCCTTGAACTGTGAAATCATGCGAAATCCTTGTTTGCATCCTTGTCTTTCTACCTAATGTTCATTCCAATGTTGTTGGAATTTCTCTTAATCTTAGAAGTAAGTTCGTAAGCTTAAACCTTGGAACTCTTGGCCATTTAAGGTGATGAATGTCGAGACTAGGATCTATGATCTAACTTATCAATGCCAACGTATCATAAAGGGCCCGGTCTGGTCCTGGGAGGAGTACTCGAAAGTACTTATGCCCCGGGGAGTTTGTAATGACAATGTGTGGCATTGCACCGAAGTGCATGGCTAGCGTGATTGGTCTAAGACATTCCACTTTTACTCAATTACTTGAAATTCCTGCGTGACATGATATACGTGCTTGTTATGGCCAATTCCACTTATCATTTTCGTGCAATTTCATGAATCATTCTTGCTATACTTGTGGTTACTCTTTACTTGAAAGTTCGTATTCATTTTTCTATCTATTCTCTTGTCATTTAATTACCCTTGCTTTTGTTACAACATTATTTATAATTGAATTGGTTAAGCACTTTAATTATGCCTGATGATAGAGATATAAAATCCTACTGAGCTTTGCTCACCCCTACTTTCCAATCCTTTTCAGGTAGTTCGGATGAGGACGTGCACTCTGATGGGGACGGGAACGAGTGATTCTAGGAGCGAGCCATTTAGAGATTTTGATCAAGTCAAGTTAGATTGTGTTAAATTGTTATATAGAGTTGATATATTATGTATAAGTCAGAAGTCCACAAGGAGTCGGGTGTAATTAAATACTTTCTCTTATTTATCAACAAAGATGGGTTAATTATTTTCTTTATTTTTTTTGCTGGAGGTTAATATCTTGTGGCAATGTATGCTCTGATTGACATGATTGATATAAACTGCTACGTTCCGATTTTTCGCGTCGGGACATGACAGTTTTTGTGGTATCAGAGCCTAAGTTTTCTTTAGACCCTAGGTTGCTAACAGTGTTATAGAACCTTTAACATTAGTAAAGTCAGAATCCGACCCAGTGAGTTGGGTAGAGACTTGGGCTAAGATTAGTTAATTAATTAACTAGCTATAAGAAGGTAGATCCAATAGAACGTTCTTAATCACTTCTTTTATGTTGTAAGAAATTTTCGTGATGGCGGTAGAATGCGCTCAATGGCGAGACATGCAACGTACAGTACAGGGCCTGACCCAGGCCTTACAGCAAGTAGCCCAAGGTGGTGTACAACAAGGAGCAGGCAATCTACATCGAAACTTTCAAGGCATGAATCCCCCGCGTTTCAGTGGATCTTCGGACCCGGATGAGGCTGAGAACAGACTGAAGGAGACGAAAAGGATCTTCAGGGTCATGCAATGTGGAGATCAGTATCGCGTCTTGCTAGCGACTTTCCAATTAGAACACGATGCTCGTGCTTGGTGGGAAGCCGTGGAAGCCACGCTTGGGAATAGGCGTGCCATGTGGGACGAGTTCAAGGAGTTTTTCAATAGCAAGTACTTCTCAGATCGGGTGCAGGAGAAGAAAGCGGCCGAGTTTGCTGCTTTAAAACAAAGAAACTTGTCGGTTGCAGAATATGAAGCTCAGTTATCCAGATTATGTATGTATGCCCCACACTTGGTGTCCACTGAGAAAATGAAGGCTAAAAGATTTTTGAACGGTTTGAAGCTTCAGTATATCAATCAATTAGCACCCTTGGAATTCCAAATCTACGCAGAGATAGTAAGGAATGCACAAGTTTTGGAAGACACGATGGAAATGACTGACTGGATAAGAGGTCGGGATAAGAAGAAGGAACAGACTACAAGTTCCGGGAATTTTAAACCTGGTAATGGTCAGAAGAGGCCTAATGGCGGGCCGAGTTTTTCTAAAAACAAGAAACCCAGGGAAGGCGAGAAGAAAGTTGGACCAGCTGTGCTGTCCAAGGCAGTTTGCAAGTATTGTGACCGTCCAGGTCACAAGATGGAAGAGTGTTGGCGCAAGTTAGGCGCTTGTTTGAGGTGTGGTAGTAGGGACCACCGAATTCCAGAATGTCCCCTTATTAATGAACTGGCAGCATCTGATAAGTCGCAAGGAAGTTTCAAGCGGCAAGGCAGGCTCCAAGCTCTTCAGGAGGCAGAGATCGAGACCCAGACTACCGAGGAAGGAGGTATTGTCGAAGGTACTCTTACTATTCTTTCCAAGTCGGCATTCGTACATTTCGACACTAGAGCCACTCATTCTTTTATCTCTGAAATTTGCTAAGACTTTATCTGTGGAACCGGTGTTATCAGATTCTCATCTTATGATATCCACCCCTATTGGTTCGGGATCCGAGATTAAATATTATTATCCTTCTAGTGAAGTTTTGATCAATGGTTGTAATTTATCTGTTGATTTAGTATGCATGAAGATGAAAGATTATGATATAATCTTAGGGGTTGATTGGTTATCTAAGCATGGTGCTAGTGTTCATTGTAAGTCAGGAGTAGTGTCTTTCCCTGGACGTCTGGAACTTTCTTTCTCTAGCTCTAGGCTATCCAAGTCCGTGCCACTCATTTCGGCATTTCGGGCAGATAAGTTGTTAAGAAAGGGGTGTCCAACATTCTTGGCTTTGATTTCTTTAACTGATAAGAAGGAAGTGGAGTTGAAGGATATCCCTGTTATTCAAGATTTTCCGGAGGTATTTCCAGATGAATTACTAGGTCTTCCCCCTGAAAGGGAGGTGGTTTTCTCTATTGATCTGATTCCTGGCGCCTCACCCGTTTCGAGAACTCCCTATCGTATGTCCTCTATTGAGTTAAGAGGATTGAAGGTGCAGTTGTTAGACTTGCTAGAAAGAGGGTTCATTTGTCCGAGTACTTCCCCATGGGGTGCTCCTATTCTTTTTGTAAGGAAGAAAGATGGTTCCTTGAGGCTGTGTATCGATTATCGTCAGTTGAATCAGCTCACCGTGAAGAACAAGTACCCATTACCAAGGATCGATGAGTTATTTGATCAGATATCTGGAGCCCAGTACTTCTCAAAGATTGATCTCAGGTCTGGGTATCATCAATTGAGGATAAAAGATGAAGATATTTTTAAGACGACATTTCGTAGCAGGTATGGGCATTTTGAATTTGTGGTGATGCCGTTTGGACTAACTAATGCTCCTGCAACTTTTATGCAGCTAATGAATAGTGTGTTTCGGCCCTACTTGGATCAGTGGGTCGTGGTATTTATCGATGATATTCCGATATATTCGAGGAGCAAGGAGGAGCATGAAAGGCACTTGAGAATGGCGTTGCAAATATTGAAAGAGCATCAGCTATACACCAAGTTTAGTAAATGTGAGTTCTTGTTGCAATAGATATCTTTTCTAGTCCACATTATTTCTAAAGAGGGAATTGCGGTAGACCCTTCTAAAGTTCAGGCTATACGTAACTGGGAAAGAGCTGTGAATGTAACTGAGATCAAAAGTTTCTTAGGCTTAGCATGCTATTACCGAAGGTTCATCAAGGATTTTTCCAAGATTGCAGTGCCTTTGACAAGGTTAACTCGCAAGGAGAATTATTTTGAGTGGACTGATGATTGTGAGAAAAGTTTTCAGACTTTGAAGGAGTGTTTGACCACTGCCCCAGTTTTGGCCTTACCCTTAGGTGAAGGAGGTTTTGAAGTTTTTACCGATGCTTCGGGAATCGGTTTAGGTTGCGTATTGATGCAATGAGGGAGAGTGATAGCTTATTCCTCCAAGCAGTTGAAAAAACATGAAGAGAATTACCCTGTGCATGGTCTGGAATTAGCAGCTGGTGTGTTTGCTCTTAAGATATGGAGGCATTATCTTTATGGAGAGACTTTCACCGTATACTCAGACCATAAGAGCTTAAAATATCTATTTTCTCAAAAGGAGCTGAATATGAGACAAAGAAGGTGGTTAGAGTACTTATAGAATTTTGACTTCTCCATTGAATATCATCTCGGAAAAGGGAATATGGTAGCAGATGCTTTAAGCAGGAAGCCGATGGCTAGACTAGCCAGTTTGATGCATCATGAGTGGAAGTTGTTAGAGCAGTTTGCCAATTTAGATATTAAAGAAAAGGAAGATCGAATCTTGGTGGCTCATGTCTAGCTTCGTTCAGAATTGCTAGCAGAAATTAAGCAGTTGCAGGATAATGACCCTGTGCTCGTTGAAATTAAAGAACGGATGGCTAGTCGACCTGATTTTATGTTAGTTGTTGATGGGAGATTGTTGTTCCGAGGGAGAACTTGTGTCCTTGATTCCATGGAAATAAAGAAGAAGATTTTTGAATAAGTGCACAGATCTAAGTATACTATACATCCAGGAGCTACAAAGATGTACAGAGATTTGACGAGAACTTTCTGGTGGCCGAACATGAAAAGGGAAGTGGCCAATTTTGTGAGCAGGTGTTTAGTATGTCAACAAGTTAAAGCAGAGCATTTCAGGCCTGCTGGGAAATTAAAGCCTCTTAAAATACCACAATGGAAGTGGGAAAGTGTCGGTATGGATTTTATTATGGGTTTACCCTGAACACGAGGAGGCCTCGATGGAATTTGGGTGATCATTGATCGACTAACAAAGTCTGCACACTTTTTGCCTATTAAGTCAAGGTGGACTATGGATATTTTGGCGGCCCTGTATGTGAAGGAAATAATAAGATTACATGGAGTGCCTGTATCGATCATATCTGGCAGAGACCCCAGGTTTACATCTCACTTTTGGAAAGGACTACAAGCATCATTAGGCACTCATTTGAACTTCAGTACCACTTTTCACCCTCAGACTGACGGGCAGACTGAGAGAGCAAACCAGATTGTTGAAGACATGTTGAGGGCTTGTATAATGGATTTGGAGGCAGTTGGCATGAACATTTACCTTTGATTGAATTTGCATACAATAATAGTTACCAATTCAGCATTCAGATGGCACCGTTTGAAGCCTTGTATGGCAGGAGTTGTAGATCCCTTCTTTGTTGGGAAGAAATTGGTGAGAAGCAATGGCTCGGGCCAGATCTTATCTCAGAATCCTCCAAGAATATCCAAGTTATCAAAGACCGTTTGAAGGTCGCACAGTCCAGACAAAAGAGCTATGCAGATAATAGAAAAAGGGAGCTAGAATTTCAGATTGGGGATCATGTATTTCTGAAAGTGTCACCATCAAGAGGAATTAGAAGATTCGGAATTCGAGGCAAGTTAAGCCCGAGGTTTGTTGGCCCATTTGAGATTTTAGAGAGGGTAGGTGAAGTTGCCTATAGATTGGCCCTACCACCACAGTTAGCTGGTATTCACGATGTGTTCCATGTATCTATGCTTCGGAAGTATGTGTATGACCCTTCGCACATCATCCAACATGTTGATTTGGAATTGAAGAAAGACTTATCGTATGAAGAGAAGCCTATCAAGATATTGGACTTCAAGCAATAGCAACTCAGGAATCGATCTATTCCGATGGTCAAGGTCCAGTGGAGTCGGCGAGGAGCAGAGGAAGTAACATGGGAATCCGAAGATGCAATCAGGAAAATATATCCCGAATTGTTTTAAGGTTGGTGAATTTGGGGACCAAAATCCTTAAGTGGGGGAGGGTGTAGCATCCTGCATTTTTATTATAATAATATTTCCACATAAGTTAATTATTTATTGGCTCAACCTCTAAAGAAATTATTAAAAATCTAGAAAAATATGAATCTAGTGTAAAATTGAATTTGTAACAACTTTGTCTTAAGGTAAAAGCCCAAAATAAAATTTGTGAAGGCCTAATTTTGCGTTTTTATCAATTTTTTGTGGGTTATAAGACCTAGTTTAACCATCGCGTTTTGGGTCCAATTCAAGCCCAATTGTGCTCCAATTCGAGCCAAACCCTAGCCCATTGTTAGGTCTTTGCTTTCTCTTCGAAAACCCTAAGTCTAGACACTTCTACTGGCGGCGGCAGCGGTGGATTAGAACCTTATCCGAAGTTTTCACCGGAGTTTCACCATTGGACTCTTCAACCAAATTCGATCGCTAGGAGTCCATATAGGTTCTATTTATTGAGGGCTTTTGATGCTCAAGAACCCTATTTGCACCAACAGCGGGTGGCACAGCCGATCGTGACCGGACGAGGGAGAATTTGGGCGTTCTGGGAGCGGTACCTAGGGTTCCAGCGACCTCTCTTCTAGTCCTTCTGTTCTTCGAGCGAAAGGTAGGTGTCTCTCATGCCAAACAAGAATCTAATAATACCATCTTGTGCGTCTCCCTGAGCCCTTTCTTTTGAAACCTAATTGCCCAATTTTTGTTCACCATATTATTCGAATTTCATGTTTTACTCCGAGGTATACAAAAAGGGCAACTTTTATGATTATTAGTTAAAGGTTGAATCTTATTGTTTTGGATCTAAATCAAAGCATGCTATCTTGTATGGAATTTTATGCTCTTTCCAACGGTAGTATTTGCCCTAAATTTTGTTCATTTTATCATGAGAAATTGAAGTTTTTAGTGTAACATGTCAAGTTCGTCGTTGGCGGGTTCCCAGGTTTATGTGACGCATCTTCCAGAGACAGTTACAACGTGACAGTCGCACGACAGACCGTCACATGAGCCTGACGGTCCCACGACAGACCATCACATGCCCCTGTGTTTTAAAATTTTTAAGATTTTACATATTTATTTTCTGATACGTAACGCACCTACTATAGACCGTTACATTCTTGTAACGCCCCTTACATAGACCGTCACGTCCTTCTGGCAGGATATTTTTAAACTTTAATTCATGCATTTTAACGAGGGACTTGCTATGTTTTAGTATGACTTCTTGATCTGTAATAATACAGAACGTGATAAGAACCTAGTATCATGAACATTAAGTTTTAAATTCTACATGAAAGTTGTTAGATAGTTCTAAAATGAATGATCATATGAAAATTTATAGAAACCCTTAATACTTGTATAAATTCTGATCCATGCAAAATGTATGTTATGATCTTAACATTATTATTTGACGGTCATGCCACTCCGGTAGGATTGACTGACCGCACCGTCTTGGTTTCCGTGTTTATTAGCCTCAATTCTTGTAATAGATGGGACTCTCCGTCGGATATTCCTTCCGTCGGACTAGGACCACTATTATGAGACCTCCGTAAGATCCTGTGAGTCTAGGATTCCCACCAGGACGCCGGGCAGGTTGTACCTCAAAAACCTGAACCTATGAACATGGTTTGAATCGTGTTTTGGGCCAGTCCAAACTGGACCGATCTGTGAACTGTAACGGCCCAAGGTTGGACCGTCACGTCACCGTAACGGCCTCATGTAAGACCGTCACGTTCCTGTAGTGGCCCAGTTATCGACTGCCACATGTGAGATATCAAATATGTTCCCTTTTGATTTATTATCATGTAGCAGTCATCAAGGTTGGCCTTGAACTGTGAAATCCTGCAAAATCCTTGTTTGCATCCTTGTCTTTCTACCTAATGTTCATTCCAATGTTGTTGGAATCTCTCTTAATCTTAGAAGTAAGTTCATTAGCTTAAACCTTGGAACTCTTGGCCATTTAATGTGATGAATGTCAAGACTAGGATCTATGATCTAACTTGTCAATGCCAACGCATCATAAAGGGCCCGGTCTGGTCCTGGGAGGAGCGCCCGAAAGTACTTGTGCCCCGGGGAGTTTGTAATGACAAGGTGTGGCATTGCACCGAAGTGCATGGCTAGCGTGATTGGTCTAAGACATTCCACTTTTACTCAATTACTTGAAATTCCTGCGTGACATGATATACGTGCTTGTTATGGCCAATTCCACTTATCATTTTTGTGCAATTTCATGAATCATTCTTGCTATACTTGTGGTTACTCTTTACTTGAAAGTTCGTATTCATTTTTCTATCTATTCTCTTGTCATTTAATTACCCTTGCTTTTGTTACAACGTTATTTATAATTGAATTGGTTAAGCACTTTAATTATGCCTGATGATAGAGATATAAAATCCTACTCAGCTTTGCTCACCCCTACTTTCCAATCCTTTTCAGGTAGTTCGGATGAGGACGCGCGCTCTGATGGGGACGGGAACGAGTGATTCTAGGAGCGGGCCATTTAGAGATTTTGATCAAGTCAAGTTAGATTGTGTTAAATTGTTATATAGAGTTGATATACTATGTATAAGTCAGAAGTCCACAAGGAGTCAGATGTAATTAAATACTTTCTCTTATTTATCAATAAAGATGGGTTAATTGTTTTCTTTATTTTTTTCGCTGGAGGTTAATCTCTTGTGGCAATGTATGCTCTGATGGACATGATTGATATAAACTACTACGTTCCGATTTTTCGCGTCAGGGCGTGACATCGGGGGTACACAAAGAAAGAAACACACCCCGTATGGGGGGCATATGAAACAAAAGAATACACCCCGGCTTAGGGGATACGAGGAGAAATATACCCCACTCTGGGGTGGAAGAAGTAGAAGAATCTACCCTGGCCTGGGGGCACGATAAGCAACAGAGTTATACCCTGATCTAGGGGCACGTGAAGAAAAGACACACCTTGTCTTGGGTGCACAAGAAGCGAAACACACCCCTCGTGGGGGCACGTGAAATAAAGCTACCCTCCCCCTTTAGGGGCACAAGAAGCAAAAGATACACCCCGTGCCGGGGGCATGTGAAGAGAAAGATACCTCCCCTTGGAGGCATAGGAAGCAAAAGATACACCCCGTCCCGGGGGCACATGAAGAGAAAAATACCCCACCACGGGGGCATAGAAGCCAAAAAGAATACACCCCCGCCTGAGGGCTCAAAAGCAAAGAGGCCTACCCCCCGACCTAGGGGGCAGATGAAGAAAAGCTACACTCCAACCTAGGGGCATGTTAAGAGAAGTATGCCCCAGTCCGGGGGCATCAATGAGAAAGGAAGAGCAGAACAAAAGAATAGTCATGAGGTGGACGTGGTCTTTGCACCCGCCTCTTCACAATAAACAAAGGAAGAATAAGAGTAGAAAAGAAAGAATAGTCGTCAGGCAGATGTGGTCTTTCCACTCGCCTCTCCACACAAAAGATGAAGAGAAGAAAAGGAATGTGAGCCTTGAGGTAGACATGGTCTTCCACCCTTTACCTTCAGCCATCCAACAAATAGACCCCTCTCGAAGTTGGCGTCATGGCCTTTCGTCCAAACTGAAACCTTCCGCCGACGGGGCGTTAAACCGATTAAATCTTTCACCGACGGGGCGTTAAACCGACTAAACCTTCCGCCGACGGGGCGTTAAACCGACCAAACCTTCCACCACGGGGCATTAAACTGACCAAACCTTCCGCCGATGGGGCGTAAAACTAACTAAACCCTTTCACCGACGGGGCATTCAACCGACTAAACCTTCCACGGACGGGGCGTTAAACCGACTAAACCTTCCGTCGATGGGGCATTAAATCGACTAAACCTTCCGCCGACGGGGCGTTAAACCGACCAAACCTTCCACCGATGGGGCGTTAAACCGACCAAACCTTCCGTCGACGGGGCGTTAAACCGACTAAACCCTTTCACCGACGGGGCGTTCAACCGACTAAACCTTTCACCGACGGGGCGTTAAACCGACTAAACCTTTCATCGATGGGGCGTTAAACCGACTAAACCTTTCTCCGATGGGGCGTTAAACCGACTAGATACTCATCCATCGGTCTCCCAGCTGACAGCTACTCCATTATCGGCCTTCGGGTCGACAACTATCTCACCATCGGCCCCTGAGTCGACAGCTATTCAACCATCGGCCTTCGAGTCGACAGCTATTCACTTATCAGCTTTTAAGCCGACAGCTTCCCAATTATCGGCCCCTGAGCCGACAGCTATTCAATCATCGGCCCCCGAGCCGACAACTATTCAATCATCGGCCTCTGAGCCGATAGCTACTCCATTATCAACTCCTAGCTGACAGCTTTCCATCATCGGCCTCCGGGTCGACAACTATTCAATCATCGGCCCCTGAGCCGACAGCTACTCCATTATCAGCTCCTAGCTGACATCTTTCCATCATCGGCCTCCGGGTCGACAACTATCCAATCATCGGCCCTTGAGCCGACAGCATCCCATCATCGACTTCTAGGCCGACAGCTTTCTATTCATCGGCCTCCGAGTCGACAGCTTCCTAATTATCAGCTCCTAGCTGACAGCTACCCCATCATCGGCCCCTGAGCCGATAGCTATTCAATCATCGGCATCTAAGCCGACAACTATCCAATCATCGGCCCCTGAGTCGACAACTATTCAATCATCGGCATCTGAGCCGACAGCTATTCAACCATCGACTTCCAGGCCGACAGCAATCCATCCATTGGCACTTAAGCTAACAGCATCTCATCATTGGCATCCGAGCCAATAGCAATTCGAACATAGTCAACCACTGGCATTCGTGCCAGCTTGTGCTTACAGATATTCAAACCAAAAAAAAGAAGAAACAAAAAAGAGAGAAAGATCACAAAACCAAAAGAAGGAAAGAATGAAAAAATAAAATAATAATAATAATAATAATAAACAAACAACAAAAGAAAGAAGAAAACAAAAAAAATAGCAACAAAAAATGACAAACGAAACAAAAAAACACAACAATAAACGCTGCATGAGTTAAACTTTGAATGCGTGCTCGCCTTGCTTGCATGATTGTTTATATTATATTTAATCAATCTCCTTTGAACCTCCTAGGACCGCATCTCCTTGAATAAATAATGCCGCCCTGATCATAAACTTGCGTGCACCATGGCATATGCTAAGGAAGAAAAGCCCATCGTGGCGAGTGCATACGTCGAGAGGAAGAGTCATAGCTATGCTGTTAGCGTAACTTACAAAATACACTCGAGACGATGTCCCCACACTTTGTGCACAGTGCGATCAGTGGTTTCTAACTGTAGGGATCGTGGAATTTCTTCCCAACACTCTGTGGATGCTTGAATTTTCTACGCTCGCATGAACGGTAATCGTGAGGAAAAAGCTGCCTGCCTCCTCATAAAAATGTGTAAAAAAAATGATGAAGAAATGAAATGTGGATCCAAGTAGTCGGGAATCCCCACTAAAACAAATGAGGAGACTCGCGTGAAAATGGTGAAGTTAATTACGGCCGAGGATGAGTCCTAGTAGTCAGGAATCCCCACTGAAACAAATGAGGAAACTCGCGCCGAACGGTGAAGTCTGGAAGTCAGAATAAATAAGGGGGCTGTGTGAAGCTATCGAAAGTCGAAAGCCTGAAATGTACACGTAGGCGGTAGAGCAATCCTTTAGTGTTGCTTAGAACATCTGCACATCCCTATGTTTCGGGGCCACGCCACACGTGCCTGCACTCTCACACCACGAAACATTTGCTTTGGGTGAAAATCACGATTGAAACTATATGCAGAGGCGATGCGATGCCTTTTCGACGAATGCACATCTCTTTTAGTTGTGACTCGTGAGCCGCACGTGGTCTGTGAATTCGGGGCTTCATCCCTACCCTACCCTCGATATAGGGGATATACTATGTATCTATTTGATGCTTGATGTTAGCGAATGCGTGCGTGCTTAAAAACACAAAGAAACAGATAAATGAACAACAACACAAACAAAAAGAAACAAACAAACAAACCAAAAAAAACAAACAAATAACAAACAAAAAAAGAAGAACAAACAAACAACAAACAAAAAAAGAAACAAATAAATAAAAAGAACAAACAAACAAACAAACAAAAAATAAACAAACAAATAAATAAACAAACAAATAAATAAACCAATAAATAATAAACACAAACAAAAAGAAACAAACAAAGAAAAGAACAAACAAACAGATAAACGAAAAATAATAAACAAAAACAAGAACGAACAAACAAACAAACAAAAAAAGAATAATAAACAAACAAAAGAATAAAAAAACAAACAAACAACCAAACAACAAAAATAAATAAACAAAGGAACAAACAACAAACAAATAACAAACAAACAATAAACACAAACCAAAAAACCAACAAACAAACAAAAAATAACAAACAAACAAAAAGCACAAATAAAAGGAAACTAACAAAAAGAAACAAATAAAAAAACAAACACACAACAACCAAGAAAGGAACAAACCAAAAATAATCTCATTATCGGCTTCCATGCCAACAGTTATCTCATTATCGGCTTCCATGCCGACAGCTATCTCATCATCAGCTTCCATACCGACAGCTATCTCATTATCGGCATTTATGCCTACAGCTATCGCAATATCGGCTTCTATGACCGACAACTATCTCAATATCGGCTTCCATGCCGACAGCTATCTTAATATCGGCTTCCATGCCGACAGCTACCTCAATATCAGCTTCTATGCCGACAGCTATCTCAATATCGGCTTTCGTGCCGACAACTAGATAATTATCGACTTTCAAGTCGACAGCCATCTAAATATCGGCTTTCATGTTGACAGCTATCTAAATATCGGCGTTTAGCCGACAGCTATCCCGTTATCAGCTTCCATGCCGACAGCTATCTCGATATCGGCTTCCATGCCGACAGCTATCTCAATATCGGCTTCTATGCCGACAACTATCTAATTATCGACTTCCATGCCGACAACTATCTCATTATCAGCTTCTATGCCGACAACTATCTCAATATCGGCTTCTATGCCGAAATCTATCTCATTATCAGCTTCCATGCCGACATCTATCTAAATATCAGCTTTCATGCCGACAGCTATCTAAATATCGGCGTTTAGCCGACAGCTATCCCGTTATCGACTTCCATGCCGAAAGCTATCTCATTATCGGCATCCGTGCCGACAGCTATACAAAGTTGTTGAAAAAAAAGAGAGAAGAAAAAAGAAGAGAAGGAAAAAAAAGAAGAAGAGAAGGGAAAAAAGAGGAGAAAAAAAAAGAAGAAAAAGAGAGAGAAAAAAAATCATCATCGAAGCCTCCGAGGGATGTCGACTCGTCGAGTCCCGTCGGAGATCAAAATATTTTAAGTCCCATCGACGCATAAACCAGTGGCCCAGACCTTCCATCTGGTCCCATGAACAAAAAGACCCTTGCTTTGGCACTAACCCCGCGTCAATGAATAGACCACGTCGGTTTCCGACACCCTGTCGGCATCGATGAACAGACATGTGGCCCGGACCTTTCATCTGGTTCCATGAATGAAAAGACCCTTGCTTTGGCGCTGACCCCGTGTCAATGAATAAGCCATCCCAATATTACAATTTCCAGTCCCACCGACGAATAAACCCACGGCCCGAACCTTTCGTTCGAGGCTATGAACAAAAAGACCCTTACACTCTGGATCGGACCCTTCGTCTAGCTAGAGAATAAAGATTCCTCGTATAGTCGGCAACCCCAACGCAGAAAAGTACCTCCTTGCTTGGCTCGGACCTTCCGTCCAAGTCTATGAATAAAAAGAACTCTTCTGCTTGGCTTGGACCTTCCGTCCAAGTCCATGAACAAAAGAACCCTCTTTGCTTGGCTCGGACTTTCCGTCCCGGTCGATGAATAAAGAGAACCCCTTGCTTGGCTCGGACCTTCCGTCCAAGTCAATGAACAAAAAAGGAAACCTCCTCTGCTTGGCTCGGACCTTCCGTCCTGGTCGATGAACAAAAAGAACGCCGTTGCTTGGCTCGGACCTTCCATCCAAGTCAATGAATAAAAGACCCCTTTACCTTGGCACTCACTCTGTGCCAATGAATAGACCACGTCAGCTCCCTGCACCCTGTCGGCATCAGCAAATAAACCATTCACTTTGAGCATTCCACCCGAACGCATAAAATCCATTCCGCTCCATCGGAGCCCTCTCAAAAGCCTTCGGCTTGGACCTCCCGTCCGAGTCGATGAATGAACAACTCTCCTAAACCCAGCACCAGTCACCAACTCCCCCTTGGGATTGGCCTCATCTAAGTCATTTTGGGCCTCCTGCCTGGGATGATGCATAAGCCCTTCCTTCTTGCTTCGACATTCCCCCATGTCGATGACTAAACCCCCACTCTAACATGTCGGTCCGCATGCATATGCGGTAAAGCGATCCTCTCATCCCTTCGCTGAAGGAGTGAGCGCTTTCCCGTGATGTCATACCGGACTAGCATCCCACTAGCTCGGAAGAACGGACGTCCTGTCGAAGAACTCTACACTCGCGGGCCCACGCACTCGTCCCTCGCTTGCGCCACCCACGAGTGGGGGGCATTTGTGGATGTCAAAAAAGAAGAGAAGAAAAGGAACGTTCCTGCGGCACAGACATCTCGACACCCCAAGATCAAGTCGAAGATGGAAAGGCCAAACAAACCCCGTACCTTCTTCAAGCAGGACGAATGTATATACTCGGCGCTCCGCCACCCAACGAGAAGCCCTTTGGGCAGAAGAGACGGCCTCGGCTCTCCCGTCGGCATTGCCGAAGGCCGAATCAGAAGAAACTCAGGAATGCAAACACATGTTCGGCACGCGCTGGAAATCACTCAAATTCTTGAACCGGGACTCGGGGGCTCTGAACAAAAACCCTGGGGGCTTGACGCCACAACCAAAGCAACACAGGTGGGCAGGCGTCCATCCGAATCACCGCTAAGCCAGGAAGAAATCCAATGGGCCTAATCCGGTGTGGCTGTACCTATACAGCCTAAAATCGACGCGCCCCCTTCAATAACCTTAAACCGACGCACCCCTTTCAATAGCCTTAAATCAGCGCGCCCCTTGCAAGAGCCTTAAATTGGCGCGCCCCATTAATGCTGCTAATCTAGCATGCTCACTCCCCGCACTGGTTTAACCCCATGGCATCCCATCCTACCTGCGATCCCCTGTTTTCTGCGAACAGAATGCCGTTGCTTTCCCTAAAATGGCCAGGTCCCCTGCGCCCGACCAATGTGCAACCACCTGAACCACTCAAGCTCCATGGAATGGTAATCTTCGAGCTCCGCACCGGCCGTTGCGTCTCCACCGGTCGCCATCGGCCAATCCACGGATGGCACCATGCCTACTCTATCAACCCCTCCACCTGCAGGCCACTCGACAGCTTCAGACACGGAGAGGAGAAGAAGAATGGAATGAAAGGGAAGGGGGGTGCAGAGACTTCTTCCCCCCACCTCCATATATATGCAACGAACACCCCACTGGAAGATCTCTCGGCAGGCGGTCTCTCTCTGGCCGGTTCTCTCTGAATGGTCTCCAGCAGAAGAGAAGAAGAAGCTCCGTTCCCCTATGCCCGTGAGGTGAAGAAAAAGAGAGAGAGTGAGAGAGAGGAAAGGTGAGTTTGGAAGGGGGGAGCTTGTGCTCTGTTCCACTTCCCCCACTGATGTATTTTTTTCATTTCTTTCTCTAATGTATCCTCTCGCTTCGGGGTAGATCCCGTTCTATATTTAGCCTCCTTCCCTTGTGGATGAATGGAAAGAAGAAAAGCCTTGTTGAACACTGTGTTCTACTTCGTTTGCCCTCCTTTTCCCCCTATCATCTAATCATCCAGGGCCCTTTGAAGCTTGCCCCTCCGTGGCATGGTCTTTGAAGGAACCTGTCCAAAAGGATGAATATTCATGACCTTTCATGGTGAACATCCGTCCCGCTGGAGCTACCACAAAGTTACTACCCATGAACTGCCAGAACCCCTTGAAGGCTGGTCCTCGGGGCTTCTGCGTTCAACTATGGGACACCGGACTGCCGTTAGGCCACTCCGAGTTTTTGAGATCATCCTGGAGTACTCCATTTGACAATCACTTATGTCACCCCAGCAAACCTCAGTCCGGGGGAGGTGCTGCCCAATTTTGGCTAGGAATATGAACAACATGAACAAACTAAGCTCCCTAAGAACATGAACTAAACTTTGGAATTTCTGAACCCCTTTGAACACACCATTCAAACTTTGATCTTAACAGATGAGCAAAACACTTTGAAACCTTCAAATCCACCTATTTTTGCTAAGTGAACAAACAACCTAACCATATGCTAGCCTATAAGCCTTTGAAAAGAACAAAGTGGCCTAATCCGGCGCGCACTTATCCGGCGCGGTACCCCCCCGCAACCTGACCACGCAAGTCGATCCGCGTGCGAGGGCGCACGTTGGCAAGTCCGGGCTCCACACTTAACAATTCGCTTCCCCGGACTGTGCGTGAAGAGAAAAGCAATGATGCTCCATGGTATCAGATGTGGACCTCGGAATCCCTGACGTGGCCATAGTCTGAAACCGTCTCGGGCCAATAGTCCATCAACTTGACCACTTCTATCGAGATCCAATCCCGCAATCCCGGTATTGAATTAAACTTGCCGTACTCGTGGCAGACATTCGTACGGTTTTGTTGTCGTCTTCGATGCTTCAAATGCGGGCTCTCATCCGAACAATGAGTGGTCCGTTAGAGACCGACATATATATACCGGGATCTAATCCCGCACCCACATTAAACTTGCCGTACCTACGGCAGACATCCGTATGTCCTTGTCGTTATCTTCGATGCTTCAAATGCGGACTCTCGCCCGAACAATGAATGGTCCGTTAGCGACCGACATATGTACCGGGATCTAACCTCGCACTTGTATTAAACTTGCCGTACTCACGGCAGACATTTATATGGTTTATCACCGTCTCTTAAGCTACAAACACGGACTTCCGTCCGAATGATGAATGGTCCGTTAGTGACCGACATATATATCGGGATCTAATCCCGCACTTGCATTAAACTGGCCATACTTACGGCAGACATTTGTACTGGTTTATTTCCGTTTACGTCGTGCCTTCAATACAGATCTTTGTCCGAACATAAAGTGGTCCTTGAATGACCAACAAAATTTGAATGGAACGAGATGGCTCTCATCTTCCCCGAACCCTACGTGTGGGAATATCAATAAGACCTTCGTGAGTCACGTTTGGACCTCGGGTTCGCCCCAACCATGGTCATTGCTTGACCCACTTCCTAGGCCTATAGCCAGCTATCTCTGTACACGTCTTTGTTTTGGAATGTAGTCCCGGGACACTTTCCCGCTGCACCTCGGCACCGAAAATATTAACAATGCCCACGTAAGCCTCGTTTGGACCGCGGGAGGTGCCCCCGGAATGGTCCTGACCCGATCTCGCACCGGGCCAATAAACTCGCTGATTTCTGACCACTCTAACCGGGATTCAACAGAATGTCTCCTATCCCTTTGAACAATAAATTTGCCATACTCTAGCATACATATGCTCCGATTTTCTCCATGACGATCACGATTTTCTGAAGCCGGACGCTCGTCCGAATATCAAAATGGTCCCTTAAGTGACCGACATATTCCGAATGCTTGTTTCCATAGACATTGGGCTTTCCGACTGATTCGAGACCGTTATCGGCTTGTTTCTCTTGATATAGTTTCCTGGCCATGAGGCCCTGATTCCTGATGATTAATCAAGGGTGTTCCCCTCCCCGAGGGGATGTAAATGACGTCATGACCTTTACGGCACGATGGGTTTTGGTCCCGACACGAACTATACAATCGTCTGATTAGTCAGATCAAGCACACAATAAATCGTCACCTTGGTGACTGGCACGCCCACTTAATAAACGCCAATAAACAAATAAACAACGATCTTAATAAAAAGTGCGTCCACAGGTACCGAAAGCTTCAGATAAATGGTGGATGTGCATGGACTTCACTGACCTCAATAAAGCCACTCCGAAGGACTGCTAATCCATTATCGAGCATCGACCAACTGGTCAATTCAACCTCGGGTAATGAGCTCCTCAATTTTTTGGACGCCTACTCAGGATACCATCAGATCCGGATGAACCCCGAAGATACCGAGAAGACCGCCTTTATCACCAACTTCGGTGTGTACTGCTACACCCGAATGCCCTTTTGGCTAAAGAACGGCGGAGCCAGTTATCAGAGGTTGGTCAACCAGATCTTCGAAGACCAGATTGGGCGGAACGTCGAGGCCTATATTGATGACATGCTCGTCAAGACACCCAAGGCCGAGGACCATTTCACCGACCTGGCCGAGACCTTCAACACCCTTCAAAGGTACAAGATGAAGCTTAATCCAGCCAAGTGTGCCTTCGGAGTTAGATCCGGAAAGGTCCTGGGATTTCTGGTAACCCATCAAGGGATCGAGGCCAACCCTGACAAGATCCAGGCCATCCTGGACATGCGGCCAACTGCCTGTGTCAAGGATGTTCAGCGCCTGACAGGGAGAATTGTGGCACTCAACCGTTTTCTATCCCGAGCGGTGGAACGATGCCTGCCCTTCTTCAAATTGCTGAAAGGGCCCAAGCTGGCATCCGCTACCTTTACCTGGGACGGGGAGTGCTAGGAAGCATTTTTTGAGCTAAAGGAGTTTCTAGCCTCACCGCTAGTGTTGTCAAAGCCTGTGCCTGGAGAGACACTATACCTCTATCTCTCGGCAACTCCCTCTACCATAAGCTTAGTCTTAGTTCGAGACGACCGAGGAATACAGAAGCCAGTCTACTACGTGAGTAAGGTGCTCCTTAAGGCCGAAAAGTGGTATCTCGCAACCGAGAAACTCGTGCTAGCGTTGGTGACCTCGGCTAAACGCCGCCAGCCCTACTTCCAAGGACACACCATCGTGGTGCTAACTGGAGAACCCCTGAAGAAGATTTTGGCTCACCCCGAAGCTTCTGGTTGACTCGTCAGATGGGCGATACTGCTCGGGGCCTACAACATCTCTTATCGACCCCGTACGGCCAACAAGGGGCAGGCTCTCGCAGATTTTATCGCGGAGAGTGTTGTCCAGCCTGAGGAAACGTCCCAACCGATATCCAGCCCTGCCTGGGACCTGTTCGTGGATGGATCCTCAAATTCGACCTGCTGTGGCGCCGGTATTCTCCTCAAATCCCCAGAAGGAGCGGAGCTGCAGTACGCTCAAAAATTCAGCTTCCCGACATCCAACGTCTCAAAATACGAGGCCCTAATTTCTGGGGCCAGGATGGTGCGGCGCCTGGGAGTCGAGCGAGTCAAAATACACACTGATTCTCAGTTAGTCACCAGTCAGATCAACAGATACTACGAGGCTCAAGAATCACAAATGATCAAGTACCTTCAGCTGGTAAAGGAGATAGCCCGACTGTTCGAGAATTTTCAGGTGATCTGAATAGCTCAGGAAGAAAATTCCCGAGCGAACGCCCTCTCTCATTTGGCCTCCTCTCTCAGCCCAGAAGGGACTCGGTCGGTCCTCCTCGAGGAATTAGAATGACCAAACGTCGAAACTGAGCCTGTGGCCATTGTGCAAATTTCATCTAATGATTGGAGGGCTCCATATGTGACACGGCTGCGTGACTCCCAAGAGCCTACCGACCCATGGGAAGCCAGAACACTAAAGTATCAAGCTCGATGTTTCATCCTCCTGGATGAAACCCTTTATAGAAGATCCTATGTTGGCCCCCTCCTCAAGTGCCTCGATGCTCCCGAGGCTTGCCGGGCAATTGAAGAAGTGCACGAAGGCATCTGTGGCGCGCACCAAGGGGGGTGATCAATTGCAAGGATCATGTTATGAAGAGTTTATTGGTGGCCCACACTCCAGCGTGACTGCTCGACATACGTTCAAGAATGCGATCGGTGTCAATGGTTCGACCATCTAGTCCACCAGCCAGCCTCAGAACTCATGACCATGACCGAGCCGTATCCCTTCACTCGGTGGGGAATCGACATCCTCGGGCCATTTCTCGTAGCCCAGGCTCAGAAGAAATTTATCATCATCGCCATCGACTATTTCTCCAAGTGGATCGAAGCTGAAGTCACTGCCAAGATAACCGAGACGGTAATCTGGAGTTTCGTTTGGAGGTCGATCATTTGTCGCTTTGGCATCCCCCGAGTAATTGTGAGCGATAATTGTTGGCAATTTAACTACGCTTATTTTAAGAATAAGTGCGCCGACCTACACTTTTGTAATCACTTTACTTTTGTAGCCCACCCTCAAGCTAACGGACTGGTCAAGAATGCCAACAAAACTATCCTCAAAGGCATCAAAACCAGACTCGGAAAAGCTAAGGGTAACTGGCTCGAGGAACTGCATAGTGTACTATGGTCACACCAAACTACCCCCAGAACTGCCACTGGCGAAACTCCGTTCCAATTGGTATATGGTACCGAGGCTGTGATTCCACTGCATATTGGTAGCCCGTCCCTACGAATTATTAACTTCTCGCTCGAGCCGAACTACGTGAGACTGTGCGGATCCGGGCAACAGAATACCAGTGCTACATGGTTCGCTATTATAACGCTCAGGTCTGAAATAGACAATTTCAACTGGGAGATTTTGTTATGAGAAAAGCCGAAGCCTCTCGACCACTAGAGGCGGTGGGGAAGCTTGCCACTAACTGGGAGGGCCCCTACCGAGTGGTCGAGACACTCGGAAAAGGAGCGTACCGATTGTCTACCATGGAAGGAACACTCATCTCTCGGATGTGGAATGTTGCAATGTTGCGAAAATTCTATTTCTGAGCTCCTTCTATACATGTAAGAAAGCAATTCAAAAAGCAACTCCCATTTTTATTGAATCAAAAGTCTTTTACATAAGATAGGCCGTAGCCAGTACAATATGCATAACAAACAAAATTTTTGATACAACAAAGGCTGATAGTTTGGTGCAGACAAAGTCGGTAGCTTCAAGCTGAGCCACTGACTCCACCCCGTGTGGAAACTGGCTCGGGTAGGTAGGCGGCTGACCTGATTTGCTCGGGTAGCTTGGAATAAATGGTATCAGAAAAAAGAATAAAATGAAAAAGAGTTGTACGCCCGTCTACCAACTTGGTATAAAATAAGAAAAGGCCCCATCAAGAATTGATAGGGGCAACATACAAGAAAAACGAAGCCATCAAGAATTATATAGGGGCAAAGAAGAAAAGACCCCCCCCCCCCTCAAAAAAGAAAGGTGGCGCCGAGTAGAAAGGAGGGGCAGGCAAGAAGAAGCAGGATGGTAGAAGAACAGAAGAGGGGAGAAAGATCTGAACACTCCCTTGGATAGGGAGTGGGAGGGGAGGAGAGGAAAGCAACGGAGGGAGAGAGGTATGGCCATGGTGTTGAATGCCTTCCTCATTCGAACATTCCTCCAGGCCATCCCCCCTCCCGGTGTGGGCGGCAGCCCGGAAGTCTTAGAAGAATGCCCCGTTAGGCGTCTGCCATTCTTGCACACCACCCACCCTCTCGTCTCCCATTCTTCCACGCCGAATTAGCTCGGACGCCCCTGCAACTGCTGCAGCCTTCGTCTTCAACGTCTGCCCCCATGCTGCACCAGGGGACGGCAACAGAAAAGATGATGGTCGCTTCACCAGAAAAAGAGGAAGCGATGGAGAATACAACGAAGCCCCCTACGCAGCATGAAGAGGAGGAGGCGCCCTTCGAGACCTTTTATAGGACGAAAGGGGAGATCTTGCCTTAATTGATCCGCCCCTCGAAAAGATGCGAAGGGACTTTAATTAGAAGGCGGACGCCCTCCTCGAGGTACAACCACGCCTCTCCAACACTAATTTCCTTTTATGGGAAAATGTGAAAAGGCAATGTATTCAACGCTTGAGAAGACAGAAAGGCACCAGATCAGTACTGACGATTCAATCGATCGACAAGTGACCTGAATGTTCGGCAGAAAATTCACGCAAGATATCTAATATGCTGACATCTGTAGATACAATGAACCAGACCCAGTCAAACACAATAAGGGGCATTTAAACACAACCTGGGCACTACTGTCATTGTATACGAAAAAAGGAAAGTGCACGGAAAGTTTCTAGATAACCCCCCTCAAAAACAAAAAAGGGAAAGACCAGCAGAACAAGGGCCAGCCAAGCTTAATGTATGGAGATAGGGGAAGATTGGGAAGTTCATGGACCCCCCTAAAGCTCGACAGATGGAGGACCCTCGACGATTGGTGATTCGCTCCCGATTCCTTCGGTGACGGCCGGCCCAGGCACTAACCCCACTCGTATGGGAACTCCCTTGACCACGTGCTCTCCTGAGGCTGCCAGAGTTCATGATCTCCCATCCACGGAACTGGAGGCATCCTCGCTCCGCCCTCCATCGCTCGACGCTGATGAAGGAGAATTTGAACTTTCCTCATCCGAGCCATAGCATTGCCCGGGGTTGAAGACAAGCTCATCGGGGACCTGCGCTTGGGCTAGCCCGACTGCCCACCTGAAGCCTTAAGCGAAGCCCTTCCGCAGCCCCCGCCGATAGCCCGGCTCATAACAAGCGAAGGCAGCCTGCTTTAAGGCTTCTTGGTACTCTTCTGAGTCCCGATATCGCGCGATCACCTCCGCCCCGACTCCTGTTACCTCCGCCTCGAGCTCGGCCACCTCGCTCTGGCCTCAGCCAGCTTCTCTTCGGCCTGGGCCCGGGCCACTCGGCCTCCCCCTTGATCCGTTTGGCCTCCTAGACCAGGCCCCCGAGCTCTTCCCGCTCGACCATCGACTGCTCCGAGTGCACCACATGGGCTTGGCGCTCCTCTTCCAAGAGCTTACTCTTAAGCTCGGCCATATACCAGGCTTGAGCCACTTGCTTGACCAGCGACCGAGAATCCTCCTAGCTCGCCCGAGCCTGTGCCATAAGTGAGGTCACCTCCTGTCGAAGAACCTCAAGCTCGGAGGTCAACTGCCCGATTCTCCGATCGGACTCAACACGGACCCGAGTGCGAGCCCTCTCTTCACTCTCTAGCCGCGTAAAGAAATCAGTTATCTCAGCCCCTAGCTGAGCCACGAACAACCCTCCTTCCATGACCCTTTCGAAAAGCATGGGAGGGGAGCAACGTCGGAATTCCTCCCGAATAGACAGAGGCGCAAGAGCTCGGCACCGATTGTATAGGGAGGCTTGAACGATGAACCACCCTTGTTGTTGGGAAGAAGCCCTCCGTAGAGGAGTCAAGGTAGGGATATCCTCTTCGGACGTCCCCAAATTTAGGACTGTGCCGCTCAGCTCGACCTAGGCCCTCGGCCCGACTTCCTCCTCCTCACCGTGCGCCCCAGCAGCCTCTGCCAGAACTTCGGCACCAGCCTCTCCCACTTGCGCCCCTGTGGGCTCAGCGGAGGTCCTCTAAGATACGGTGGGCACCTCTGTCTTAGCCATTTGAGGACTCGGGCGACGGGCACCCCCAACCGGGGACTCCTCAGTCGGGCATAGGGTCTTCGCCTTCTTCAGCCACCTCTTCTTGGTGGTCAGAGCCTTCATTGAAGACAACAGTAGCCGTTCCCCGGGGTCCTTATGCTTGGATCCCCGTTGCTCTTGGTCACCTTCCCGAGCGACCCGCTTGCCCTTATCTCGGGTAGAGGAAGGACCCTCGCGGACCCGAGATGCATCAAGGGTGATCGCCTCCACTTGCTCGACGACCTCCTACTCCGATGGTCACTCTTCATCATCATCACCACGCCTCGGTTCTGCCCAACAGAAGTCAAGTCGTCAGAAAATGCTCTACTAACCAGAAGAAAAAGGTGCGACACTGAGCCCCAAGGTCCTTACCTCCTGAAGGTAGTGCGCGGCTGGGAAAATCCTCAATGTTGGCCGGAGTCATCAGCTCTACGGTCGACCGGTGATTATCCTAAAGAATCTTGATCACCTCTTCCAGCTCTGAAGAGATCTTGGGATGCTTCGCAGGGAATACAGACTGGAAGTTCGGCTTGTTAGGGAAATTCTAGTAACTTCCATCCTTAGAAAACCCTACCCAGAAGAATTGAGTTTTCCACCCCTTATGCGAGGAATCTCGAAGAGAAAGGGTCACACAACTCCTCCCCCTTCTTGCCTGAAGGTAAAAGAAACCCTTCCCGGCATGGGTTCGCTCCTTCAGCTTGAAGAAGGCATGAAAGAGATCTAAAGACGAGACGAGGCTACATGAGCGGCAAAGGGCGATGAAGGAAAATATGAAGGTATAGGAATTGGAAACCATCTGGATAGTGTAGATCCCTTTAAAATCCACACTTTTGGTGGTGAGGTTAAAAAGGAAGGGAAAAGGGAAACATTAAATAATGGTGGAGATGAAACAATGCACGAGGTGCACAAGGGGAGTGTGTGATCGCCAGAGGGTTTACCTCAATAAAAAAAATAAGATCGCATGTACCTGGTGAAAGATGGGATGCGGGATGAATGTGGATCTCCTCCTCCAACTCCAATCGGCCGGCCGACGAAGTGGGTTTTCTTGATTGATTACCTCGTAAGAAAGACAATGAAAGACAAGCAAAAGAAAGGGGATCAGCCAAAGTGCAGTAGTATCAGTCAAAAACCAACATAAAAATGATGAAAAGACATCAACATGCGCACCTTCTTCTTGTTTTCTTTTTAAACCCCTTAAGAAGACTTAAGGGAAGGGGAGTTTGATGATAAAAAGAAATGCAACAAGACGTGAACAGGTGTGAAGGGTGAATAGAGATATAAAGGACGGAGGGATGATGGTATGAATGAAGTAAAACAAAAGAGATGAAAAGATGAGAAACCCTGCTGTCCCTGGCGACAGTAAAGGGAAAAACCGAATGAATGTGTTGATGGATGTAGATGGACGAAGCACCGGATGCAGCCCAATCGAAGGATGCAGAGGGGAGGCAGCAAAGGATGAAGAAGGCTCTGCTCGTGATGGATATTCAAGCTTCTGAGCGCTTAACCCTCTGAATGCTAAAGGTGCTTAACCTTCAACACGATCGGTCAAGGCTTCAATTTATAGTGCCTCAAGCGGATGTGATCAAACCAAGGAATGATAAGAACAGGCAATGAGGCATCCAGGGAAGGATCAAGATCGAGCAAGAGTCCAAGATGCAGGGAACTGTGAGGGAAAGATGGAAAAAGGAAGGACTCTGGAGTGAAACACGCCTTAATACAGGGCGTCTTTTATGAATTGACGACCTTCACAGAGACGTTTTCTTGAAACACGACCTAGGAAAGGGCGTTTCTTCCTGGATTTAATTTTGGAAATGAAACCTTGCCTTGTTTGAAAACTGAGATAACACGCCTGAGATAACGGCGTTAATTAAAATCACGCCCTGAGAAAAGGCGTTACTCACAAAATGCCTTTTATTTTGAAAATAGATAATTCCAGAAATTAAGGGATAACACCAGGAATTGACGCCCTCACGTACGGTCGTCCTTTCTTTGAAAACGCCCTACAACAGGTCGTTACTTTTGAAATTAACGCCCTTAATCAAGTCGTGACTCACAAAAATACAGGAAAAATGCAGAAAAACTCACAAAAATAGAAAAACTTCATGTTATAGGAATATTGAAGTCCACTTGGGGCATTTATATAATAACATGAGATTTGATCAACAAAACGTCAATTTTGGCGTGTCTACAGCTGCCCCGCCTTGGCGTCTGCTTTGCAAGGGAGTGAGACGGAAATGGAGCGAAGTGTAATGAAAGGAATGAAGTGGAACGAACTGATAAGGAGACGCCAAGGTGTGATGTGACACGCCTCAGACACTAAGCATTGGAAATCTTTCCAAGATTCTGAATGAAACAACTCTGAGTGGTTCCAAGGAAACAATCGATTTGTTGGATAAAAGGAGGTTAAACTAAGTAATAAAGGGTGTGCGCGTGGGCACGGCAGGGAAAGACCATTGGAGAGCGATTACCAGCCAATGTGGACGTGCTGCAACCAAGGTAAATTTTGCAGAAAAGTAAAGAGAATTGGGATAAAGATCCAACAAAAGGAACACTTTCAAGGAATCAGCCTGAATGGCTTCAAATAGAACGAAGTACTTGATTTAAAGTGGAATATCTCATGTCAATTCAATCGAGAGCGAGTGAACTTCATTATTGCCATAATATGAAGATTTTCAGCATGAAACTCAAAGTCCTACATGATGCATGCTGGGCTAAAAGAAAAGGTTAAAACAAACTAAAAATAGAAAATAATCAAGGATAATATTGCCAAGCTGTTTAGGTCTGGTCAAGAATCCATATTTCTGAGCTAACACTAAGCCGAAGCCCGTTTGTCCGCGCATCAACTCAGAAAGTGGAACCATCGTCCCAAACTTTTAACAGCTCGACGGCCTATCCGTGTGATCAAGATTCTCCTGAAATCGTCATCGTTTTTGATGAAGGGGAACTCAAATTTCAGGTTCATCAGAACCACAAGGTCCTTGACATAATATAATAGCGTAGATATCATATAGTAACAATGCTTACAAGAAACAGATACAAGGTGGCAAGATGTTGCTCCTATGAGTGATCCAAACGCCTCGAATCCTGCAAACTTCTGCACTTTGAAACTTATTAGCCTTTTTCCATCAATTCAGAACATGACATGATCATAAGTGCTTAATCATAGACAATTTCATCAAAATAATAGCACTTAGGTTCATTAAAGCGTCATGAAGAGGTCAAAATTCGTAATCCAATAAAACACGCCTAAGAATAGGGCGTTAACAGCATGAAAGCGCCTGACCATAGGTCGTTAAACATTTAAAACACGCCCTACTCAAAGGCGTAAACAGTAACGGAAGCTTAGAAAAACACGCCCCATGCTAGGGCGTTAAATATAACACGCCGTCTGTCAGGTCGTCAATTTAAAATCGACGCCCTAACCAACGTCGTTAATTCAGCACGAACTTCCGTTTCCTAATTTAACAGCACAGTCCTTAACCCAATCAAATTCTAACTTCCAACAGCCTTACAACTCTCTAAATCTCTATTAATAGGAGGCCCTCCTTCAACATAAACAACCAAAACCCTGCAGCCGCCGAAACTCTCTGTTCTCGTTCTTCTTCTTCTTCATCTGCTCTGCAGGTTGCACCGTCCAAGCTTCTCCTGACGATGGACAGGGCACTGAAAAGGCCAAAATTCTCAACTCCCAGGATTAACGATATCCAAGGTCATATAAGCAACAGGATATGCATGAATCAGGTTAGTTTCAACCTTCTTCATCGTGCGTACTGTTCTGGCGAACTGCTCACATGCTTATTTCTTTGTTACTGAACATGTCATATGCTCATGTACCTCTTCTTTTTGTTTTCTTCCCCTCCTCTCACAGGAGTACCCAAATCTTCCAGGGGCTAGAAGATATGTCCAAATCAAATGGTTGCCCCTCATCCTCTCCAAATTCACATCAGACATGAGGGTATATGTAGCTAGATGGCATCTCTTGGGGTTGATAACCCATGCCAAGCATTATGATCAAATCCACATAGATTGGGCTGCCATAGGAGCATTGATTGAGACATGGCATCCTTCCACCCATACTTTCTTATTTTCCACTTTTGAGGCCACCATCTTGCTGGAGGAAGTAGAGATGATCCTAGGCTTGAAAAAGATGAAACACGGAGAAGAAGAAAAGATGGCCATCATGCCAAGGCCCATCTCCTCCCACGAGTTGCTAACCTCGTTAATACCTAGCCCGAATATAGTGAACCAAATCAAGGTCACTAAAGGAGTTAACCTCTTGAAGCTCGCCTCGTGGGTGTACAAGAGAGCGGATCAAGCTAAAGAGGAAGAGGAGATAGAAAGAGTGACCAAAGCCTTCGTGGTGTGCTTGGCAGGAGCACTCCTATTCCCATCCACGGAGGACTTTCTAGAGGAGTCCCAATTGAGCGCAGTGGTGAGCTTATGGGAAGAAGAGAGAGTTGGACCGGCGATCCTAGCATATCTCTATAGCGGGCTCACAGCGGCGTCCATGGGAAGGCCCATTTACGGGTGCATGCTAGCACTCTCAAGTTGGGTTGATCTACACTTCAAATTCGACTCATGCCACGAAGCCCAACAACCCTCAAGAATTTTCTCAAAGAGCCCACTCTCATATATAACCGGCTCATTAGGTATAAGCAATAGAGTGACCAACCGAATTCCTCAAATCAAGAAGAGAGGGGATTGGAGGGAGCACTTAAAGGTAATGCCAAAGAATCTTTTTACTTGCGCCCCGGGTGTATTCAAAATGCAGGAACTTCGTGCACGCTTCTCCATCGGGACGGACCTTCGTCTTATCGGTGCTTCGGACTTCGTTTTATATAATGCACACCGGTGCCTTCCTCAGCTTGGGCTCCCAAGGCAACACTTAGAAGACATCTCTCATCTTCCTCCAATCAAATCAAGGGATCTAGGCAACAATGAAGATGGTGAGGAGGTTATCACCATTCAAGCTTTATGGAGGCTAAGCAAGCTTCATCAACCTGTAGAAGACTTGGATGAAGACAAAGAACAGTGGAAAAATTATGTAACTTCATTGAGAAAATTAAGGCCCAAAGTGGCTCATTAGTCATTGTAGTTCCTCTTTTCAAAATAATAAAGATTGTTTTCTGATTGAGCCAACTGCCACTGTGATTATGATCGAAATCATCCAAAAAACTGTGTTTCTGTTGTGAATAACGCCTCCAAGAGCGTCGCGAATTAACAAATACACGCCTTATTTCAAGGCGCTTCAATGGGCCCTTCGTCAACAATTGACGCCTGCAACAGTGGGCGTTACTTTGAATAACGACCTCAAGAAAGGCGTGAACAGATTCAAACCCAAAAGAATATAATCGTTGACTCATCAAAAATAACGCCTTTTCCATAGTCACGTTTCAAGAATAACACGCCTTTACCAGAGGCGTTACTTCAAACAGCAATGATGACTTCCCTCACATCAATCAACGCCCATTCAATGCGTCTGACGACGGTTATCGTTCCCCATGCAAAATAAATTAACGCCTTAAGCATCGTCGTCAATTTCCATAAAACGCCCAGAGAATGGACGTGAATTCTATTATAAACGCCTTTCTCAAGGGCGTGTCTTCTTTTCGAAACTCAAAAGCCATCAAGCCTCCTTCTCCTTCCTCCTTCCATTCTATTTCGCCCTTTTCTCTGCAAACCCTAACCGAAGCCCTCAAAGCCTCTCTCTCGTTCTCTTCCCTCACTCTCTCCAACTCACTCAATCTCACTCCCCCTAGCCATGGCCAAACGCCAAAGAGTTAGTGCCCCAGACGTGGTTGACCTCGACGCCTCCCACGCCCAAGAGGAAGAGATTTCCGTGGAGGAGCTCGCCGTCGTGGCTTTTGAAGAAGAGCCGGCGACGGCCGGCGGCGACGAGGCCGACGGAGCAACGGGCGAAGCAATAGAAGAAACAGAAGATGCAGAAGGTGGAGAAGAAGAAGGAGAAGAAGAAGGAGAAGAAGGAGGACCACCGTGCACGGCGGCGGTCGCTCCCCGGGGGCAACTCCGGCGGCCCAGACGGCCACTGCCACGGCCACAACCCCAGAAACACAAGAAGGTAGGTTCCCCCTCCCCAATTCCATTTTTTTTATTTTATTTATATTTTTTCTTGATTTTTCATGAACATCGGGCATTAAACCTGCAACTCAGAAAAAACACGCCTCCCATGGGGGCGTTACTTACAAACGCAACGCCCTAATCCAGGGCGTTAATTATTTTTAATTTCTGAAAATTAATTATCCTTCATGAAAAACGCCCTGAAGCATGTCGTTTCTTAAAACTTATGATTTTTCATGAATTCCATGCTCATTAAACAATTTCCAAAAATATTTTCATGAATTATTTCGCATGCTGTCAGTTATTTGATTTTATGTTAAATTGAGAAACCCACGCCCTCCAGTAGGGCGTTAATTCAACAAGAGACGCCCAAACCAGAGGGCGTCGCTTCATTCATTAACGACCCAAAATTAACCACCTTTAGGAAAACGCCCTACCACAGGGCGTTAATTCAACAAGAAACGCCCAACACCAAGGCGTGATTAGGAATATATTTCAGAAATAGCAAAACAGCCACCAAAGAACGCCTAAGACTGAGGCGTGATTAACATAAAAAACGCCCTCATTAAGGGCGTTACATTAAAGTTCATTCTGAAAAACGCCCCCCACAGGGGCGTGAATTTATCAAGAAACGACCTGAGGGTGGCCGTGAATTCCAAAAATGCTAAAATTCAATATTTAACCCAAATCAAATGTAATTCCACATGGATACTCAAATAATTAATAATTCTCTTTTAATACATGCAGGGGTTGATGAGGACCCGTATCTCATGGGTCATGGTCTGGGCAGCATACCAGGGTCTCCCCGACTTCCAGAGGGTTAGGGTAGAGGCCATGGGATTTGGGGCTTTTCTATCCATTGAGCCTTTTAGACCTGACCTAGCACTGATCCAGGTTTTGAGGGAGAGATGGGATAGGGTTAGCCGGACTTTTCTGATGCCCTGGGGGCATATGGTTCCTAGTTTAGAGGATGTAGCCAGGATCACAGGTTTACGGGTAGATGGTGAGGCCGTGAGTGGGTTCACCTATTCTGACTATTCAGAGATGGCCCAGAGGCTACTAGGGCTTGAGATGGTCTACGTGGGACCTAGCGAGTGTAGGACCATTTTCCGTACGGACCTGACTACGGTGATGGGTCTAGGAGATGCCAGGCATAGGTCGGGGGAGACCTTAGGTGAGTTTGCACAGCGACTGACCGACGGGGTGAGAGTGGCATGCTGCCAGGACCCGACTGACCATGAGAGAGCGGACCGAGACCTGAGGAGGTTCCTGCTGCTGCTGCTCGGGAGATTATTGCTGGGGACGAAAGCCGATGTCATCAACTGCCGCTTCTTAGGCATCCTTGAGGATCTGGAGACGGTTGGCACATATGCTTGGGGAGCGGCCCTGCTGGCGCATTTGATGGCCGATCTGTCCACGGGGACAGGCCGTGAGACGACCGTCAGTGGCTTCTCACCTCTTCTTCAGGTATGCAATTTCTCATTTCTTATCTTTTCTTTGTTATGATGCATGTGAATATAGTACTAATTGCAATGCATGGATGCAGGTGTGGAGCCACCTATACATGCCGATGGGGCGCGTTGACCCACGGCCAGGAGCTGAGGGATCCTTCCCCCTGGCGCAACGCTGGGTGCCTGTTATCTTTGGCGCCCCACTTGACTACGAGTTGTGGGTTCTACGGAGAGAGTTCCGCGACTTCCCTCCCTCGCTGGTATGTATGAATGAATGATATGCATTTCTTTTTGTTGTTTATTTGAATATGATGAAATGATAATGATGCGTGTTCATGAATGCAGGTGCAGTGGAGACCATATGAGGGGATGACCGATGAGGGCCAGCCTTGGGTCGTATCGGGGCGACCTCGCTTCGGGCGTGAGCTGTGGCTACACTGCTTGAGCGAGATTGAGCCGTTACGGCTTCGGCTGGTGATGAGGACCCTGGGCCTGCCCCAGGAGTGGATCGAGGTCGGAGAGCCTCGAGGGATTGGCAAGAAGACCCGCGGTCGCACCAAGACGACCGACTGGAGGGTGCGATTCGAGGAGCAGTACGCCGACTGGCAGCGAGGCGGGACCACAGTCGTTTCCCACGCGACTGACAGCTCCGAGTACCTCCGGCGCTACTGGGAGGTTCACGCCGGCAGACCTCAGATGAGGGTCTTAGGGGTATGTATGAATGCACTTATTTCTAAATTAAATGCAAATGCTTATGTAACTATTATGCGATTAACATGTAATGAATGCAGGATGCGAGGGACATAGCGGCGATAGATGCACAGGCCCACCTCCACATCCTGGAGGACCAGCTAGCTGCCACACGGGCAGACTTGGAGACCCTGGTGAGTGTTTAAATTATTCCTATATGCAAATGAATTTTTTTTTCTTTTGTTGTGTTGAATTAATGATTAGCCACTGACGGTCTTAATGAATGCAGCGTGCCCAGCAGGGAGTAGCAAGGAGAGATCCAGGTGAGGCCTCCAGCTCGAGGGGGCCTAGTGCAGAGGTGACTGCACTGACGGAGCAGCTGGCTGGTGCGATAGCGCGAGCCGAGGTGGCGGAGCGTGACCTTGCTTCACGGGTAAATTCTGAACTTGAAACCTCATTCAAATAATGATTAGATATAAATTGTGCACTGATAAAAATTCATTTTTTACAGAGTGAAGAGCTTCGAGCCACTCTTATCTGCGTAGATGAGGGCTTCCGAGCGACGAGCTCACAGGTGCGTGACCTACCTTTAGTCACATGTTGTTATTTCATTTCATGAATTATTGAACTGTGGAACTGATGATTTGTTTACCTGTTTGTAGGCTGCTCAGCTGAAGGCGATACGTACCGAGTTGTCGATCCGCGATCAGCGGATCGTAGAGCTTCAGCGGGCCTTGCAGCAGCGCAGTGAGCTTCCTCAGGACGTGGCCGAGCTGCGGGTTGCCCTGGAGCTGGAGAGGAGGGAGCGTGCTCGGGAGCGCGAGGAGCGGGCTCGTGAGCGGGAGGAGCACCAGGCGGAGCGTGCCCGGTTCCAGGAGCAGTTGTTGGCACGAGAGCGTGAGCTGGCGGACTCGAGGACCCAGTTGATCCTTTCCCAGGAGCGGCTTCGAGTGTCCGAGGAGCGGTTGCAGCGAGGCCGTGAGCGAGCACGGGCTGCGGGGTACTCCTTCACCAGCTCCACCTTTGTGGCGGGTTCTTCCCTCCGAGAGAGGAGCGAGGCAGGAGGACACGTTCGGGTTCCGGCCTCTTCACGGGGGCCTATGCCTCCTCCACCGGCGCCAGTTCGGGATGGTGAGGAGGAGGTTGAGAGCAGGAGAGTAGAGGAGGGTGGAGGCGAGAGTTGAGAGTTCTGTACTTGTACTCCTCCACCTTCACACCTGTACATGATAGACATGATGATACACATATATATATGAGATTTGAGCTTTTGTTACCTGAGCACTTGTGTGGTTGTGGACTTGTGTTTGTGTACTTTTTCCTTCTCTCGTTCCTCGTGTTTGCTTTACTTTGCCCTGTATCTGCGGCTGCGGTTTTCACTTGAACAAACAGGTTAATTCATCTGTTCGACTTGGCCCCTTGCCCGGTGAGCAAAGGGTGTAAATATTTTGACCTTAATAATGGGTCAAGGGGCCAAGCCTTTAATAAGGCAAAATGAAATAATCAAAACTCGGGGATGCCTCATGCAATCACACGTATGCAAACAATAATTAAAAGATGTCCAGGCAAGAATGCAATTCATGCAACATGAAGAATTTATTTTTGTTCTTTTCAGTATATATATATATATATTTTTGAGGATTTTTCTAAAAAACACGCCTTAGATTAGGCCGTTACTATCGTGAAAGACGCCCTTGGAGACGGCGTTACCGTGCAAAGATTATTGAATTTTGTTGAAAACACGACCTTCCAGGAGGCGTTATTTTTAAAGAAACGACTATGATCTAGGCGTGAATCAGCATAAAAGCGCCTTGAACAAAGGCGTTAATTTGTATTCCTCCCAAATTGGGCTGATAAAGAAATCAAGGTGGTGGGCCCTACTTGGTCATCTTCTAAGTTCCATTAACCTTTCTTGAATAATTAAAAGGGGAATTGGCGTGAATATGGTTAAACTTATACACAAGATTTCGTACAGTGCATTCTCTTCAGTTTGTCTCGACCATTCTGCTGGTTCATGACTTTTCCAAAAATAAAAGAGAAGCTATGAGGAAGCTCACAAAAGATTCAAAGATGCCTGAGGCAAAGCTACCTCCCCTATCCTTATGCCTGTTGGGGTTCGGTCTTTGGCGTAGGGACGCTTTGTTGCCTTTTTTGCCTCTTCATAATGCATGCATACGCCCAAGGTTTTCCTTGCGGGGACTTTGCCCTCTTGACATGCTTTTCTTTTTCACCATTTGACTTTCACTTCAGAATTGATTTGCATTGAATAGATTTGAACTGATGAACAACCTAATTGTACTTGGGCTTTTGTGGCATTTGTTCCCTTTTGGGCCCTGACTTCCTCCTACTAGGGCGGCGGATAGGCTTGGCGTGTCTACCTCAAGACCTCCCTTCCTCCCTTGTGGGCCGAAGAAGAAAAGAATGGATATCGTCTTTCGCCATTAGTTTGATTTCGACTTTCCATCAGATTTTGCACTGCTTGAGCTCAAGAGTAAAGTGTGTAGTGTGTGCGGGGTCAACTCCCATTTTAAATTAGCAAGACTGACAAATGGATTTTGGATTTTGACCTTTCGGACCGGGGACCTTTGCATGTTATGTCAGCCCAAAATGAAAGAAAACTCTTTTGTTTTGATTTTGGAAATATTCAGATTTTTTTTTGGATTATCTGGGAGATTTCTATTTTCTTTGGATTTTTGTGAAGTTTTCAATTTTTGTTTGGATTTTTGTTCAGGGGTAATATTTCTTGAGATACAAACCATTCCAGGGATGAGTTAATTCCTCTCCTTCAGCATTAACCAGTTTATAGCATTGCCAGGATAAACATCTTTTATGACAAACGGCCCTTCCCAATTTGGTTGGAGCTTTGAACGAGGGCCACCCGGCTTTACAAAAATTCTTTTGATTACCATTTCACCGACCTTAAATTTTCTCTCAATTACCTTCTTTTGATAAAAACGTGAGAGCCTGTTTTGGTAAACGCGCGCATGCTCAGCGGCGACCAGACGCTTCTCATCTAGGAGTTCCAATTGGGCAAGGAGTGAATCACGACGTTCATCGATAGAGAGCTCCTCATCCAATTGTACTCGCAAAGAGGGGATAAGAATCTCATAAGGGACTACGGCCTCCATTCCATAAGTAAGGGCAAAAGGAGTTTGCCCAGTGGGGGTTCGAATGGAAGTGCGGTAGGCCCAAAGAGCTTCAACCAGCTTGTCTGGCCAATCCGAGAATTTATTAGCCTCGCACGTCTTCTTAACAATCTTGATTAAAGTTTTATTAGTGGCCTCTGCTTGGCCATTGCCCTGCGGATAATAGGGAGAAGAATGATGCAATGCAATGTTATACCTGTTGCAGAGATCCTTGAGATCTTGGGAGATAAATTGAGGTCCATTGTCGGTGACGATGGTGCTTGGGATGCCGAACCTCGTGATGATGTTCTTCATGATAAATTTGCAGACGGTTGATGCTTTAATTTCCACGTAAGCTTCTGCTTCCGCCCACTTGGTGAAGTACTCCGTTGCCGTGAGAATGAATGATTTTTGCTTGGTCAGGAGGTTCGAATCACCAAGAGGTCCAATGATATCAAAAGCCCACATGGAAAAAGGCCATGGGGAGGACGTAGGATGGAGTGAAGAAGCAGGAGAATGAATCTTGTCGGCATGCAGTTGGCACTTAACACACCTTCGAACATAGATAGAACAATCTTCTTCAAGAGTGGGCCAATAGAACCCTAGTCTAAGAATCTTCTTAGCTAGCATCTGGCTGTTCACATGACCACCACACACACCAGAATGCGCCTCTTCCACAACTTTCCAAGATTCATCATCATCGAGGCATCTCAATAAAACACCGGTGAGCCCTCTTCTATAGAGCACACCTCCAACCAAAGTATAACGTTGAGCCACTCTCCTAATTGCTTTCTTTTCTTCGGCAGTGGCCTCCTCGGGATAAGACTGATCATTACAGTACCTGGCAATCTCATAATACCAAGGCTTTCCTTCATCAGCCAACTCTTCTTGCCAATCCAATAGCATGACCTCTCTGCCTTCAAGAGCTTCTTTCCGTCTAACCTTCTCAAGCACCTGATCCCTAATATCAAGAAAAGCACGATCCCTAATGGCTGGAGTATCACGCTGATGAATCAGGGGGACATGAAAATCACGCTCAGGAGGGAAGACTAAAGCGGAGGCTAAGGAAGCAAGTGCGTCGGCCAAAATGTTCTGGCTACGCGGGACATGAACGAAAATCAATTTAGTGAAGAGTTTGGCGTAAGCTGAAGCGAGTTCTTGGTAGGGCTTGAGCTTAGGATTGATAGTGCGGCACTTGACCAACACTTGGCGTAGAATAAGCTGACTGTCACCGACGATTCGCAAATGGGTGACACCATATTGATGAGCGGTTTTAAGACCGGCCAAAAGAGCTTCATACTCGGCTATGTTATTGGTGACGGGAAAAGTGAGCCGAGCAGCAAATGGAATGGTGACTCCTTCGGGTGTTAAGAGAACCATGCCGATCCCTCTTCCTTGAGAATTAAGAGCTCCATCAAAATGTAATGTCCACATAGGATCTGGGGGGTGATTAATGGACATTAATTCTTCATCCGGGAACTCTGAATTGACAGGATCAAAGCGGGGGAGAGGGTGGTGAGCAAGATGTTCGGCAATGGCATAACCTTTGATAGCTTTTTGCTGAATGTAAGTGATGTCAAATTGAGAAAGGAAGCTTTGCCAGCGTGCTAATCGATCAGTGAGGACAGATTTTTCAAGGAGGAATTTGATTGGATTCATGCGAGCAATGAGGTGAACCTCGTGAGCTAGGAAATAGTGTTTTAACTTCTGAACTACCCAAACCAAAGCTGCACAAGTCTTCTCCATGGCTGAGTATCTCTGCTCACAGGGGTTAAGGAGTTTAGATAAGTAGTATGCTGCCCTCTCTTTACCTTCCTCATCCACTTGAGCTAAGACAGCACCTACGGAGTCATCCAGGACTGAAACATAAAGAATAAGTGGTTTGCCTGGAATTGGCGGCCTCAGGACAGGAGGATTGACCAAATAATCCTTCAATCCATCAAAGGCTGCTTGACATTTATCATCCCAATTAAACTTGACTCCCGGCTTAGTAAGCTCGTAAAACGGCCTACATCTTTGTGAGTGCTGGGAGACGAAGCGGCGAATAAATTGCAACCTCCCGATTAATCCTCGAACTTCCTTCAGATTCTTGGGAGGAGGCATATCTCTAATGGCCTTCGCCTTGTTGGGATCAACCTCAATTCCCCTCTTGCTAACGATAAATCCAAGTAATTTCCCTGAAGAAACGCCAAATACGCACTTCTTGGGGTTCATTTTCAATTGAAATTCTCGTGATCTCTGCAAAACCTTAGCCAGAACCCCAGGATGCTCAATCCTTGTCCTTGATTTCACAACCAGGTCATCCACATACACCTCAATATAAATATGAATCATGTCATGAAAAATTGCCATCATGGCCCTTTGATAAGTGGCTCCAGCATTCTTAAGTCCAAAGGGCATGACCACATAACAATATGTGCCCCATGGTGTAGTGAATGAAGTTTTCTCTTGGTCTTCTTCAGCCAGACGAATCTGATTGTAGCCTGAAAAGCCGTCCATGAAAGAAAGAGTCTCAAATCCTGCCGTGTTATCAATCAGCACATCAATATGAGGGAGGGGGAAGTCATCCTTAGGACATGCCCGGTTGAGGTCCCGAAAATCTATGCAAATTCGAACTTTTCCATCTTTCTTCATAACCGGGACAATGTTAGCCACCCAATTGGGATAGAGGACGACTCTAACGAATCTAGCCTTATGGAGTTTATCGACCTCTTCTTTCATTTTCAAAGCCATGCTAGGGTGGAAACGCCTCAACCGTTGTTTTACCGGGACAGATCCTGGCTTAAGTGTAAGACGGTGTTCAACGAGCGCAGGGTCTAATCCAGGCATATCTTCATAGCTCCATGCGAACGTGTCCTTGTATTCTTGAAGAACTAAGATGAGCGCCTTCTCTTCGGAGGGCGGAAAATTTTTGCTTATGAGGACAATCCTAGGGTCTTCTTCGGTACCCAAATTAATTTCTTTGGTAGGTTCTTCTACTGAGGCTGATGGTTCGTCGAATCTTCTCATACCACTAGCAAAAGCATCAGCCTCGTCCTCATATTCTTCATAACTTTCATCCCCTTCTTCAATAGGGTCTTCATCATTCATGATTTCATAAACGCCCAAACCCTCATGAGAAGCAACAAAATCCTCAATTTCTAATTCTGGCAGGATAATTGGATCTTCCACAAACTCAGGGAGAGCTAAACAAGCTTGGCATCTAATGGCCAGTTCCAACAAAAATCTGCGAGGAATCTGCTTACCCTTGGTCTTCTTGTGTGAATTTACCCCATGATTTTTATTAGAAGAAGAGGAGGAAAGGGAGGAAGAGCAACTAGCTTGATTATAAGGGAAAGAAGGAGGTGATAAAGTGGATACAGGAGGTGATACAGGGGAGGGCCCCTCACCAGAGGGGGAGAAAAGATTTATCAAGGAATCTTGGAAGAGCGGCCCCTGGGTTGGGACGCGCTCGGGAGAAAAGTATGAGGTCTCCTCAATAGAAATGGAGGATTGGAATGTTGGAGATTTGGCGTTTTTTTTTCGTTTTCATGTTTTCCTTTGTTTTTATTTTCTTTCTCAAGTAAAAAGTAATGTGAAGGGGGAATAGTGGGAGGAGTGGAGATTACAAGTTTGGAGAAAGGTTTAATCAAAGATGGCCCATACGGGGGCGAGATGGAGATTTTGGAAAATCGCTCGAGGAGCGAAGGAGCAATAGGGAAGGAAATCTGAATTGAATTGGGAGATAAGTTGATGGTAATCGGTGGCGGTCGCGGCACGTGACCAAACCCACGGGAATAGAGAGAGACCAACACAGACGGATGCACAGAAGTGAGGGAGAAAAGGCCGGCCCACAGCCTATCCACGGAGAATCCTTCTTCAAAGGGGACATCTGGCTCTCCCGTATCTGTGTAGTCACTTAACATCTGCCTTTTATCTGTGATTGCGGCAGGCATTTCAATCAGTTCTTGAATCAATGGCGGCCATTCCGGATCTGTCGGCATGAACAGGCGGCTTAAAGAGAAAGTGATATCATTCATGTCAAACCACCTGTACCAGTCACATTCCGGGTCACCCATTTTTCTTCTTTTATCTGGCCTTAAAGTCTCCAAGGTTTTGTAAGTAGCCAATGGGGCAATGTGCCGCGCAAACTGTCTAGCGTGCACATCCTGACAATCAAGCAATGATGTAATGATGGTAGTCTGTTCATTGTTCTGAACGCCACCGGTGACAAAATGCGTCTTTAAAGTCCAGGTGAGTGGCTGGCGATCTGGCTTGAAGGTGGACGTCATAACAGCCCACGGCTCTCCTTCATTCTTGTCCGGTGCTTTGTAGCCTAAGCCGCCTCGTGCAATTACTTTTTGAGGCTTAATGGGCCTAATCTTGCCCTGGAGTTTGGCACCCAGGCCCTTGCCATCTTGATATCCCATCCTTATCAGAATGTTCCAGCCGGGGGTATTCATCATATTTTTCTTTTACTTCTTCCCCTTAGCAGGCAGGGGTGTCATGGCAACGGTGGTAACAGTCTCAGATAGCATCGGTCGTGGACAGTGAATGTCCAACACAGATAATAACGGCTTGTTGGCTGGCCACATGGAAGGAACTGATGAAGCTACATGTATGTCCTCCTCTGGTAAGATCGGCACGCTGGTCACCTTGATAATGCGGCCCTTGTGCGGAAACTTAAGGCACTGATGGTTTGTAGAGGGCACTGCGTCAAGCTGCTGAATATAAGGGCGACCCAGGATACCATTAAAGGTCGGGTCCATATCCAGAATATGGAAATCTGCCGTAATGGTGGCTGGACCCAAACTGACTTTGAGAGTAATCATACCCAGAGGGGGTTTCTTTGTATTGTCATATGCTGTGACAGTAATGGTGGATGGCCGTATCTGGCTCTCAGGGATACCGCATAGCTTCAGAGTGCTCGGAGGCAACACATTGATAGATGCACCGGTGTCTACCAAACACTGCTTAACAGCCACTTTGTTGATATCAACCGTGATACATAGGGCATACTTTCTTGCCGGTAGAGGTGCTAACTCATGCTCATGGAATGTGATTGCCGGCTGACTGCTGGTAGGGGTTAAGACTGTAATTATCTGTTCGACCGGGAGGTCCTCATTGACCATAACCTTCTGCAGGTATTCCTTCAAGGCCAACTGATGAGTGGTGGACCTCTTGATTAATTCAAGAATGGAGATTCTGGCTGGAGTGCGATCCAGGTGCTTTAACAGATCATACTGAGTTCCCGGCACTGAATCCTGTTCCTGTTCCTGCTCTTGCGTCCCCTGTACGGGCTCTAGATCTCTCTGTGGGAAAACACGGTGGAACATCTGTCCACTACGGAGCGGCGCTACGCCTTGACGCGCCTCTGTCGGGGCAATATTAGGGGGAGGGTTGGAAGAGGAGGAAGGAATGTTGGTAGCAGAGATCCTGCTAGGGGGTACCAAAGGTGAATTCAATGAAAGGGGCGCCCCTGTAGGAGGCATAGTAGTGGTGTTTAATAGAGATGCCCCCGCGGGAGGCATGGGAGGAGTATTTGAAGAAGGTGCCCTCGCCGGAGGCGTGAAAGAAGAAAGGGATATCCGAATGCGAGGGGTATTGGCAGGTGGTGGAATAAGGAGAGATCGTGGCACAAAAGGTGGTTGTACTGATGGTGGAGGAACTCTTGCCGGTGTAGGAGTGGTAGAGGGGGTAGCGGGTGCTGTCGGTGAGCGGAGTAGGAGTGGCCTGGAGGTCGCGGATGTAGGATTGGTGATGGAAGGTGGAATGGCAGGTTGCTGTGGTGGTAAGCGGTTAAGAAGAGAGCGAGCCGGCAAGGTCGCGGAATTGGTGGTGGTAGGTGGGTTGACGGGGCGTAAAAGAGAACGTCCCGATAGGAGACTAGAAGGAGAAGGAGGAACGCGCAAAAGGCGCGGAGTTTGATTTTGGTTTGGATCATGGTGGAATGCCCCGACAGAGGCGTTTTCTTCGTGCCATCCCTGCCCTCTCTCCACCTCGTAGAGAGGCATGACAGGGTTCACGTGTTGATTAGGAGCGTGCTCCGGCAATGGATTACGGACAATCCCCATATCCTGCTAGGGTGCTGGAGCTTGCTGTGGCTGAGCTTGCTGCAGAGCTGGCTATTGTTGATTTTGCTGTTGCCGATGTGGCCTTCTCTCTTTCATGGTGGCGATGACTTGTCTCATTTCATCCCAATTAATGCCACCCTGGTCATTCAAATCATAAATATGATCTCTGAAATGGAAACAACGATCAAGGTTGTGACCAGGGGCGCGGTGAAATGCACAGTAACGGGATGTGTCAACATTGTCGGGCCACACCGTTCTTTCTTTTGGTAGGACGAGCAGGTTGGCGGCCATCAAAGCATTAAAAATGTCAGGGAGACTCTCTGGGAGTGGCGGATAATGGGCCCTCTTGGGGCCAAGCGGTGGTCTCCGTTGTTGTTGGCCATAGTTGGAAGGTGGGGGGACCTGATGGTATTGAGGTGGTGCTGGAGGGTCGTTGCGAGGCGCTTGGCTCGGTGATGGAGCAAAAGAAGGTTGGGGTGTGAAGTGGCGCTGTGGAGCGGAGGTAAAATGGGGGTTTTGCTATGGAGGTGGCGGAGGTCGTGGGTTTGACTGGTGGTGAGGGTGACCAACTACGCCAACCTGCTCGTTTGTGACAGTGCCCTCAGTCGTGGGCCCACTGTTGACATTTGTATTCTTTTTAAATAGCCGAGGCTTCGGCTCAAACATGCCCATGATGGGCGAATCCTTCATTTGTGTTTGTATATAACGAGCTCTTTCATAGAGCTCTTCCATCGTTGTCAGCCGATTCATGGCCAAAATGTGCCGGAATTGAGGAGTTGCATTAGAAATGACCATTTTTACTTGCTCTTGTTCCGACAATGTGTCCTTCAATTTTTCGGCCATAGACCGCCACCTGTCAGCAAATATAATGAAGTCTTCATCGGGCTTCATTTTCTCAGCGACCAGATCTGTAACAGAAAGGGAAGGTCCCACCCGGTCTCTGTACTTTTGCAAGAATTTCCTTTGGATAACATCAAAGTCACCGGCATCAGCTGGCTCCAGAGAATAAAACCATTCGAGGGCGGGTCCCTCAAGAGATCTTCTGAATAAATAGGCCAGAGAGGCCTTATTGTCTTGCCAGAAAGAAGTCTCGTATCGGAAGTCCTTTAAATGAATGAATGGGTTACCGGTCCCATTATATCGTCGGAAATTTGGCATTTCAGAAGGTGGTAAATGGAACACTGGCAACGTAGGAAGAGAAATTTCCGGAGCATTCTTGGTTGCTGTAACCTTCTTGAGCTGCTCCTCCATGCTGGCTAGCTTCTGAAGCAAGAGAGTGTTGGTATCGGGCTCGACTGGGGCCTGGTTTTGAATAAAAGAATGTGGTATAGGCGTTCATAGAACCCGAGGAGGTTGGGAGGATTGATGCCTGACTGCTGAATAGCTCGCCTGCTGGGCCGGCACGGCCGCAGTAGGCGTTTGTGGACCAGAGGAGGGAGGATGTAAGACCGCCTGGTCATTAATGATTTGATGGCCACTTACGGCCGGAGGGGGATTAGAAGAAGAAGAAAGGACGGATTTCCCCTTTAAGGCGGCCTGAATGGCTTGCCGTTGGGAGTCGTCCAACTGGGAGAGAGCTTGGATCAAATCTGAGACATTAATGGATGGGGAAGGGTTCCCCGAAGTGTTGGAAGATGGAACTTGAGACGAAGGGTCCGCCTCATGGACAGTGGTATCGACCACATGGACTTGTGAGTAATGGGGGTGAGGAGGAAGGTAGTTCCCCTCATAATAAAAAGAATCCTGGGGAGGGTCCTCATATTGACCAAATATGTTCTCATTCTCATCATCATAAGAGTACCCGTGGCCTGACATGTTGATGGTTTTACCTGAACGGAGCTTCATTCTTAAGAAAGAGGATGTTCAATGAAGGAACCGTCACAAAATATACAATCCAAACAAGGCAATCAAATCACTCAACTATGTTTATGCAAACAAGGTTGGCAAGAAACGCAAGATTTTAATGTTTGATGTTCGAATTTAGGGTGGATTATTTGTGAAGGTTCACTCTTTTTGCCAAATGAGACCTAGTTTGATCCGAATGTAACCTCCGGGTCAACTAAGTTCTTCTCTCTTTTAACAACGTATAGGTTCTCTAAACTCCAGGTACTTCGAGGGTACAACCAGCCCGGCGTCCGTGAGGGAATCCACGGGTGCGGGGACTTATGGAGGTCTTGGAAAAGGGATTTCCAGTCCAAAGAGACGGAATGCTCAATGGAGGGTCGTCCCGATTCCAAGAAGGGTGTGTGGATCCTAGGATAGAGAGAGGAGGTCTCTCAACCAAGCCAGCAAACCAAGATGATCCAAGCAGTAATATAATGTCAAGACAAATGCTAAGCAATGAATAATAGCCAATCTGTGAAAAAGAACAGTAAAGACACGCCCTTGGAAAGGTCGTGTTCACAGCAAGAGGAAAGACACGCCCTGTGGCAGGGCGTGACTAAATGAAAACACGGCAGCGTGGCTGTCGTAAATTCTGTGAGGGGCTCACAGACCGTAGGGAACAAAACGCCTTAGGATGAGGCGTTATAAATAAAGGACGCCTGCAAGTGAGGGCGTCAAAACTCAGAGACACGCCCTGATGGAAGGCGCTGATAATAAATGAAACGCCTATGAGAGGGGCGTTAATTCACAGGCAATATGACAAGTATGCAGCGAACAGCAGTTATGATAAAGAGAAACGCCTTAATGACAGCCGTTGATAAGAAATGAAACGCCTTGAAGAGGGGCGTTATTCCACAGACAGTATAATCAGCATGCAACACACCGCAGTTATAGAAACATACGCCCTGGAGATGGGCGTTAATCTATGAAACACGTCCCTGTAAGGGGCGCTAAATATCAGACGAGAAAATAATGAAGATCAGGCAAGCAGATGCAATAAAGACACGCCCTTGAAGGGGGCGTTAATTAATAAAAACACGTCCCTGTGAGGGGCGTTAAATCAAAAGACGCCCTCGTCGAAGGCGTTAATAAGCAACAATTGACTGACCCGGGGAGTGTGCAGGGTGCACAATGGAAGGTGCCCGAGGGGCACAAAGGAAAGGGTACCGAGGGTACCGAGGGGAAAGGGCACACGAGGGTGCCTAAGGGGAAAGGACACACGAGGGTGTCAATGGGAAAGGACACACGAGGGTGTCAAAGGGGAAAGGGCACACGAGGGTGCCAATGGAGATGGTAATCAACAAAGAAAACAGCGGATGTCCCACCGTGATCGCCAATTTGTAGATCCCTTTAAAATCCACACTTTTGGTGGTGAGGTTAAAAAGGAAGGGAAAAGGTAAACATTAAATAATGGTGGAGATGAAACAATGCACGAGGTGCACAAGGGGAGTGTGTGATCGCCAGAGGGTTTACCTCAATAAAAAAAATAAGATCGCATGTACCTGGTGAAAGATGGGATGCGGGATGAATGTAGATCTCCTCCTCCAACTCCAATCGGCCGGCCGACGAAGTGGGTTTTCTTGATTGATTACCTCGTAAGAAAGACAATGAAAGACAAGCAAAAGAAAGGGGATCAGCCAAAGTGCAGTAGTATCAGTCAAAAACCAACATAAAAATGATGAAAAGACATCAACATGCGCACCTTCTTTTTGTTTTCTTTTTAAACCCCTTAAGAAGACTTAAGGGAAGGGGAGTTTGATGATAAAAAGAAATGCAACAAGACGTGAACAGGTGTGAAGGGTGAATAGAGATATAAAGGACGGAGGGATTATGGTATGAATGAAGTAAAACAAATGAGATAAAAAGATGAGAAACCCTGCTGTCCCTGGCGACAGTAAAGGGAAAAAAAACCGAATGAATGTGTTGATGGATGTAGATGGACGAAGCACCGGATGTAGCCCAATCGAAGGATGCAGAGGGGAGGCGGCAAGGATGAAGAAGGCTCTGCTCGTGATGAATATTCAGCTTCTGAGCGCCTCACCTTCTGAATGCTAAAGGTGCTTAACCTTTCTGCACGATCGGTCAAGGCTTCAATTTATAGTGCCTCAAGCGGATGTGATCAAACCAAGGAATGATAAGAACAGGCAACGAGGCATCCAGGGAAGGATCAAGATCGAGCAAGAGTCCAACGACAGCAGGGAACTGTGAGGGAAAGATGGAAAAAGGAAGGACTCTGGAGTGAAACACGCCTTAATACAGGGCGTTTTTTATGAATTGACGACCTTCACAGAGACGTTTTCTTGAAACACGACCTAGGAAAGGGCGTTTCTTCCTGGATTTAGTTTTGGAAATGAAACATTGCCTTGTTTGAAAGCTGAGATAACACGCCTGAGATAACGGCGTTAATTAAAATCACGCCCTGAGAAAAGGCGTTACTCACAAAATGCCTTTTATTTTGAAAATAGATAATTCCAGAAATTAAGGGATAACACCAGGAATTGACGCCCTCACGTACGGTCGTCCTTTCTTTGAAAACGCCCTACAACAGGTCGTTACTTTTGAAATTAACGCCCTTAATCAAGTCGTGACTCACAAAAATACAGGAAAAATGCAGAAAAACTCACAAAAATAGAAAAACTTCATGTTATAGGAATATTGAAGTCCACTTGGGGCATTTATATAATAACATGAGATTTGATCAACAAAACGTCAATTTTGGCGTGTCTACAGATAGGGGCCAGTTGGTAGAATCTCAGTAGCTGCTAAATGAAGGGGTGAAGAGGAAGATGGAAACTGCACTTCCAAGCTAAAAGAAAGATGTAGAAAAGGCCCGAATGAGTATCTTGACTTGACTCGTGAGGCTTGGCTTGTGAGAAGAAGTACAGCCATGGCAACTTGAAACGGATCTCGAGTGCCTTCACCTCGGACTCAGATAGGTCACTGTGGAGATGAGAGCTATGCATAGGTTTCGAGCCTCCCACCCCCTGCTCGAACTCTTGAATCTCAACATCAATATTGTGCTCTACCATAAAGAAACAAGAAGGAGAAGAAGGGGTATCAGAGTTGGAAGAACAGGCCTGAAGGGGAAGCTGACGGATCACCGCCGCCGTGGTCTCTGCCAACTCTGCAAAGGCCTCTGTGATTTTTTGCTCCATCTGGTCGTCTCCACGGTGCATGAATCTTCTCAGAGTGTGAATATGGTGAAGGAAAAATCCCTAAATGGAGGAAACATAAAGCGCAAGCATATGCGATACTTATAGGCACAGACAGCCCTGAGAAGAATCGTCGCGACGTTTCGAACTCTGAGGATGGCGCCCCCAAACCAATGCGGGCACATCATCATTACGCCCGGGCCCCCATACATTAGGATAACCGCATTAAATGGCCCCTAATCTTCAAAATTGGGACAGCTCGCAATGCCCAATCCCCGACTGAGCCACACATACAGCCCGATTATACTCTACACACCGAGCCCAGTGTTTGGCTCAGGAGTAGGGGGCAAGTGGAGAGGAGTAAAATCAGCAGCCCAATAATATGTGGCCCGGAGCAGCCCAATAAGGTCCATTCATGACCCAAATAGGCCAGACTCCCCAAGTGATAGCCCCATTTAATGGGCCCACTTAATTTGAAGCCCAAACTTGCTCGGCCAAATACTTCCCAGGCGACCTTCAGGCCCGAAAGACTGAGTAACGGTTGCTCGGGAGGATCCTAAGCGGGATCTGAGCGTAACCGATCGATGACGCCTCTGTCACCCGGGAAGAGTCCTAACGGGCGCCACATGCTTGACTCAGCCACCGGATGCCTATCCAGGCGGATGTTACGCTGCCACCCGGAGTAGGAAACTCAAAGGGATAACGGAGAGCAAGAGTCCTCAGGTTATGAAGAGCCAACAGCAAGGACATAACTGCCCCTAGTCCCTCAAGCTTCCTTGACTCTAGTACGGGGTGAGCGACTATATAAACCCCAAGGAAACCCTCTAGGAAGGTAAGAAAGTCTGAGCATCCAAAGCCACATTTGTTGGTGGAGAGTAATCTCGTGCCCATCTCCTTCCTCCTCCCACACTTCTTCCACCTGTGCTCTATCAATTTGCTGACTTAGGCATCGAAGCATTTTCCCCAGGGTCATAACCCTGGGCTCCTCTGATCCGTTTCCTACATCGCAGTATCCTCACTGGTGGCAGGCGATCGAAGCTCATCAAGGATCATACAGCTCAGACTCCAGCACGAGATCACGCCTCTTTAATAAAAAAATGAGGGATAGCTATTTTCATATTTTACTTATTTTACATCAAAAACATCAAAAAGAAATAAATAAAAATTTCTTAAGGGCAATTTAGGAAATACCCTTCTTAGTGTTGGAAGGACCCTTCTTCTCGAGAACTCCACTCAACGGACCGAAATCTCTTCTACTAAGACCTCTGTAAGTTCCCAACATCGAAGGATTCTCTCTTCGATCACTGGGCTAGTTGTACCATTGAAGATCCCTAGAGGTAGTTTCCCAAACAAAAAAAATAAAAAATTAAAATAACAAAAAATCCAAAACCAACAAAAATGAAAAAAAATGTTGAAAATTTTCTGTAGATTTAGCCTGTTTTGATCAATATCCATATATCCATGATAAGATTTGAAGGAGGGAAACCCAAGCCAATAAGGGAGTACTTTACTCCTATCTATAAACCCTCAACCTACATTAAACTACCTGACATCCATGTGGATCACTATGAGATTGACCCCAATAATCGTCCAGATGCTCCCATTGTTCTATGGGAATACCAATGAAGATCCTTCAAGGCATCTAAAAGATTTTTTAGATATTTGCTCCATGTTTAAAATTTGAAACTTTAGTAATGATGACCTTAGGTTGATCTTATTTGCACTCTCCTTAAAGGATAAAGAAAAATATTGGTTAAGAAGTTTTAAAAAATCATTAGGACTTAAGAAGAAATGCATCTTGATTTTTTGAAAAGGTTTTACCCCATAGTCCAGACCAACACAATGAGAAGGGCAAATATATGATTCACTCTGCTTCCGGGAGATCAGATTCATTAATCATGGGAAAGGATGAAGGATTTATTGTGATAATGTCCACATCATGGGTTGGCCACATGACAAATTGTTTATGCTTTTTACGAGGGGTTGTCAGATTACTATAGACAAATGGTGGATATATCTTGTGGAGGGGTATTCATGAATAAGAGCGAAGATGTGACTTATGATTTGTATGAAATTTTGAATGAAAATTCCATGACCCATGCCTCATTCTCACTCTATAAGCAATCCGTAGGATCTTTTATGCAGGCTGGGCTATACGAGATAGAAAATTGGGCAGAGCCTAACTCCAAGATGGACATTAATGCCACTGTCCAACCATCACCAAGTCCATGCAAGGGCCAAACCCATTCTTTTAAGACAGTATGTGGTTTTTGTTTAAGTCTTACTCACCATGTGAGTGAGTGTCCTACTATAGCCCGACTCCCACCATTCATCCAAGCTCAAGCCCAATATGCCGAAGAGTTCTCTCAGTCAGAATGTGATACCTTTTCTGATAAATATAACTCAAGCTAGAAAGATCACCTAAATTCTTCTTGGATGCATCAAACAAACCAAGTCCCTTTGTCTAACCTTTCACCCCAAGAAATTTAAGGGCCACCCATGTGTAATCAATTTCAGCCCAACTCATTTCACCCTAATTTCAACAACAACATCTATACTAGGGTGGATTCACAAGGTCGCTATTCTGAACAACAAATCACATACCCTTGGCCTCCTTCAATATCATACCAACCTCCTCAATAGGTGAACGATGATGATGATGGTCTTATGCCCATCATTCTAGCCCAAGATATCAATAGTGAGAGTGAGGGAGTGCACACTAGCAATACAGGGATGGAGGAAGGGAGGGAATAAGTGGGAGAATTGAATAACAATGATATCTATATTGATGTTGCCACCCCTACCTATGAAAGTTTTAGGACTGAGAGTATTACATTGAAGACTAGTTACCCAATTAACTTGTTTAATGATGTTATGGATATACAAGGGGAGGAGGATTGCTTTGTGGTTGATAATCTTGATGATTTAATAGAAACTAATTCTGAAGATCCTCCTTCTTTTGAGGATTTTTATGAAGGGGCTTTGTTAGAAAAATTCACATTTGATCTTACCCTCAAGCCATGGCCCATGCAACTTGAGTTTTCACCTGAATTAGATTCTGGGCTCCTTCTTCCTTCCAATCAGACTCTCTCAATTTGAGGTTCTCCAGCATGACTTCTTAGGACCAAAGGGGGACACGCTAGCAAAATTCACCTTCGAGTTGACCCCTAATCAGGAGGCCCAATTGATGAATGCTCTTAAATCACAGGAGGCTATCATTGAGGGGAGTGTGCCAGATTTGAAAGATAATAGTTCACCGGCATGCATGCATCGACATAGTTTAAGTAAGGATAATGCCAAACTTATTCAAAAGCCACCGGCACATGAATAAGCTTACATGGAGAAAGTAGTCAATAAAGCGATAGTCAGGTGGGTAGATACAGGACAAGCGGACCAGTGGGTAGATATTGGACAAAGGTTCCACCCAAATTTTGCAAAATTAATGGGCATTGATCTGCATATGCCCCTTAAGGAAGAGAATTGGTTCACATATGCTTCTAATGTTAAAATCAATAATGTGCGAAACCAACCTATTTCTAGCCCACGCGCGTACATGCATAATCATGTCTTCTCATGGCACAAATGTTAGAATTTAAAAGAAGATAAGATAATGTGGTGACTTATTCTTAACGTAACATGTTGGTTATGGAGCTCCATTACGTCTAGCTGAAGATGGTAAACTTAGCGCTTGTTAGGAGGTAACCCAATGTTTTCATTTAATGTTATGCTTTCTAGTGTGTTCTTAGATATGCAGGTATAGTCATGGTGAAGGCGCCGCCGTCAAAGTGCAACTATACATGAGGAACCCACGCCCGCATGCCCTAGGTTATACCTTTCCTTTCTAGCAAAACTAATTTTTGCATTCTTCCATTGCTTTATATTACTTATGCCATTGAGGACAATGCCATTCAAGTTGGGGGCAGGGAATTCTTATTCCATTTTATACAACCTATTGTTTCTATGCTATTTTTATGCTCTTTTCCACACTATTATCATTTTGTCAAAAAAAGAAAAAATAGAATGAAATAAAACTATAAAAACTTACCTACTCAAAGAAAAATAATAAACTGAGTTTTCATGATTCATACTTTCATCAAAAGAGAATCTAGAATAGAAGAGGCTTAGGAGAAGGATAATGGAATAATTTTAATATCTAGCCATGGAAAATTGGCTTAGAATCTCTTAAAGCCCATTAGCACTTTGAAAAAGAAAAAAAATCACTAGCATATTAATGAAGCAAGCTGGACAAACATTCTGTTATTTTGTGTTGTGTCTGATACTCTGCGTTTCCTAGTGAAGAGATATTTTTAGAAAAAGCTACCTGCCTGCAAATAAGTGCGAAGCACAAAAATAAAAAAAAACATGGAAAATTCCCCTGATCTTAGTAACCGAGCATACTTCTCCTAAGATAAGAGTTGAAATTTGTGTCAAACGATGAAAGGATGTCCAGCACCATGTGTTTGAAGAATAAAAGAAAAAAAAGAAGTAGAAAGAAAAACTAAGGCAGAGTGAAAGCTATCGTGCTCAAAGTTCTGATCTGAGATGTGTAGAGTGATGCGGGACAGATGACGCGACCGGGATAAGACGTACGACAGACTCGATGTGTGGCCAGCACTAGCATGCTAAAGGCAAGCCGGGCGGTTGACCACCGTGGTGTTCTCTAGGTGTCGTCGTCTCTCAACAGAAACTCTAACTAGCCCGACGATTGTCCCTTGCGAGGGAAACACGGGATCGTAGCGGTTAAGGAACCACTATCACCTAGGGTATACAATTCGAGCTCGATGCCCGACTGAAGCTATGGAATGGTTCTCACTCTCACAATCACGGTGACTCGTGACTGACTAGGGCCCTAATCGCACAAGCACAGCATATAAGACAGCACACTAAATAAATCAAATGGCAGAGGGAAGGAACGTCGCGTGTACCTCCAAGACTAGTGCGTGGAGAAGGAACCCCGGCCGATTCTGACATCCCCGATTCACGCTAGTGAAAGAATAATTACAACCCAAATTCTATCGCCCACTCCTCGCAGGGAGATAATAGGCTACAATGCTGATTTCTAGGATGCTGGATAACGGGCTGCAGTCGACGGCGGCGTGGAGGCGAAGGAACGATGCTCGGATCCCGATCTTTCGATTCTGCCCACGTAGTCCAGCCAACGCAATTGACTTGCAGGAGGTGGTACGGATAGATCCAGGGTTGGATCGAGGTGCCGTTTATTGGGATGCGTAGAGGACTGGGTGCCCTTCGACCCGTCCAAGCGGCGCGTCCAGATCTACTATGGATCGGACGTGACGACTTCTGCAATCTGGGTCTGGTTCTGCTCGAGTAGATCTGCATAGGGAGCAACGAAATTATGGAACAATTCGTGGCGGGGTGGGATTGAGGCGTCGCTTGATGGGGATCATCGGAGATGCCAGAAGAAAGATCCTGATCGAAGGGCTCAATCAGATCTAACAGGTTGACGGCGTTGGATCTCCTACAAGTGTCCGCCAGGATTCGATCGGATCTGCACAGGTCGGCTTGCGTAGTCCCACAAAAAGCTTCACTACGCCCAACACGGACCTCGGATTGGCACGAAACTGGCGGCGATGCTGAGCCAACAGAAAAAGGCATGATCTATGAAGATTTCAGCTCCAAAGATACCGTGAACAGGGCTGGAGAATTTTTGTATCAGGGATGTAGATCTCTGGACTACCGGGATGGACAGAACTACGCGGCGCCATGGATCAAAATGTTGTCGGAGATCCGTGGCGTCGATCGACATGAAATTAGTGCCAAAACACTCCTAACTTGCAGAAGTACCTCTGGTAATTTTATTAGGGCCAGATATGAAGAGGATGAGGAGGTGGGTGATTTGTGATCCGGGGAAGATTTCTAGACTAGCGGAAGCAGCACAACACACGAACGGGACAATAACGGGCCTCGATGTCGCACATCGGCATCGGGGAGTTGCACCCCAGCTAGATCCTGTCACGCGATCTAGGGCTCCTGAGCTTCACACTCAAGGAGGAACACACGAGAATCACTCTCTAAAACACTCACTTTTTTCATAAATTCATCAATCTCTCATTTGTACAAGATACATGCTATTTTATAGACACATGGGGGAGGGCATGGGGAGAGGAGGGCCACCAAGAGAGAGGAGGGGAAGGTGGTCTCGGTAAGAGGGGAGGTGGGAAGGAGGAATTTTTCATCCTCTTTGGCTAGTCAAGGAAAGGGGGTGGCAGCCAACCTCCCTTACCATGCATTCACACTAAACCAAGACCCATTCACACTTGGTCCTAGATCCTTTTCACACCTAGCACACTAAGCCCATAGACTTGTTCACACCTAACCCCTTTGGCCCATTTAAAGCCCAAAGCCTATTAACTCTAGCCCATCAATCTATTCTAGTCCATTTACCATACAATAGTACAATTGTCCAACATGGACTAAAATAGGGCCCAACATGGCCTAAAAAATGTGAAATAAGGATGATGGCTTGGTCGATGCGTCCACGTCCTCCTCGAGTCGAAGATACTCCGGTGTGTCGTCGTTCCCGGCGTGTACGACGGCGTGTGTCCTCACCATAGAGTTAAAAGACACCAGCTTGAATGGCAATATGTGGGACTCAATTGTCTAGTTGTGGATTTAGATTTCACGAGCACAAGTGTTGTACAACTTTCGGTGTATTCTAAGTCATGTACCTTAATTTCCAATCTTAAGGTTAGTGCGCTTTAATGTTTCCAAAATCATGATCCAAGGTTTGGATCAGAAAAAGAGGGTATGAAACTATTCAAACTCTTATTAGTCCTAAATTTTTAATTGTTTGCATTGCTAAGAGACTAGCAATGAGTAAGTTGGGGGGTGTGATAAATGCTTAATTTTATTTGCTTATTCATGTCACACATATTATTATTCATGTCACACATATTATTTTTGGACTTTAATGTAAATAATTATGCAATATTCATGGTTAATATTAATCTCACATTAAATTCAAGTTTTCATAAAATTCATTAATTTTTGGCTATAAAAATAAATATGTGAGATTTGAAATACAAAGAAGAAGTAAATTACATAATTATATTTATATCATTATTATTTTTTCTACAAGAATAATATCATTTTATGTTATTTATTTTATTACCAAAAATGTTATCAGTTGAAGGGACGCTAATTAGAAAATGAAGTCTGGGAGCCTGACGCCAATTTATGAATCAACGGCACTCCGCAGAGACGTCATTTGAAGCCCATTATTGAAGAAGAAAATACCCTCTATTTGCATGGCTGTCAATTTGTGAAATGACATCTTAATCATTGACGTCGATTTAATTTGGCAACTTCCACCAGGACATTAATTTCATAACATGAAAATAGGAAGGCAGTGTGCTGGCTCGATGACAAATCAGAAACAGAAGGTGACATAAGTCAAAGGAGGAGACACGACTAGATATGCATGGGCACATGGCACTTTTGGAAGGGTGCGAACGAAGGTTTCCTTCATTGCTGATCTTGGCCTATTTGCGAAGGAGACGGTGTGTGAAGGAACATGAGGAGGAAGGGGATGCATGTTCCCCTGTCTTGCCAGCATCCGTGTTCGAGCCTGATGGCGAAGGGAATGGTGGACTGCCCCCTATAAAAGCTCACATGGTCACACGAGAAAAGGGAGTTCTCCCTTATATTGTTCTCCTCCATTTCCCCCTCTTCTTCCTTTTTCCTTCTTTCCTCTCCTCCTCTTTTCTCTCATGTGTTTCTCTCCTTCCGACACCCTTGTTCCCCACTGTGACTCCCTCTTCTGCCTCTTCCTTCTCTCCTTCTTCTCCTTCTCTCCTTCTCTTCTTTCTCTTTCTATTCTCCTCTCCTCTTCCTTCTTCTGCTTCCCCCCACCTGCACCACCGACAGCTCTGTTCTAGGGGTGGCACCCCTGTTCACCGCCGCAGCATGGTTCTTCTCTCTCCCCTCTTCTCTTCCTCCTCTCTATAGAGGCTCTCCTCTTCCCTCTCCCTTCCCCCTCTCCCTTCTCTCCTTCTACTTCTCTCTCCCTTCTCTCCTTTTTCTCCACCATTGGTGACCCTATTTTCCCCTCCCTATCTTCCTCTTCTTTCTTCTCCTTCTCTTCCATCTGCTACCACCAGTCTCTCTCTGCCCTCTCCCTCTCCCTACATCTCCCTTCTTCCCTCTCCTCTTCTTCCTTTTCCTTCCTGCTACAACCTATCCTTCTTCCTCTCCTTACATCTCTTCTCCTCTTCTCTTTCCCTTCTCTGCTAGCTGAGCTCCCTCCTCTCTCTCACTTCTCATCTTCCCTTCCTCTCCTTACGTACTCTCATCGGTGACCCTATTCTGGGGGGAGGGCCACACCCCTGCTACTTCCTCTTCCTCTCCCTACACAGCACACATCGCACCCTCTATCTCTCTTCTCTTTCTCTCTCTTCTCTTCCATCTGTTTCTCCTTCTCTTCTTTCCCTCCTCGCATCTCCTTCTCTCTATAACGTCTCTCCCTCTCTCATCTTCTCTTCTCTTTCTCTCTCTTCCTACTCCCACACGCACACACCGTCTCACCTCTCTCCCCCTCCTTTTTCTCTCTTCCTATTCCCCCATATGCACACACACTTTTTTATATGTTTTCATTGTTATTCATCTCTCTGTCTATTCTTTCTCTCTCTTATTCTCTCTAATGCCTTCTCTATAGTGGCATCAACACCCAGTTGAGCGGCACTCAAAGGCATGGGTGTGGGCGGCGGCATCTTCAACCTTTTCTGGCCCCATCCTCTTACCTATCTCTCTAGTTTCAATTTTATTTAGATCTTAGTTGGGAGTTGTAATTTTGATTTCTTGGCATATTGTAAACATTTTATTTTGAGCAATAAAATTACTTGGGTGATTTTCCCTCTTCATCTCTTTTTTTCTCTCTCTCTCTACTTCTCTCTATATATTTCTCTCCCTAAACTCTCCATATTTCTTTAGGTTGATTTATTTTTGCACAATTTTAAATTCCAAAGTCACAAATCATTCGATAATTTTTCTTTTAAAAATAGAAAATTTTCAACCTTAAAATTCTAACCTCTCTGTGAGATCGACCTGTACTTGCTATTATGCTCATATTTTAAATTTTTTGGTGCGAGTGTGGAATTTTTGAAATTAAGTGCGCGGTATTTTTAACGATGAGCATCGTCTCACATCAAGTGGCCCTGTCTGAGCTAGGTGACCCCCATTGAGGTAAGTGGCCTTATCCGAGGTAAGTGGCCCCAATTCGAGCTAAGTTGCCCTATCCAAGCTAGGTGTCTTGTGATTGAGTTGAGTGTTACGGTCGAGCTAAGACCTGTTGAGAGAAATTTAATAGAATTGAAGACAATACTATTTTTGCATGTGTTGGAAGGTTGGTGGCGGGTTGTTTAGGTAGTTTATGGCAGGTGGAAGGTGGACGAAGATGTTACAATGGGTGGATGAATTAGGAGGTGTTTGCATGGGAAATTAGTGAAGGATGTTGATAGTGGAGGGGTTCCTTATTAAAAAAAATCCCAACTGTATGCACGCTATTTTTGACATCACATTGAGTAAATCTCATATCACACCATAATGTCCCAAAGTGGCTCTCTTTATTGAATTATCTGAGTATTTTTGATTTTTCATGGGATTTCTTCAAAATGCATCACGAACCACCAAAAGTGCAATTAATCAAAAGACTGTGACCAGGTACGTGGTCTTACACAAGGCCGTCGCAATCCAACAAGATGCGGTCTCCATTTAGATCGCGACTCAAATTAAAGGGCGTCCCTCTACAGAGATGTGTTTCAAAATGGCATCCCTATGAGTGGATGCTATTCAAAACTTAAATTCAAAAGTCATTTTTGGCACCAAAAGCACACCACTGGGATGAAGATTCATCATTATTGCAGCATTATTGTAGCAAATCAGTGTTTTTCAATGGGTGCATCGTGGGAGATTGAAAATCGTGCGAAGTAGGCACCGTGTCTGGCACTGAGAGGAGTAGGCATCCTCTTTAGGAGACACCTTTCAAAATGACGTCCCATCCATGGGATGCCTGAAATGATAAACGATGCCCTGTATGTGAGATGCCTATTTCAAAGTGCGTCCCCTCATAGGGACGCAATTTTCACTCCTCCGCCTATAAATAGGGCACTCCTTCCAACTAAAAGGGGGTTCAATTTTTAGAGACAAGGCTACGCAGGGAGGAAGGCTTCAAAAAAGCTTCAAAAAATCCTTTTATGGGGAGAAACTCTGGAGAAACTCTTCCAAAGCTATGAGTTTCTTTTTGGGTTAGGGGAGAGTCTGCCATAGTTCTGAGTGATGGATCCATTTGAGAAGAGAGTTAGCTTCCCATCCCTTGGTCAAGCATGAGGTCCTCATGTTGTTGGAACCCCTCGAAGCCCATTGCTAGCATCACAATAAGCTCTCCTTCTCCATTACTCTTCTTCTATTCTTTTGATAGTTGTATGCATCATTTACCATCTGTTGCATTTGGTTTCTCTTCATAGGAGAACTCCATCACCGTGTATCTCTACATACATTTTATTCATCATAGCATTTCCCTCCCCTTTACATCCAAAAGAAGTTTAAAATAACACCAAAAAGGTGTGTATTAGTTATGATTTTACTATCGTTTCTTTACAAGGGATTGATATTACACTCCTTTTGTTTCTAATCCATATTTGGTTTTTGTTCATTCTTCTTTCAAGGGTAATCAAAGGAAAGCTCTCTTCATCGGTTGGCTGAGGGAGGAGAAAGATTGAACCTTCACAAAACTCCTGCATCTAAGGTAAAACACGTGATCATTTTATTTCTTTCTGGGGTCTTCAACCCCCGACAATCACACTCCATGCATCATGCATGCACACACCCACTGGTGTGTAATTTCTTTTAAAACCCAAACATTTTCGTGATGTTTTCTCTCTTTTCCGAAGGCCTTCACATCTTTTGGAGATCATGGTGGTATTTCTTTTGTCATGACCCAAGTTTTGGGATCAAGTATATGTGGGTTTTGGAGCGGTTCTACGGGTCTCGGATCATGTTTTATAAATAAATTAGAATTTTTTGAGTATTGGGTCTTCGGATCCCCAAATAAGAAATAATAATTTATTTTTGGCACCATAGAATGACATGTGAGTTGCATATTTTTTGAGGATTGTGGGGTTAATTTTTGGTGATTTTCTATTTTTCAGATTTTTAACACCCCAAAATAAATCTATAAATAACACTTAAACCCTCCACCCCCTCTCATTTCTCTCATTCTCTCCCTCTCTCCTCTGTCTCTCTCCCTCTCTCACTCTCCCACCTCTGGCAGTCGATAGAGAGTGCGGTGTGTGAGGTGGCCAAGGTGACGGCGACGATGAGGATGGGGATCGAGGAGGAATGCGGATGATGGCAGTGGCGCCGCTATTTGCAGGTTTTCCAAGCCGACATCGAGAAGATTAGTGGTTTTATAGTGGAATGTCATCCATTTCTTGTGGGATTTTCACGAGAGGTAGGGGGATGGATTCTTACCCTTCTTGTATTAATTCCTTGTGGTTTTGAGCTAAGTCGAACGAGCGAGAGTGGGTTTCGTTATTGTTGGGGGGGAATGCATGTTTTGAGATGAGTGGCAATTTTTGCCAATTCGGGAGGCATTTCTTACTTTAATTGCAGGTTTTAGGTGGGTTGGATGGTAGAGAGAGCCCCCGTTGATTTCCCCCTCCATCGAAGTCGAGCGGGGCGTGGTCTAAGACACCACGGTGCGGTCTGATCGCGTTTCCGCCAGAATTGGTCGACTAATCAGTTGGATCGGTTGACCAATCACCATTCGCTAGGGTGAGGCAAGGTGCCTTGATAGGTTGACCAAAACCCTGGGCTAGTCGACCAATCCAGTGTGTTGTTCGACTGTGCCAAGGGGGACGGTCGACCAATCATCAGCGTTGGTCGACCGACCCTATGTGCCAGTCGACTGATTCATTGTCTAGATCACCCTTTTGAGCCCTAAATGCGATGTTCACCTTGGAAACATAAATTAATGATTTTATGATAAAAAAATATACATGAAATAGGCCATCTAGTGCTGATAGTGTCTGAATTGTGGTCACCATGGCTTGGTGACTCGGGGTTTCCATTTTGGGTATAATTTGGCGAAGGGTTTTCCCGCATGAGTTCAATAGTCCTAAGTGATTCTAGTAGGTCATGCGTGAGCGGGTGAGTTTGCAATCCCATTCTAAGCGGGATATGCCTTGCAAGTTTTGCCCTTATTTTGGCCTTAGGATGTGAGGAGTCTGACTCGGGTGAGGGCTTTCCCATGTGACATTTTGGAGCTAGTTACCATGGGCCCCTACATACGTTGGCATGAGGAGTCTGCCTGAATTCCTGGAGCTAGTGTGTGAGGAGTCTGCCTTCTGTGGAGCCCGAGTCTGGGTTGGGGGAAAACGGTCTTTTAGGGCATAGACGTGAAGAGTCTATCTAGTGTGTGCACACGTGGTTGGGGGATTGGACACCGTGCTGACGTGCACGGACCCCAGCTAGTCCAGTTATCGTGAAGGGTGCATGTGTATCTAAAGCCTAAAGGAGTGTGTGTGGCGTGTGTAAGTTCTACCTTTACGTTTTGAGGGAGAATACTGGCAGCGTTGTCGCGGCCCTCCTGGCAGTGAGATAGTGCTTCCACGACAGCGAGGTCGTGGCTTCCCGACTGAGTAGTCGTGGTTCTGTCTAGTAGAGACCAGAGCTTCTCCCAGCATTAAGGCCGTGGTTTTCCTCGACCTTGAGGGTCGAGGGTGTTGTGACTCCTCTGTGTTGATGGTGTTGACATGTACTTTATTTCATATGGCAACACATTATTTTGATTGATTGGCAACACTGTTTATGTTTTGATGAAATTGATTTTATCAGATTGTCTGTGTGTTCTATACATCTCACAAGTTAACACACTGCATTACACTTCAAGTCTGTACAGCCGTCTCTTGCATTGCGTCTCTTGCATTGTTCATTCGTAAAGTCTGTTCAGTGAGCGTCTCATTGGTGACGTCTGTACACTCACCAACTGAACTTCAAAGTCCATACATTGGCATTCAGACTAGCAAGTCTATACAGCATCTGTTGTCTAGAGTCTCTTGAAGTCTGTACATCGGACTGCTTGCAAAGCCTGTACAATGGACTGTGCTTCACAAAGTCTATACATTTGTCGGTGCTAAGTATATACAGTGAGCGTCTAATGAAGTCTGTACACCACTGTACCTGCACCGTCTCACCCACCGTCTCATTCAGCATCTTAGGCTTGCAAAGTCTACACATTGGTCGGTGGAAAGTCTATACATTCGTTACAATGCACACATCGTCTCAACTTGCGTCTCATGCATATAGTAAGTCTATACATTGCTAAAGTAACTCAAGTCTATACATCATCCGTTTCATGCATTGTCTTAGGGAAGTCTATACAGTGGACCGTCTCAATTAGCGTCTTATGCATTGAGCAAAGTCTATACAGACACCACCATCTCATTCAGCGTCTTAGACTTGCAAAGTCCATACATTGGTCGGTGGAAGCAAAGTCCATGCATTGGACAGTAGCATGCTCGAAGGACAAGTATATACATTGAGTTTTTACCTACGTTGCTTCTCAAAGTCTATACAGACTTCAACGCCTCATTCTACGTCTTATACCAAGTATGTACATCCAACTGTTCATCTTTAAAGTTTGTACATTGGCTTCAAGACTTTCAAGTCTATACACTGACGGCTGAACTGAGAACTCTATACATCGTCTGTCTGCATTAGAGTCTCATGGAGTCCATACATTGCACAGCGTTCATAAGTCTATACATCGTGCTGTTTCACGCTAAGTATATACATTGCTTCAACTCTGCTTTCACAACGCCAAGTCTGTACATTGCCATGTTATGCATATGCACGTGAAGTCTATACATTGCTTCATAAACATGAAGTCTATACATTGCACTCACGTTTCACAAGTATATACATTGCATGCTCTTTTAATAAAGTCCATACACTGAGCAAGTATATACATTGTCTGTCTGTCGATTGAAAAGTCTATACAGAGTTTTTGACTTAACCTGACAATCTGATACTCTGTCTGACAGGGATTCTTACCAAGATTGATGGCCTGGCTCGTGATCCCAGGAGGACGAGGTGTGCAGATGCTGACACGTGGATGAAGTTGCCTCGGATCTGGCGATTCACTTGGGCGGGAAAACGTGGAAGCCACGCGCCCTTATCCAATATGCTGCTGTATATATATAAGTCTTCATCTTCTGTTGAAGGCTGATAGAGCGTGGCAAGTCTATATAGTGAGACTCAGTCTGAAGCTGCAGCCACCGAGATCCAGAGAAGAAAAGCAGAGAAGAAGATATAGAGAGAAAAGAGAGATGTGTTGAGAGAGTTCGAGAAGAGAGAGATGAGTTGAGAGAAGTCTATTGAGAGGTTGTAAGTCAGTCTCCTAGTTCAGAAACCAGAGCTGACTCTGCTCATACTTGAGCTACATTTATCGTGTTTTCTTCATTTCTTTTGTTTCTGATTTTCTTGTGTTCGATACTATTGTTCTTCAAGCTGTATGTCAGCGGATGCAGTGGAGGTTTCCACTAGACTGGTAAAGCTGTAATCCTCAGCTGGCGAGACTTGGTCTCGGACGGGTTAAGCTGTAGCGGTTTGCAGAGGTGTATCCTCTGGACAGCAAGCTGTGTTGCTCAGCGGGCAGTGGAGGATTCCACTGGACAGCAAGCTGTCTTGCTCAGCGGGCAGTGGAGGATTCCACTGGATAGCAAGCTGTGTTGCTCAGCGGTTTGTAGGCCAAGCTGTATTGCCCAGCGGACGCAAGCTGTGTTGCGCAGCAGTAAGCCATACTCGGTTAAGTGTGGGGTGGACGTAGGTCATTGACCGAACCACCTAAAATCTTGTGTGCATTGTGTTTGTGAGTTTGCTCGTACGTGACTGAATCTCTTGATTATCTTCACAGATCGCTTGTGTTTTTGCTAAGTTTAGACACTCGAGTTAGTGTTTTAGTAGATCTGCCTTTATTCCACATTTGAACCTCCAACTGGTTTTAAATTAGGCTATAGATCTATTCACCCCCCTCTAGATCCACACTTCATGGAGATAGACTGCGTCCATCTAACTTCAACACTTGGTATCGGAGCCTAACTCTTCTACAGGGACTCATTGCCCGAAGAGGAAAGGCAAGATGGATGCTCGAGGGATGATTGCTGAAGGTCACTCAACTACAAAGCCCCCGTACTTCGATGGATCCAACTACGCATACTAGAAGAACCGTATGCAGGTCTTTTTGAGGGCTAAGGATTACGAGCTTTGGAAGGTAGTCAGCAAGGGACCTTATGAGCTGTCCCCGAATGAGGAAGTCTGGACCAAGGAGGAAATCAGAAGGTCCACGCTCAACTGGAGTGCAATCAACGATGTCCAATGTTCTCTGCATCCCACTGAATTTTCTCGAGTATCAGCCTAAAATTCAACTAAGGAGATGTGGGATGCACTGGAAGCCATTCATGAAGGGACTTCTCAGGTTAGAGAGACGAAGGCCAATTTGCTTGTGTCTGAATATGAAGCCTTAAAGATGAAACCCAACGAGACCATCAAGGAGATGTATGCTAGATTGACAACTATTACTAATGGCCTTAGAGGATTTAGGAAGAAGTATTCTGAGTATGATATAGTCAGGAAGATCTTGCGATCCTTGACTTCAATTTGGCACACCAAGGCCACCGTCATGGAAGAGCCAAGAGATCTGCACAATACAAGGGTAGATGAGCTAATTGGATCTCTAATGGCATATGAGATGAATCTGCCGAAGGTAGATGAAGCTGAAGAGAAGAGGAAACCGATCGCACTGAAGGCTGGTGCTAGCAAATCCAGCAAATCAAACCGATCCAACTCTAGCAGATCATTATCTGAGGAGAGCTTGAATGAACAAGACATAACTCATACTAAGATGGCTATGATCACTAGAGAGTTCAGGCGGTTCCTCAGGAGAGAAGGAGGACAATTCAACCGAAGGAACCATAGTGGCGGCCGACAGGACACAAGGTATAAATCTAAACCTGCAAATCAATATGGAACTTACGTGTGTTACCAATGCAGGAACTCTGGCCATCTAAAAGCTGATTGTCCGGAGAACCAGAAGCACAAGGACAAATCAAATAGAAAGAACATGAAAGGAAGAGCCATGATCAGCACATGGAGCGATGAGGATGAAGGTTGTCTCAGCAATACTTCGGACAGTGAAGTTGAAGCTAAAAAACCCATCTGTCTCATGGCAACTAGCTCTGAAGACAGAGAGGAAGATTCAGATGAGGTAACTTCTCCATTTAATAATTTTACTATTGTTGAGTGGGTAGATGCCTATCATAAACTAGCTGATCAAGCAGATGATATTAGAAGGGAAAATAGGCATCTAAAAATAAAAATCAATTCCATGCAAAATGATACCTCATTGTCTGATAAAATTGTATGTCTTGAAGCTGAGAATAATAAACTCAAACTCACATGTTCTGAATCAGAGGAAATCAAGAATGAGTTAAAAACTTCTAGGGAAGAGAATGTGAGGTTAGAAAAGGAAATTAATGAATGGAAACTGAAAATTCCAAAATATGAGAGTGAGATGAAGCTGGTGAATGAGACATATGAAGCTGTCCAAATTGTGAATACTGAACTTAAGAAATCTGTTGAAGATATTCAAAAGGACTATGAGGACAAGCTTAAGACCATTGAGAAAATGACCCAAGGTACAGAGAATCTAAATGCTTTGTTAGGGTCAAAGGTTAATTTCAGAAAAGAGGGCCTAGGATTTAATTCTAGTGCAACAAAAATATTTGGGATGAAAACAATTTCATTTGTTGCTCAAAAAGAAAAGGGACCTCTAATTAGCATGAACTCAACCATTTCAATGAACAAAACTGCTAATCTGAAAAAGCCCAGTGCTGAGGAGAAGGGCAAACAAAAGGTTAATGGGCCTAGTAGAGCCAGCACATCCAAGCAAAATCCCAAGGCTCAATCATAGGTTAGGGGTCAACCTAAACAGTCCTATAAACCCCATGTCAAGGCCACCAAGTCTCCACCATCACCATCACCTCTGAAGAAGACCCAATACACACCCATGAATAGGTCAGCAGGGTCCAAAGTACAGGGGAGACAGAATGCTGCCAGGAGTCAACCCAATTATTTCTATCAACCCAGAGCTCATACTTACTACAATGCACAGCCAACCTATTTCAATAGGTCAGGTTGGACTAGAACTCCGGGAAGGTTTACAGGTCTTGCATATCAGGCTGCACAATATCATAGACCTTACACTAGAGATTGGGTTAGTGGGTATGGCAACTGGTCACCTAGAAATATGCATTATTTCAGTCAGCCCAGGAACTACTATGGCCAAAACTTCGTGAACACACCTTGGCCAAGGCACTGGCAAAGAAACAACACTGTCAATAATTATGCTGGTGTAAATAAGAAGAAAAATAACAAAAAGAAAAGGAACAACAATAGAAAGAAATCTGTAGGATCCACTGAACAAAATTCTTTCAAACAAATGTGGATACCAAAAAGTCTGCTGTCTTGCTTTACTTCTATTCCATCTTCTCTAGAGCCCAATCAGACTTGGGTTCCAAACTCATCTACCTGATTGTGTGTGCAAGTATGTCTGGCAGCCAAGGACAAATCTGTGGTACTTGGATAGTGGCTGCCTCAGGCATATGACAGGAGATAAGGCCATAAATTCAAAAGCTAAAAGAGATTGGAGGCCTTGTCAACAATCTGATGGAACACTAAGGGAAAAATAAATCAGTCAGGTAAAGCAGGTAAGTGACTTATCTTCAGAATTGAATTGAGAAAGTAATGTCGATTTGATTGGTTAATTCCTGACTTTCTCTTCTTGTCTAGCTGATCAGTCTGCATTCCAGACTTAGCTACTGAATTTAAATTCTACACAAAAGGTGATGATTCTCTTCTCTTTGCATGTTATTGCACTGTGTATACTGAATGCTAGAAACTGAATTATCTTGAAAAGTTGATTGCTCCCGAATGATGCTCTCTAATGAATAAACTCTCTGCTGGTTTTGTGAATGCTGGAGGTTGCAACAGACTCATGATCATGCATGACATTCATATCTTCATGATCATCATTGCATATCATTTAGTCATGAATGTGTCTAAAATCACATGCATATAAAACTGCTTTGAACTGCATTTTTCTGCATAACCGTGGTATATTAAATAGTAAGCTACTAAAGGGCAAGGAAATATGTCTGGAAGTTATTATCATGTGTGAGATGGTCCTTGAGACCAGGTTCTCGGCCTAGTACCATGGGTTATATTGATTGATAGGGCAGTCTGAATGAGCATGAATTCTAAAATCCTCTGTTCAATTTTCAGAGAAAACATTGCATGTATTCAGGGGGAGTTTGTTGAGTCTTTGCATGCCTTTGCATATCATTCATTCATGACCTATGCATAAGCTCTCTCTCATTTAATTCTTACCATTCATTAGCAAAATTGCATGCATATAGATAGGGGGAGTATTGTTAGAAATTCAGAGTGGTCATCAATTCTATTGAATTATTTCATCCTTGACTCTAAATGATTGAGTCTGACATATGGCAATCTGTTAGTCAGTTCTGATTTCTAAGCAATAGAAAATAGACTTCTTCTCTTATAAGAATTTTAAATTGCTTAAAGACTGACTTAATGGTTTAAATTTTATAATCATTGAAGTTTAAAGATTGCAATCAGTAAATAAGAAAGCTGAAAAATTGATAAAACTCTCAACCCCTTTCTTATTTCATGTCAGACAAAGCTAATCATATCTGAAATCTGAAAACTCATCTGAATCATGTTAGAGAAGCTAAGTATGTGTATTGTTCTTAAACAAGTCATTCTAAAACATATAAAGGACAGCTAAGAAAGAAATTGAAAAATATTGAAAATCATTGAAAATTAACATTGGCAGAGCAATGACTGGTAAATCACTAAGAAACTGAGTGATCCATCAAAGAAGTGGACAACACTCATGTCATGAAGTGTATCAGCTATCTCTGTATAAAATGATCAAAATAGTAGGCTGGTTTCACTGAGTACCTGAGGGCAACTGGCATCTGATAAACGTGTACCCTCACACAAAAAGGTGTAAATCAGTTCTGTTGAATTTGATCATAGGCAGAATTGTCCATCTTGTTGAGTATCTAGGGGTATTGGCGTCTGATAAACGTATACCCTTACGCAGAAAGACTTATGGTACCTGAATGCCCTAAATGAACTAATATTGATAATGTTGTTCCTTCAAAAGAAAATTCATGGATGTCAATTTGTTTATTTTCAATACATGACCTAGCATCTCTTAACAACTTTTAATGAGTATACGAAAGTAGGATATTTTGAAACTGAATCTTTCATGCAAATGTGATTCTGGTTTATTGTTTTATCATGCACAACCAACTTATCCATTGATTGTAGTGCATGAACTCAAAATTTATAACCTTTAAACCAGACTTCTATCTGAAAGTAGTTTCTAAATTCATATGACTGAAGACTATGTGCTTTAGAATGCTTATTCCTGAACTACTTGTTCAGAATGCCAGTCAGATGATCTCTCTTACTCCTTCCCTTGTACTCACTTTCCCTCCTCTTTGTTGATGGCAAAGGGGGAGAATATTGTTCATTCATTCCAGAGGGAGAATTCTGAATTCAGGGGGAGTGTATGCATCTGCATCATGATATGAAAAAAAAAAGGAAAATTTTGTTAGCAGGGAGTTGTGGAACGTGGATCTTTATCTTTATCTCGTTGTATTATTTATTTATTTTTTTATTTGGATTTTTGATTTATTGATTTCTTAGGCGTGCCAATCACGTGTGTGACGATTTTATTGTGCGCTCGATCTGACTTGGTCAGTCGATTGTGAAGTCCGAGTCGGGACCAGAAGTCCGTCATACCATAAAGGCTATGACGTTAATTACGCCCTTCCAAGGAAGGATAACCCTTGATTAAATGCCAAAATAGGAGGAAAGCAGCGGTGAAGATAAGGCTCAGAAGAGACGGGGTTGATTTATTTGCAGAATGCTAAATGGACTAGACAGAGCAGGGGGGGTTATTAAGTACGGGACAAATCCGACGGCATATCCCCGCCATCTTGGACTATGCCAAGTGGGAATAGGAAACCATCCATGCAGCGGCAGGGTAGGATCCGTAAAAGATCGGGTATAATAGACCCGGAGTCCGAATAGGGACCGGCGCGACATGGCTCGTCCCATGTGGGTGCGGTGCCGCATCTATATCCCCCTTCGAGGGACCATCGGAGAGCGTGCAAGGACATAACTCCGTGGGCCGTCGGGGCTAGGAGAGAATATCACATTTACCCGGTAGGGTATGTATGAATTTTGGCAGCATGTGCCCTCAACTTGGATTATGCCAAGAGAGAATAGGTCATCATCCACGGGATGCCGGGATGACGACTAGATAAGAAGGGCACCGGGCCCGGGGATGCTACTTGCGTCTATCTCATTGGTTAATATTCCCTTGGAACCCATCAGAACGCATATAATAACATGGTTCTTTGAGTTCGTAAGGTAGCAGTGAAATCCGGATCGGAAATTAGGGCTGTAGGGGAGGTCTTCCCCATTACTGTATCTTCTCAGGGCACATATGATGGTCTCCGAACATCCCCTAGACAGGTGTGTAGGGAAACTAAAGGATTGAAGGATGACAGTGTAGAGGAGGGCCTCGGACTAGGTTTCATTGGCCAAAGAAGGAGTGTCTCGGCGTGGGTTTCTATTGGCCAAAGGGAGAGCTCTCGGCATGGCTTTAATGGCAAGAAACAAGGGGGGAAGCTCCCGGCGTGAGGCTTCTCGGCGCGCTCCTCACCGCGTCGGGAACCCAGCGCCGGGAGGCCACAGGCCGAGAAGGCTGTGAAGGAACAGGGTTTAACCGGGGGGTTTTGTCGGTTTGCTGAAGGGGAAGGGAGAGGGAAGCCTCTCGGCGGCGTAGCTCTCGGCATGGAAATTAGCACGCCGGGAGGGTGAAAGGGTTAAGGGTTTCAGGGCTTGATTACGGTACTCTATTTTTTTGGATTTTGAGAGTTTTCTGAGAATTATATCAGAGTAGATTGGCTCTGGGGACTAGAGATGGGGTTCAACTGGTTTTAGTTGTATAGGCTTCAAAGGAGGCCGAGAACTGAAAGGGATTGGAGGGGAAGAGCCCCACACAGAGGTCCTTTTCACTATCACCATACGGAGCCCAGAGGACGGCTTCAGTATTATTTTTCATCGGCTGGGAGGATTTCAGCAGCACCTCCCCCGTACCTAGCGTATGCCAGGGGGGTAATAGACTATCACCCACAGAGTGCCGGGGTGAAAGCCAGAATAAGGGGGGTATGGGACCCCTAGCCCGTGTATGTGATCACAACACCAACTTAATATCCCTTTGAGGCCATTGAAACTTATGCAGTGGCAGAGTTTCTCTGGCTCGTAAGGTTATGCAGGGGAGTTATCCCCAATGATGTTTATCCCTTAGGCACATATGATGATCTAGAGTATCCTTCGACAAGATGCAAGGCTTGGTTGATCGGACTTCAGCGGGCATCCATGTGGTTCCTTGGCCTGTAGCAAGAAGGCTTTCCTCCGGGGTTCAAGGAATGGGGGATTCACAACGTAAAGCAGGGGTGGCCGGAAGCATGGTTCCCGGCGTGGGTTTTATTGGCCAAGGGGGAATGCTCTCGGCGCAAGGGTTCTCGGCGCGGTAATGACCGTGCCGGGAACCCGGCGCCGGGAGGCCCGGGAAGGCTATATTGGGATAGGCTTTGTTTGCCTTTGCCGAAGGGGCTAAAGCAAGGGGATCTCTCGGCAGAGTAGTTCTCGGCGGGGAAATGGCCACGCCGGGAAGGGGCTAAAAGGGGTTTTTGTCTTGGCTGCGATACTCTACTCAGGAGATTTCTGGGATTTCTGGCTCGGATTGAGTCAAGATCTGGACTGCAGAAGGGGTTTACGCGGGGGTTAGCATCATTAGTCGAAGGGCAGATCATCCATTATCGAATCCTCATGGGATGTATGGCATTTTCTATACTCACCTGCTGCTCAGACGGTCAAGAGATTGATGTCTCTGACCCTGAACGAGATGGGAGCTCGACAGACATCTGTGATATTCGGGGAAACCGTGATTCGAGGGGGAGGAAGAGGAGGGACAGAGCCTAATAACCCACCGGATGAGGGTTGAGACTCCGTCTTCGTCTTCCACCAGAGGACAGGCTAGGGAGGGGAGGTGGAAACATGGATCGGAAAGCTATAACATCTGGGCAAAACGACATTCAATAGAACAGCCGATGCAAGGAGGGGAGAAATACAGCAGATATTTCAATCGATCAAATGCCCAAACGAGCCATGCTCATCTTTTATCTTATTGCATCATCCCAAACCTGTACAGATCGTAGAAGATAAACGAAAGACAGAGAGATGGAAATCGAGACCGGAATCTTCCGGCTACATTGATACATCGAGAAAACCTCACCAGATTACATCAGAAAAAGAAAATAAAAAGAGGAAAGCATGGGGGGAGGGCGGAGCATTGACTCCTCTCCCTCCCCAGAGCAGCCCACCTGGAGCTTCTTCTTCCTCCTTTCTTCTCAGATATCTCTTCGCTTCTTCGAGTCACTTTTCTTGGGGCTCTCTTTTTCCTTTGGTTTCTGGCTATCCTCTCGATCTCTCTTTTTTTCTTCGAAGCCCTTCTATTTCTTCTGGTGCTTCTCTCCTCTGCCTCTTTTCTTTCTACGAAGAAGTGGGTTTATATAGACCCAGGTTCTTCTTGCATATCGGTAGATGGTAATCGGCACGCCTCATTCGTTCGCAATAGCTCCCGGCGCGCCGAGTGGCCTTCTGTTGAGGTTCTCGGCGCCACACTCGGAAGCCCATTTGGCTGGCCCATTTAGGACTTTTAAGCTTCGCACGTGCCTTGGCCTCTCTTAATCCTTTAAATTGATATTCATCAGAACCAGAGAAGGCCCTGTATTGGTGACATAGCTTCCATTGATATCATTGATATGTTTTCATCAGTCCGTAGGCAGGGGTTTCATCAGTATTGCCATCTGAATGATGACAAAATCGGGTATCATTTTATCGATATCGTTACCTGAATGGTGACGAGATCGGACATCAGCCTTAGTCTGGGAAGACCTCAGCCGGGCGTATAATCTGTGGAGACAATTCTTCTTCATTGATCTGACTTGGCAAAAGCCTTTACAATCTTCATCTGCCGGTACCGGCTTCATCTTTATCTCATATCACATCTGTCAATAAGCCGACATCTGACTTACCCTGACATGTCATCTGTGGATTCTTGGATGAGGCAGTAGTACAGCTCTCATTAAAGTGTGCTAGGAGGTCCCATCAGTCGAGTGACTGCTGCTTTATCAGTGTTGCCGTCTGAATGATATCGGCACTGGGCGTCAGCTTGGCCGACAAAGGCTTCAACCGGGTAAATGGTTGACGGGCTTCATCATTGGTCTTTCACTGTTGGTCTGACCCTCTTTTCAATTGTGCTTTCACCCTTGTTCATTTTTAAGGTGTCAACAAATGCCCCCCACCTGCGGGCGGCGTAAGCGCAGAATGGGCGGCACAGGGCCTGCAGGTGACGTTCATTATTCGAGGGCATCTTCCTCAATTTCTCTTCAATCCAGTTCTCAGACCTGATCATCTCGTTGCAACAATATTCTGCACACGTATTCTTCATTTTCACTTTTTTCCATCTTCATATCTTCTTTATTTTCAGCATTTTGGAGCTTCTCGGCACGGGGCAGGGGCTTCTCGGCGCACGAAGACCTCCCGGCGCGGAGCTTCTCGGCGCGCATAGCTTCCCGGCACGCCTGGCCGAAGGGGGACTCTCGGCCTGGGGATCTCGGCGCGCCCTTTTGGCCCAAGGGGGCTCTCGGCCTGGGGGTTCTCGGCGCGCATTTCACCGCACCGAGACCTGGTCGCTCGGGCCCCTATTTAGGGCGCCGAGGCCCTTTCTCTTCTCATTCTCACCCTTCCTTTCTCTTTCTTCAGCTTCTTCCCTCCATTTCTTTTCTTCGGCGCGAGCCATTTTCATCCTCTCGGCGGTGGCCGTGAGTTCTTCCCGTCCCGGGCATGACGTTTTTTGGGGATTTAATCCCTTTTGCTTCCGGGATCACCCCCTCTTGGTTGGTGACTTCCTATTCTTTTTGGGCAGACCCCGAATAAGGGGAGATGCTGTCGAAATTTTCATAGGGTCTCATGTTACAATCTTTATAAGACTGACTTTTATTTTAGGACTTTTAATTCACATTTCTTCTTCGACTGCAGACACTGCAATGGCTTCCGGCTCTGCTGCTACATCTTCTGGAGCCGTCGGAACAAGTTCGTCAGCCCAACTAGATATATCACGGGCCACAGTAAACTGGCTGAACGTGCACAGCTTAGACTTCGGATACGACAAGTTCGCTTCCGTTGATGAATCATCCGATTCTGATACCGATACGGTGTCAACATCCCGGGTATACTCCACTGCCATGGAAACATGTTTCAGACGGGGCACTGATTATCGCCCGGATTTCCCGAAGGACAAACACTTGTTGCCGTTTATCCGGACCTTCACCATGGGTGGAATGCGGAACTACCGAATAGCTCGTACAGTTGAAGCCGTAATTCTGGTTGAGAGGGACAGCCTAAAAGACTCAGTATATCGCGGAAAGGCTATATATCTTCCCGGGGAGAAGCGTGACTGGGATGCAGTCCTTGGCATATCGGAGCTGGAGCCGGAAAAGAAAATGCTGACCCGGGCCCCGGAGTTCACACCTGCTCGGTGGGATAATGCCAGTGGCTGAGTCAATAGGGAGAAGCCCGGCTATGGTCTCTTCCTGGCGCCAGTGAAGTGGGGATACCGCGAAGAGCCTTTTGTGCTGAATTGTTCGGTCATTCAGTTCAAGTATCATTTGGCCGCTGGTTGGTTTGGGGATACCAAGATCACGGACGCCCATCTATTTCGAGCAGGAGCCGTGGAATTTACTGAGTTTGTCCTGAAGGAATATGCCCCTCTGCTGATCAGAGCCGGGGTATATCATAGTGTTTTTGCTTCCCGATTTCGGTATCCTATATCCCGAGGGTTATGCTGTGGGATGTTCAAGGTCTTTTGCCCCTTATTCAACATATTCTATACAGCAGAGGGTGAGACATCTCTTGACCTCTGGAGTCTGTCACAGCTTTCCGGAATACCTATTGACTGCGAGCCGTATGAAGAAGTCTGCTTGGCAGATTCTGAGAAGGATAGCTCCGATGGTGAAGGCAGATATTCCATTGGCTTCTCATACCGGTACCTGATGAAGGCATATCGCTCCATTTGTCTGGCGTACAGTAGAGGGTCCTCCAAAGGTTATCATCCCCGAGAGAAGGGCAGTAAGCTGCGGATCCGGGTAGGGTAGTGGATTCAGTACTTCTTTGACGGGCCCTTGAAATATGCCGACTTCCCTTCCGTGGGTCCGACTGCTAGCAAGCAGGTAAGGGCTCCTCGTTATAAGTCGGCGCTGCCATCTTCATTGCGCCGTGCAGGCAGCGGTGGTCCCAACCCAACAGGCGTAGACCCCATCACACATTGTGCGGCTTACTTCACATTCTGGCTGTGCACTTTCGCTCTCCCTCAAGGGGACGAGACAATCATCCGGCCAGAAGCTATATATCTGGCCTGTCAGATGGCCTGGGGGATGAGGCTGTCGCTCTGCCCAGTGGCCCTGTGTTTGATATACAAGTCTTTGGGGGATCTGTACAAGCATCGGACTCCCCGTTCTTTGAGGACCGTGGGTCCTTTTCATTTCTTTAACGCCTGGGTCTGCAGTTTATTTCCTGAGTTGGCTCCCAGAACTTTGCAGGCAGACACAGTACTGCCCAGAATGATTGAGTTTGCCAGTGCTGAACCTGGTCCTTTCTATGATCAGCTGTTCAAAATAAGGGGTCGACTGATAAAGGTGCCGGTGGATGCCCCTGGCAGTATTCATTTCTGGAGCTTGGCAGCAGGTTCAGCTCCTTTGATTGATCCTCAGAGAGAGTGCAAGCTGGAAGAGGTAGAGACATATGTCCATCCTGTCTCAGGGGTTAACACTGCCCGGCCAATCCTGGAGCCGGAGCTGGTCAGATGGGCCATGGCCATCCGTCCTAGTGTCTTAGTTTTCAGAAAGGGTGGCCTGCTCCTTCTAGAACCATACTATCCATTCCGCTTTGGGCGAAACTTTGGTTATGACCAGCATATCCCCACAACGGTTGCTCGATTTCCCCTGGATAGCCGGGCTAAGCATGGGTCCACCATTGTCGGCGATGGCCGGTTGTGCTGGGATTTCTACCATCGCCAGGACGGTGCAGTTTTCAGAGTTCCCATAGTTTCTAACCGTGTTCCCCGGGTAACATCAGAATATATCAAATGGTGGAACATTCGAACCAGCTTCTACAGGGATAGTAGAGGTGCATTCTGGGACGTGGCCGAGCGTTCCTTTCTGAAACAACAGCCCGGGCCAGTGTTTCACATCCCCGAGGCCCACCTGAGAAGGCTTTATTCACAGCACCAGAGGGAGGCTGAGAACTATCTGGCCCAGCGTCGGGCTTTGAAGGGAAAGGATTCCGACCCGCCTGCTCCTGTCTTTGCTGCTATCAATGAGGACACTTTCATGCAGAACTTGAAACATTTGAGCCGTGTAGGGGACGCTTGTTTGGAGGCACAACAATATCCATTTCCTGTCAAAGAGCCGCTCCCGGCAGTAGTTTCTTGGAGGGGTCCGATAGATAGATTTCACCTATATAGGACGTTAGTGCGCCGGGAAGATAGAACCCAGACGTACTACAAGCAGACGTCTTGGTTGTTTATTTTGCTGAATTTACACGGGTTATCTGCAGAAAACCCGATAGCCGGCATATTGAACAAGCCGTTGTTTATCTCTTTTCATTATGTCGACGGCTGGTGTATGGACCACCTCGACTTGTTTCGGTGTCTTGACCTTCATGGTCATAGTGACCTGGCAGCTTTAGTGGAGAAGTGCCAGGTACTTGGCGATGTATGCTGGCTTATCAAGGAGGCTGCTTCACGTTCCAAGGAGGTAGCTTATCTGTACTGGCCGCTCTCTATCTTTTATGACGGCCCAGCAGGTATGATCTCTTCTTTCCTGACTGCAGTGATTTCTGCTCAGTATTCACACTTTGCATCCACTGATCACATTACCTCTCTGACATCTTCAACATACATGCCTGATATAAAGCGACAGGGGCTTTATAGAAAAATCATTGCGCAGGCTGAGAAGCCTACTTATTTTGAAATCCCTGCAGCAGCACCGACTACTACTCCCCTGCCTCCTGGCAAGAAGAGAAAGGCTTCCGTAGTTAAGGCTGCAGTCAGGAAGGCCAGGAAGGCCAAGAAGGTTTATGCTCAGCAATCGGCTTCGGTAGTTATGGACACCGGGACCCCTCTCCCTGATATTCCCTCATTTGATGAGTTTGAATCTGAAAGGGAGGCTGCTCAGACATCGGTTCGGGGTAACATCAATAGCCTGCAATTGCATTCCTCATTCTCTTTCGCTGGATTTCAAAGAAGTCCTTGAATCTGACCCCTTCCTTTTGCACAGCCCAAGAGCCAGTTGTAGCACCTTCTGTGGTGGAGACCAGGTTGCCTTCTCCCACGCCGGCTAGTGAGGCGGAGGGTAAGTGTGTTTTTTTCTTATCTGTTTCATACTTGCATTGTCTTCTTTGCTATATTCCTCATAGGTCTCTTTTGCAGCAGTGGCAGGCGAAGAGCAGACTGAAGCCATGATGACAAAAGAATTGCTTCAACCACAGGAGGGTCACAAGACTCAGTCGAAGCAGAGTACTGTTCCGGCCAGGCGCATAATTACCCGGTCTACATCCCGACATGTTTTAGAGGTGGCCCCACAGCGTGTAGCTAGTGTGGAAATATCCTCAGGCAGTTCTAAGACCGTCTCTGATGAGGAGGGAGCGACTTTCAGCGGCAGTGAGGGGGATGCTCCTGAATCAGAGGCCCCGCTTGTATTTGCAAAAGGTGCTCTGCCTTTTCAGTCTGCTAAGCTGCTGGTGCTATCTTCTGAGGAGGAGTTGCAAGAGGAGTTCGCCGGGCTCGACACCGAGATCGACATAACTCCACCATTTGTCACTCCGACTACGGAGCTTCCTTCTCTTTCACCCCACTTCGAGGGTGTGGACCCTGCTTCAAAGGTGGGTTCCTTTCCATGTTTGTTGCTTCATCTGTTTCTTTCATCTAGTGCTGAAAGTTGCTTTGCTTTGGTCTTAGGGCATCGCCACTGCTAGCTCAGACACAACCGCAGCTATCATGGACATTTCCTCTACAAACTGGGCTATTGTCCCTTTTCTGCCTTTAACTTGCATGGGAGTCCCTGAGGTCATTCGCCCTGTGCCAGTGCGGATACATTCTTCGACGGATTTAGCATCGTTGGACTTAGGGGCCTCAGGAGAGAGTTGCATTCCTATCAGGGCTTCGGATTTCAGAGCCGAAGCCGATCCATCTAGAAGCTCCGCTTTTATACCGGCTGCAGTAATGTCAATTGCGCCCGAGTCAGCAGTCCCTGCCATAGTGGCTATAGAGACTGGACTTCTGCCTTTTCTACCTATAGCAACTCCTTCCCTGTCACCAGAAAGAGTAGCTGAAGATGAGGCCCCTATTCAAGAGACTCATGAAGAGGTAGCTCCATCCTTCATCGATTCTCCCCCTGTGGATGTTCAAGCTATAGCTTCCGATACAGCGATAGGGGAGGAATCTTCAGCTCAGCAGGAGAGCACAGAAAAGGACTGGCCAGTCCTTACAGTAGATCTGCCGTCTTCGTCCTCTCAGTCGGACGTTGCATTGTGGGAAGATATCGATGGCGAGGTGACCTTTGAAGTCGTCCCCTCTGCCTCCTTCGGCTTCGCTTCCTCTGACAACTTTGTCTGGCAGCATCTGGACATGCTACGTCAGTTGGTAGAATCCCAGGCTAGCTTGACGTATCTGCAACTGAAGGAAATCGCCAATCGCTTCACCGCTGGCTTGCAGGCCATGGGCTGCCCTTTGGACATATGGGTTCAGCGGGTGCTGCTTCTACTGAAATTCGTGCATCAGAGAGACTTCCTAGCACGGACCATGGTTGATAAGCTAACGGCGTTGAAGCTGCAGAGGTCAGAATATAAATCTGAGCTGGGGAAGCTGACACTTATGCTTGATGAATGCCGAGCCGAGCTACAAGGTGCTATTCAGGGGGAAGAAGCTGTGCGGGACCGGATGGCCATCTTGGAGACGAAGCTCTCTGGACTTCGAGCCGAACTGCAGCAATTATCCTTTATCCGGCCGCGGTCCGAAGAGGAGGTAGCCTCGCTGGAGGGACAAGTGATGTCTCTCCAAGACATGTCCATTGGACTTCAGGAGGAGGAGGCGCGCCTTCATGAGCTGGGGGCCGCTCCTTATGTGGGTCTTCTGGCCTTCGAGGATATATTCTAGCGGCCATAAATTATCTATCCCTTCTTTTTCTTTTTTGTTCTCTTTTGTGATATGGTGTCCCCTCAGGGCCCTTTATGTACTCCCTTTTAAATGGAAAGGAATCTCTTGGCTTCATGCGTCTCCATCTTATTCTGCATGTGGTTTTATCACTTTGGAAGGTGGGGTAGCGGTTTTGACAATCCCTCATGCGAATGGCTCGTACCTTGGCAGGAGAGCGTCCACCCCTTCAGAGAAAGGATGGGGAACTCGCTCCACCGCGTGACGGCATCCGAGGAGGTGCTTGAACCGAATTTTGTTGGTGGCAGCAAACGTCCTATTGGCCATGTGTGCCGTAAGGGAGACGATTTGCCGAAATGCAAATGAGGGGGTCTCATCAGAGTAGACGTATGGTCTAGGCTGGGTAGAGACTATTGCAGGTGGGACATTGAAAAGGATATGCGGTTCTCATCAGAATGGACATAAAGTACGAACTGGCCATATTGTATCATTGGCCGGGCGATGTACCGATCAGCCAACGGTTGACTTCATCATCGATATTGAGCTTATATCGATGCAAGGGGAATTTTAGAATAGACGTAAGGTCTAAACTGGGTAGGGTTTTATCATTGATCGGGCAAGGTGCCGGTCGATCAATAGCGGGTTTCATCATCGATATTGGATTTATATCGACGCAAAGGGATTTCATGGGTTTCATCAGAATAGACGTAAGGTCTAAACTGGATAGGGTATTATCATTGATCGGGCAAGGTGCCAATCGATCAACAGTTGGTTTCATCATCGATATTGGGTTTATATCGATGCAAAGGGACTTCATAAGTTTCATCAGAATAGACGTAAGGTCTAAACTGGATAGGGTATTATCATTGATCGGGCAAGGTGCCAATCGACCAACAGTTGGTTTCATCATCGATATTGGGTTTATATCGATGCAAAGGGATTTCATGAGTTTCATCAGAATAGACGTAAGGTCTAAACCGGACAGGGTATTTCATCATTGATCGGGCGAGGTGCCGGTCGATCAACGGTGGGACGTACGTGACGGTGTAGGTCTCGTCAGGAAAGATGTAAGGTCTATTCCAACAGGTTTTATCGCAGGTGGAGCTTGCCAAGAAATGCGTAGGCTTCATCAGGACAGACGTGAGGTCTGAGCTGGACAGGCTTCATCAGAATGGTGATGGGTTTCATTGTCGGTGGGACGTTTGAAAGAGGGTATGTAGATTTCATCAGGGTAAACGTAAGGTCTACTCCGGAAGGGTTTACCATTGGGGAATGGAGCCAACTGACCGACGGAAGGTTTCATCAGTGAAGGGGAGGTAAAGGCAGCGTGTCGGTTGGCCTGGAACTTCAAATTACCACATTACTGACCCAAGCGCCCTTTCGGGTTTTCACCGGAGCCAGCCCCCTCTTGCTTTTGCCCACGCGCCCTTTCGGGTTTTCACGTGGCGGGGCAGCCGATTTTTCCTGCAGTGCCCTTTCGGGTTTTCACCACAGCTGGGTTTTAGCCATTTTTGCCCTTGTTCAGAATATCCGAACAAGTCTGGCGGGGTATCTCTATTTTTAACCCCATCCTTTTTTATTTATTATTTTTTTATATATACATATACATATATATATATATATATATATTTTGAATTGGGATTTTAGCATGGATCAGGCGATGTGCTGCTTCATCAGAAGCTGCTCTTATCATCGGTATTGGGTATATACCGATGCAAGGATTTCATAGGCTTCATCAGGATAGACGTAAGGTCCAAACTGGATAGGTTTCATCATTGATCGGGCAGGATGCCGACCGATCAACAGCAGGTTTCATCATCGGTATTGGGTTTATACCAATGCAAAGATTTCATATGTTTCATCAGGATAGACGTAAGGTCTAAACTGGACAGATTTTATCATTGATCGGGCAGTGCGCCACTCGATCAACACCAGGTTTCATCATCGGTATTGGGTTTATACCAATGCAAAGATTTCATGTGTTTCATCAGGATAGACGTAGGGTCTAGCCCGGACAGGTTTCATCGCTGATCGGGCAGTGTGCCAGTCGATCGGCAGCGAGTTTCATCATCGGTATTGGGTTTATACCAATGCAAGGATTTCATAGGTTTCATCAGGATAGACGTAAGGTCTAAACCGGACAGGTTTTATCATTGATCGGGTAGTGCGCCAATCGATCAACAGCAGGTTTTATCATCGGTATTGCGTTTATACCAATGCAAAGATTTCATATGTTTCATCAGGATAGACGTAGGGTCTAGCCCGAACATGTTTCATCGCTGATCGGGCGGGATGCCGACCGATCAACAACATGTTTTATCACGGCGGGACGTAAAGAGATATGCAGATCTAGTCGGAATAGACGTAAGGTCTAAACCGTAGCGGTTTCTTTGCCGATCGGACAGCGAGCCCGTCAACCAAAGGTAGGTTTCATCATCGGTATTGGGTTTATACCAATGCAAAGATTTCTTATGTTTCATCAGGATAGACGTAAGGTCTAAACTGGATAGGTTTCATCGCTGATCGGGCAGTGCGCCAATCGATCAACAGCAGGTTTCATCATCGGTATTGGGTCTATACCTATGCAAAGATTTCATATGTTTCATCAGGATAGACGTAGGGTCTAAACTGGACAGGTTTTATCATTGATCGGGCAGGATGCCGATCGATCAACGGTGAACTTCACCATGGTGGGACTTTGGACAAGGTATGGGGGTTTTATCAGGACAGACGTAGGGTCTATACTGGGTGGGTTTGATCGTTGATCGGGCAAGGTGCCGGTCAATTGACGAGAGGTTTATGGCGGGATGTGAGGCTTCTTTAGGATCACCACGTTACTGACTCAAGCGCCCTTTCGGGTTTTCGCCGGGGCCAGCCCCCTCTTGCTTTTGCCCACGCGCCCTTTCGAGTTTTCACGTGGCGGGGTACCCGATTTTGCCTGAAGTGCCCTTTCGGGGTTTCACCACAGCTGGGTTTTAGCCATTTTTGCCCTTGCTCAGAAAACCTAAACAAGACCGGCGGGGTATCTCTATTTTTAACCCCATCTTTTTTATTTATTTATTTATTTTCATTCTTTTATTCTCTCTTCCCCTCTTTTTTGGGAGGGTGACAAGTCGGAATGCCATTAGATCATGACGAGGGATGGCTTGGCTAGGGCGGAGTGCCGCTATACCAAGGAAGGGTGTAGCTCGGCTAGGGCGGGATGCTGCTAGACCAAGGAAAGGGTATATCTCAGCTAGGGCTAGATGCCACTAAGCCGAAGAAAGGTAGCTTGGTTAGGGCGGAGTGCCACTAATCCAGGAAAAGGGTGTATCTTGGCTAGGGCGGGATGCCGCTAAGCCAAGGAAAGGGTGTATCTTGGCTAGGGCTGGATGCCACTAAGCCGAAGAAAGGTAGCTTGGTTAGGACGGAGTGCTACTAATCCAAGGAAAGGGTGTTTCGACCCGATTACTCGGGGAATATTGGTTGTGCAGCATGATACAGCTTGAGGTGTTTACCGTTGAGTGGCGAGAACTGAATTTCCCCTCGATGGTTAACAACTATGTAGGCCCCTCCTTCGTAGACCCTTTGTATCACATAAGGACCTTCCCAATTAGCATTCAGCTTTCCTTTTGGGTTGGACGCCATGACTTCTTTTTTCTTGACCATGACGAGGTCACCTTTCTTGAATTCTCGTCCTCTTACGAGTTTATTGAATGCAGTGGCCATGCGGGCCTGATACATTTGGATATTCTTCTGAGCTTGGAGGTGCTTCCCTTCCAATTTAGTCAGTTCTTGTAACCTTCTCTCAGCATTTGTTTGTTCACCACGGGCCAGGCCATATTGGATTGACACTCTTAGCGACGTGACCTCCAGCTCTAGTGGAACCACTGCCTCCGAGCCGTATACCAATGAGTATGGTGAGCACCCTGTAGGTGTCTTAAAGATGGTGCGGTATGCCCACAGAGCTTCATACATCTTTTCTTCCCAGTCCTTTTTATTAGAACTGACAACCTTGGCTAGCAAGGTGCACAAAGTCTTGTTAAAAGCTTCTGCCAATCCGTTTGCTTGGGGATTGTAGGGAGTGGAGGTTCTCCATTCAATCTTATACTTCTCGGCAAGTCGATAGATTTTTTGATTTCTGAAATGACTTCCATTATCAGATATTATTCGGTTTGGGGATCCCGAACTGGAAGATAATATTCTGCTTGATAAATCTGGCGACCAGTTCACCAGTCACTTCTCTTAATGCTACAGCTTCCGCCCATCGAGAGAAGTAATCTGTCATGGCCAATATGTACTTATGACCGGCTGAGGAAGTCGGCAGTGGCCCGACTACATCAATTCCCCATTGTGCAAATGGCCAGCTAGGTACTGTAGGGTGCAGAGTTGTAGGTGGCCTTCTAGGCACGGTAGCATGCTCCTGACACTTCTCGCATGACTTTGCAAATTTACAGCAGTCTTCAAACATGGTAGGCCAATAGTATCCCAGCCTTTTGATTTCTATCTTCATTTTGGGGCCAGCCTGGTGGGCACCTGCTGTCCCAGCGTGTATTTCTTTCATCGCTTGCCAAGCTTCCTCAGTGGAGAGGCAGTGGAGTAGAATCTTTTTGCGTGCATCCGCCATTATTCGGAATAAAGTTCCATTTCTGAATTCATAGGAATCTTTGATTCTCAGGAGTTTCATCTTTTCCTCCCTTTTCTGTGGCAGCTGTCGGTGCAGAAACCACTGTAGAAAATGATGTCTCCAATCAGATGCCTGTACTGCGCTGATAGTGGCAACTTCTTCCTCTTCGGGGCACCCTTCTAGCATACTGGGGACTTGCCGCCGGTTCATAACAACAATGTTCAGTGTTTCATCTGGCGGGACTGCTAGCGAGCTGGCCAGCTTTGCCAGTGCATCAGCCTGGGCATTATGTCCACGGCCCACATGTTTGAGTTCAATATGATAGAACTTTGCCATGAGGCGTACAGCTTTCTGGTGATAGGGATTTAGTTCTGGCTTCCGCACTTCGAACTCCCCTTGGACTTGCTTTATTATCAACATCGAATCCCCGAATACCTGAAGCATTTGGATACCCATGCTGAGGCTGATATTGAGTCCAATTATCAGAGCTTCATATTCGGCTTCATTATTGGTGCATGGCTTGTTTATAGAACAGGAAGTATGCACAACCTCCCCCTCTGGTGATTTCAGCACAATACCAGCTCCAGCCCGTATTCTGGTCTTTCCATTGGAATCTGTCTCCGTTCTGGATGCTCCATCAAAGAACAGTTGCCACATAACTGGCTGAGCTTGACAGGCCTCGAGTGTTTCATCATCGGGTAATTCAGTCCCCAACATATCATTCTCCGGCACAGGGTGCTCCGCGAAGAAATCAGCCACGGCCTATCCTTTTATTGCCCTCTGGGGTATATATGTGATATCGAATTCCATCAGAATTACTGCCCATTTGCCCAACCGGCCTTTTAGTACTGGCTGAGTCAATATGTATCTGAGTGGATCTGCTGCAGATATCAATCTGATTTCATGTGACAACATGTAGTGTCGGAGCTTTTTGACAGCAAAGACTAGTGCCAAGCAGGTCTTCTCTATGTAGCTGTAGCTTTCTTCAGTTCTCATCAGCCTCCTACTTAGGTAGTACAGGGCTTGTTCTTTGCCTTCCACATTAATCTGTGCCAGCATTGCCCCCAGGGAACAGTATGTGGCTGCGGTATACAGTATCAAGGGCCTGCCCTTAATGGGTGCCCCCAGCACCGGAGGGGTCTTGAGGTATTCCTTCAGCTTCTCAAAGGCTTCCTGACAGCCATCGTCCCAGAGGAACGGTACATCTTTCATCATGAGTTTGTGAAAGGGGTGGCATCTTCCCGATAGATTTGATATAAATCGTCGGATGTAGGCCAGACGCCCTTGCAGGGATCTCAACTCGTGCAGATTCCTTGGTGGAGGGAGCTCCTGGATAGCTTTAATCTTGGATGGATCAATTTCAATACCCCTATGTCGGACAATAAATCCTAGGAATTTTCCACTGGACACGCCAAAGGCGCATTTCATAGGATTCATCTTGAGTTCATATCTGCGCAACCTCTGGAATACTATCCTTAGGTCTTGCAAATGATCTTCTCTTTTGCTGGTTTTTACCACCAGATCATCAATGTAGCACTCTACCTTTTTGAAGAGCAGGTCATCAAAGATCTTTGTCATAGCTCTTTGGTAAGTAGCGCCGGCATTCTTGAGGCCGAACGGCATCCTTTTGTAGTGAAATATCACCTTCGGAGTGCGGAATGCAGTGTGCACTCTATCTTCTTTAGCAATCTAGATCTGATTGTATCCGGATGACCCATCCATAAATGATAGGGCCTCATGGCCAGTAGTTGCATCGATCATCACCTCAGTGATTGGCACCGGGAAATCATCTTTCGGGCAGGCCTTATTAAGGTCTCGGAAATCGACACATATTCTGATCTGCCCGTTCTTCTTCTTTACGGGCACTATATTGGCCAGCCATGTAGTATACTGGTTTTCTTCGACAAAGCCTACGTCAATCAGCTTGTCAACCTCTTTGTTAATCTGATTTATCAGTTCAGGACGCATTCTCCTGGAAGGCTGCTTTACAGGGTTAGCCTCTAGGTTTATTGCCAATCGTTGTTGTGCCACATCAAAGCTCAGTCCTGGCATTTCATCATATGTCCATGCAAAACAATCTCAGAATTCTGTCAAGAACTGTATATATTGTTCCCTGACATCTGGCTCCAGCAGTGCGCTGAGGAATGTCGGCCTTTGCTCATCTGCGGACCCCAAATTTATTTCTATCAGCTCATCGACGGTGGCTTGGCCTCCGTCTTCGACTTCGGGCGGGGCTTCTTGCAAATCAATAAAGCCTCCCGGGATATAACCTTCTTCAGTTCCATGCTCCTCTGCTTCATCATACTGGTCGTCAGCGGATGCTGGCGCATCATATAGGGCCAATACTACCGGATCCTGTTCAGTCTGCTCCGAGGGCGAGACTGGTTCAGCAGGAGGTTCAGAAGTGGACCCCTCCGTCCTTAGAGGCTCTTCTAATGTGGGCTCCCTTGAAAGGTCATCATTCTGTAGAGCCCGGAATTCTTCTAGGATGCGCCCGAACTCCAGACACTCCTTCAGCTCTCTGGCCATTTGATCTTCATCCGGGGTTCCCGTATCAAATTTTGCTTCAGCCTGGAATAGATCCTCTTTAGAAGATAAGTCCTCCCAGCACCAAGCTTTCTTTGTCTCATCAGATGTCTCTGTTTCTGGCAGGTTGTCTGGGGCTTAATTGCTCATTATGGATTGATAAATGATTTCTTCATCTTCCGAGGGGTATTTGTCATATCCTACCTCGGGAGGATCGTCATGCCAGTAGGAGACAGATATGATGTCTACCTCAGCCTCATGGTATTCTTGGAGGGTATAACCCAATCCTGGGTGTTGAGTGATCTTCCTCAGTTCTTTACTATCTCGAGGCGGATCCAACAGTTCCTTGAATGCCTTCTTCTGAGCAGCAGGCTGCATTGATGGCATTTGCATTTTGGAGAACATTTGTGAAACCCGTTGGGTAGTATAATCCAAGCCTGTAATCGGTACCATCCAGTTTGCAGCTTCTTCAGGGGCCATACAGTCTTGATCATCTTCTTCGACTGGCTCCCCGGTGTAGAATATAATAGGAGGCTCGCAGAAGCGAGGGATTTCCATAGTCTTCAGTGGTAGCACCGTTTGGTACTCAAGGCTGACGATGGGTTTAAATAAACCCTGCGGCACCTCTACCTGAGTGTACTTTTGCTTCATTTCTTCATCGGCATTATCCGGGTGGACGCTAGGAGGGGTAACCCGAGCAAAGTCATCGGCATAAGAGATGTGAGACACATTATGCTTTTTAACATAGTCTTTTGGTGGCGGTGGAGACCAGTTCCTTATCTCTGTCTCAGGCTTTTTCTGGATGACCACAGTCTCTTTCCTTTCGCAGTTTTGCGACACCTCGGTGTAGTAGGATGCATCGAGCATATGGCACTCGAACACTTCGAAGGGATGCAGGTCCGCAAACACCCTTTCTTCTTTTCCTTCATGGCAGTATTTAATGCACTGATGTAGCGTGGATGGCACTATTTGATATTCATGCAGCCACGGTCTCCCCAGCAGGGCCTTATACGTGGTGTTGGAGTCGATCACATAGAATCGTACCACTGTAGTGAGGTCTCCCAATGTGAGGTTAAAATCAGCTACCCCAAGAGGTGTCTCACACTTTTGGTTGAATCCTGCAATCTTCATGTCTCTGACCTTGGTGAGCTGCAGATCAAAGTAATATTTCTGATAGATGCGGTATGGGAGAATGTTCACAGTAGCCTCGGGATCTATCAGTATTCTGCTTATCGGCTGACAGTTCAGGGAACCCCTCATATACAGCGGTCTGTTATGGCCGGAATTTGGGATTAGCATATCATCCTCTGTGAATGTGACTGATGGACCAGAATTCACTTCCGTCAAGAGTGCTTCATACTATGCTGGCGACTGCAAGGCATCAATAATGGCTTGGCGAGCCTCTTCACTCAGAGAGAGGATTTCCCAGATGGAGAACCTGGTAGGGAGCTTCTTCAGCATTTTCATGATCCGGCTGCCCACCCGAACGTTAGACAGTTTCATCTCCTCCACCCAACGGGGTCTTGGAGGTTCATGTGGTGCCTGTGGCCTTTGCTGCCCAGTGCCGGTTTTACCTTCTTGATCGGTTCCCCGGGAGGCTTCTTCTGTAGTAACGACCCCTGTTTCTACTAGAGGGTTACTTCCTTTATTTTCTTCATGCTGCTTCTGCTTCCTAACTGCAGTCTGCTGGCATTTATTGTTTTCAGCTGAAGCAGTGTGAGCCAATTGCTCATTTTCCAAACTGGACAAGAATTCCAAGAATGAAGGAGCCTCTTCTTTTTTCTTGGTGCAAGCTGGCAGGGGGAGGAACCTGGACACCTCGTACTTCTGGCTCGGGGATCTGATAGGGTTGCTCCCCTCTGAATATAATATTATGATTGGCTGGTGGCGGGCGCCCCCATCTTTTCCCAGAACGTGTTGCATGGGCTGAGGTAGAGGCCTCAGCATGGTTGGCTTCCAGCGGGGCATTTGATGCTTCATCCTCATCATTCTCCCCGGGCAAGGAAAAGAGTATCGACAGGGTGTTGCATTGTACTGTCGTGACTTTCTTTCCCCTTTTGGACTTGGGCCGTCTCTTCTTCTTCTGGGAATTTGGCTTTGCTGGCTCTTGCCCCCAGAAGGGCTCATTTTCAACTTTTTCTTGTTCTGCCTCTAGATGCTCTTTAATTTTCAATTCTTCGAGCTGCTCCCAGAGTATACAGTCTTTTATCAGCAGGTTTTTGGGCTTTTTCTGCTCATATTCATCGAGCTCATCGATATACTGCTGTAGACGCCTGGCTGCAGGACTTACTTCTTTATGTGCAGGTAGGGGAGTTTGTCTCCTCCGGTTGTGAGTAGGGATCCGGATGACTGGTCCGGTCTCAACTGTATGCCATACTGGCCTTACTGGAGGCGGCTCAGGCCTTCGGGTGACACCCCGAATAGTTGCCCCACTAGTGCTGGCTGCAAGAGTCTTTTTCTTGTTCTTTATGGGCTTCGTCTGCCATCCTTCCTGATCTTTCAGTGGGGTGAGGAGGCAAGCTTTATAAGTATGCCTGGTACATTCTTCAACGGCTTCCTCCGGCAGTTGCTGATAGACTGAAATCACATTGGCGGCCATCCTCCAGGGCGGAGGCTCATGCGGATGAGGTGGCTTCACCTGATAATCACCCAACTGTAGCTCACCCTTTTTGACCATTCCTTCCATAATATCCTTGAAGACATAACAATCTTCAATTGCGTGCCCCAGCGCACGGTGAAATGGGCAGAACAACGGATCATCTTTCTTTGTTGCATCCACAGGTCTCTTCGGTTCGGACAATGTTACCTTGTTGAACTTATATGCCTAGTTAAATAGTGCTGATGTCTTATCTTTGGGAAAAGAGTAAGCCCTTCTCATTCTGTCTCTCAGAGAGACCTTATCTTTTCTTTCTGTTGCACCCTCAGGCGGGGGAGCTTCATCTGCCTCCTTTTTCCCTTTCTGTTGCTCGAAGGTTCTAAAATCGACGGTGTTAGCCTCAGTATGTGATGGCCGTCGATCATTGGTTTTACCCTTCGGCATAGTGGGAGCATTGGCGATCGGGCGCTTGGACAAGAACGTCTCGACTTCCGCCACTGTATTGTTCAGCCGGTCGAATGTTCTAACATCTGCACCGATCATCTTTTCTAGCACCTCTCTCTTGAGGCTCTGTTTACATATCTGCACTGCATCTTCCTGATGAGGAGGTCTTCGGAATCTCATGGCTAAGTTTCTCCACCTTTTGATGTAGTCCAGTGCTGTTTCATCCTGCCTTTGCTTGGTTGCATATAGCTCCGCTATTGTAATTTCTCTTTCAGTGACATGAAATCTATCGCGGAATTTTCTTTGCATATCAGGCCAATCAACCACTGATCCAGCGGGCAGGCTTGAATACCATTCAAAGGCTATCCCAGTGAGGGACGAGCCAAAGAACTTAAGCAGATAGGCTTCATCAGCTGCCAGGTTGCCCATAATTGTGGTGTAGTAAGCAATGTGCTCCCTGGGAGAGCCCTGGCCATTGAATTTCTCAAATTTCGGCGGCTTACTGACGCCTGGGGGTAGTCTTTTAGCAGCATACTGGGGAGGATACGGTACTTTGTACACGTCATAGGTACTTACACCATCACCGGTCTTCTCAGACAGCTTTATCTCCACAATTCTTTCAATCATCAGCTTGTGGGCTAGGGCTGGATCTATCTCTTCTGGGAAGAAGTGAGCTTGTTGTTGGCTGTAGGGAGTCGTCATCACAGTTGCGCACAAGGTGGGCGCGACGGGCTGCGTCTGAGATGTAGAGGGCTGAGCTGCTACTTGCAGCAGAACAGGCTGGCTCGGAGCTTTGCCCTTATCAGCTGGAAGGGGATTAGTTGGGACAGCCATTTCTGCTGAGCTGGAAGTCTGCCTCACAGGTTTGGCTTGCTTGGAGATCGGTGTGGCTTCATGCCTCTCATTTAGCTGTCTTCTGAGAGCACTGATCTCCTATTGATATCTTCTAAACATCATCTGGATCATGGGATCCAGAGTCGATGGGATCTGTATATCTTCTGAAGTCCCTTCAGCATCATCAACGAAGGGATTGTCTTCTTCTTTTATTGTCACCACATTGACTGTCATGGTGGTGATCTTGCGGGTTTCCTCATCATTCTTCATCTTATCTTTTGCAGCCTGACCTCTTCTTGTGACGGGGCCTGATCTGGTAGCCAGCCTAAGCAGTTCATCTGGCTGAGTCGGTAGCATATTTTGCCCCCTGGCGATTCCAGCCATGTTACAGGCGAAGATTTGCATTCTTCCCTTCTGCCTGCAAACTTTTCTTTTTGCCTGGTCAGGGTATTCGAGTCAGTCGAAGACCGATACTCTTTCTTCAGCTTCTTCCCTATACAGGTCTTCTTTATCATATCCGGCCTTGCGGCCTTCTTCATAATCATTTGAATCGGAGGAGGAGACTCCGAGCATCACTTCTTGAAGGGCTTCTCCTTCTTCTTCATCCACAGTGCCCAGAGCACGGGATAATCTTTACTGACCGAGGGCAGGGTTCCCCAGGTAATGGAAGTAGTCTTGGACCACTTGTTTCATCTCCTCTGGATCGTGCCTTCGCGGCTCTGGTCGGAGTATCAATCTTTCCTGGCTTTTCTGCTGATGAGCCAGTCTTGTCATCTGAGCATTCAAATGCTCAGCTTTGGAATATTTGAATATGTCAGCCTATCTGGCACAGGCTCTTGGTCTTCTTGGAATGGCAACCGTGACTGGTTCGCTCATTCCCATATCGCCATCCTGGCAGCAGTTGGCAGTGTCATCATAGTTCTTCCTTTGCCATCTTTTGCCTTTGGCCCTGGGATGGGTGACAGTAAGGTCTCCCTTCTTCTCATATCTTATGCCCCTCATCACGGGGCGAGTAGTAATCATATTTCTACGTTCATCATTTTTTTCATCTCTCCTCCCCAGAGCTTTGGGGTAAGCAGCAACATCATCTCTTCTGTAGTTTCTTTCTTCTCTTCTGCTTCCTGCCCTGAAGCGGGCAATAGCATCCTCAGTAGCCTTCTTCTCATATCGAGCTGGGTCCCAGCTCTGAATCTTCTTTGGTCGCCAGACCTGTTTATATTTTGCTGGCTTGGGCGCCAGCGGCTTCCTTTCATTAGCTTCCCAGTTGGCCCTCCTAGCGGCCAGAACGCGGAACCTGTTGTCGGTCTGGACAGTCGGGACAATCCTGTCCGGCCGGACTTCTCTGGGGCGACCGTTGAGGTTCACCCTAACATCTCCCATCATCATTGTCTTCCCAGAATTGGAAAGATGACGCTCAGCAGCAACATACCGGCTTCTCCGGTTATTTCTCTTTCCCCTCTGGGCAGCAGCGGGAACCGTGTCCCTCCTTTGAACTTGGTGTACATAGCAGGCGACGGCCGTCGAGGTCGTCTTCTCCGGTAAGCCAGCCTTCTTACCAGTAGTCTTCATAGGGGCACCTGCAGCGGTGCCTTGCTCGTCGTTGTTGACCTGCAGAAGGTCGGTGAATACGAGGCCCAGACAGTTGGGCAGCCCGACAGCAGGGGGCATTGCTCCAAATGACAGGGGTACCGCCAGGTAACCCTCTCGCACATGCATATCGATCGGTTGTTGGCCGAAGCGTACAGACATAAGTCCAGTAGTCATCTTCCTGAAAATAAGGAAAGCGCACAGGATCAGAAATTTGAGGGGGGCCCGCTGGGCCTCCTATTTTGGCGTAGAGATGAAGGGAGACTAAGTCCCACCGGGCGTGCCAGACTTGTGGAACTTTATCTTTATCTCGTTGTATTATTTATTTATATTTTTTTATTTGGATTTTTGATTCATTGATTTATTAGGCGTGCCAGTCACGTGTGTGACGATTTTATTGTGCGCTCGATCTGACTTGGTCAGTTGATTGTGAAGTTCAAGTCGGGACCAGAAGTCCATCATACCATAAAGGCTATGACGTTAATTACGCCCTTCCAAGGAAGGACAATCCTTGATTAAACGCCAAAATTGGAGGAAAGCAGCGGTGAAGATAAGGCTCAGAAGAGACGGGGTTGATTTATTTGCAGAATGCTAAATGGACTAGACAGAGCAGGGGGGGTTATTAAGTACGGGACAAATCCGACGGCATATCCCCGCCATCTTGGACTATGCCAAGTGGGAATAGGAAACCACCCATGCAGCGGCAGGGTAGGATCCGTAAAAGATCGGGTATAATAGACCCGGAGTCTGAATAGGGACCGGCGTGACATGGAACGTCCCATGTGGGTGTGGTGCCGCATCTATATCCCCCTTCGAGGGACCATCGGAGAGTGTGCAAGGACATAACTCCGTGGGCCGGCGGGGCTAGGAGAGAATATCACATTTACCCGGTAGGGTATGTATGAATTTTGGCAGCATGTGCCCTCAACTTGGATTATGCCAAGAGAGAATAGGTCATCATCCACAGGATGCCGGGATGACGATCAGATAAGAAGGGCACCGGGCCCGGGGATGCTACTTGCGTCTATCTCATTGGTTAATATTCCCTTGGAACCCATCAGAACGCATATAATAACATGGTTCTTTGAGTTCGTAAGGTAGCAGTGAAATCCGGATCGGAAATGAGGGCTGTAGGGGAGGTCTTCCCCATTACTGTATCTTCTCAGGGCACATATGATGGTCTCCGAACATCCCCTAGACAGGTGTGTAGGGAAACTAAAGGATTGAAGGATGACAGTGCAGAGGAGGGCCTCGGACTAGGTTTCATTGGCCAAAGAAGGAGGGTCTCGGCGTGGGTTTCTATTGGCCAAAGGGAGAGCTCTCGGCATGGCTTTAATGGCAAGAAACAAGGGGGGAAGCTCCCGGCGTGAGGCTTCTCGGCGCGCTCCTCGCCGCGCCGGGAACCCAGCGCCGGGAGGCCATAGGCCGAGAAGGCTGTGAAGGAACAGGGTTTAACTGGGGGGTTTTGTCGGTTTGCTGAAGGGGAAGGAAGAGGGAAGCCTCTCGGCGGCGTAGCTCTCGGCGTGGAAATTAGCACGCCGGGAAGGTGAAAGGGTTAAGGGTTTCAGGGCTTGATTACGGTACTCTATTTTTTTGGATTTTGAGAGTTTTCTGGGAATTATATCAGAGTAGATTGGCTCTGGGGACTAGAGATGGGGTTCAACTGGTTTTAGTTGTATAGGCTTCAAAGGAGGCCGAGAACTGAAAGGGATTGGAGGGGAAGAGCCCCACACAGAGGTCCTTTTCACCATCACCATACGGAGCCCAGAGGACAGCTTCAGTATTATTTTTCATCGACTGGGAGGATTTCAGCAGCACCTCCCCCGTACCTAGCGTATGCCAGGGGGGTAATAGACGATCACCCACAGAGTGCCGGGGTGAAAGCCAGAATAAGGGGGGTATGGGACCCCTAGCCCGTGTATGTGATCACAACACCAACTTAATATCCCTTTGAGGCCATTGAAACAGTGGCAGAGTTTCTCTGGCTCGTAAGGTTATGCAGGGGAGTTATCCCCAATGATGTTTATCCCTTAGGCAGATATGATGATCTAGAGTATCCTTCGACAAGATGCAAGGCTTGGTTGATCGGACTTCAGCGGGCATCCATGTGGTTCCTTGGCCTGTAGCAGGAAGGCTTTCCTCTGGGGTTCAAGGAATGGGGGATTCACAACGTAAAGCAGGGGTGGCCGGAAGCATGGTTCCCGGCGTGGGTTTTATTGGCCAAGGGGGAATGCTCTCGGCGCAAGGGTTCTCGGCGTCGTAATGACCGCGCCGGGAACCCGGCGCCGGGAGGCCCGGGAAGGCTATATTGGGATAGGCTTTGTTTGCCTTTGCCGAAGGGGCTAAAGCAAGGGGATCTCTCGGCAGAGTAGTTCTCGGCGGGGAAATGGCCACGCCGGGAAGGGGCTAAAAGGGGTTTTTATCTTGGCTGCGATACTCTGCTCAGGAGATTTCTGGGATTTCTGGCTCGGATTGAGTCAAGATCTGGACTGCAGAAGGGGTTTACGCGGGGGTTAGCATCATCAGTCGAAGGGCAGATCATCCATTATCGAATCCTCATGGGATGTATGGCATTTTCTATACTCACCTGCTGCTCAGACGGTCAAGAGATTGATGTCTCTAACCCTGAACGAGATGGGAGCTCGACAGACATCTGTGATATTCAGGGAAACCGTGATTCGAGGGGGAGGAAGAGGAGGGACAGAGCCTAATAACCCACCGGATGAGGGTTGAGACTCCGTCTTCGTCTTCCACCAGAGGACAGGCTAGGGAGGGGAGGTGGAAACATGGATCGGAAAGCTATAACATCTGGGCAAAATGACATTCAAAAGAACAGCCGATGCAAGGAGGGGAGAAATACAGTAGATATTTCAATCGATCAAATGCCCAAACGAGCCATGCTCATCTTTTATATTATTGCATCATCCCAAACCTGTACAGATCGTAGAAGATAAACGAAAGATAGAGAGATGGAAATCGAGATCGGAATCTTCCGGCTACATTGATACATCGAGAAAACCTCGCCAGATTACATCAGAAAAAGAAAATAAAAAGAGGAAAGCATGGGGGGAGGGCGGAGCATTGACTCCTCTCCCTCCCCGGAGCAGCCCACCTGGAGCGTCTTCTTCCTCCTTTCTTCTCAGATATCTCTTCGCTTCTTCGAGTCACTTTTCTTGGGGCTCTCTTTTTCCTTTGGTTTCTGGCTATCCTCTCGATCTCCCTTTTTTTCTTCGAAGCCCTTCTATTTCTTCTGGTGGTTCTCTCCTCTGCCTCTTTTCTTTCTTCGAAGAAGTGGGTTTATATAGACCCAGGTTCTTCTTGCATATCGGCAGATGGTAATCGGCGCGCCTCATTCGTTCGCAATAGCTCCCGGCGCGCCGAGTGGCCTTCTGTTGAGGTTCTCAGCGCCACACTCGGAAGCCCATTTGGCCGGCCCATTTAGGACTTTTAAGCTTTGCACGTGCCTTGGCCTCTCTTAATCCTTTAAATTGATATTCATCAGAACCAGAGAAGGCCCTGTATTGGTGACATAGCTTCCATTGATATCATTGATATGTTTTCATCAGTCCATAGGCAAGGGTTTCATCAGTATTGCCATCTGAATGATGACAAAACCGGGTATCATTTTATCGATATCGTTACCTGAATGGTGACGAGATCGGACATCAGCCTTAGTCTGGGAAGACCTCAGCCGGGCGTATAATCTGGGGAGACAATTCTTCTTCATTGATCTGACTTGGCAAAAGCCTTTACAATCTTCATCTGCCGGTACTAGCTTCATCTTTATCTCATATCACATCTGTCAATAAGTCGACATCTGACTTACCCTAACATGTCATCTGTGGATTCGTGGATGAGGCAGTAGTATAGCTCTCATTAAAGTGTGCTACGAGGTCCCATCAGTCGAGTGACTGCTGCTTTATTAGTGTTGCCGTCTGAATGATATCGGCACCGGGCGTCAGCTTGGCCGACAAAGGCTTCAACCGGGTAAATGGTTGACGGGCTTCATCATTGGTCTTTCACTGTTGGTCTGATCCTCTTTTCAATTGTGCTTTCACCCTTGTTCATTTTTAAGATGTCAACAGGAGTTGCTCACATTTCGTAGCATGTAGCATGCATTCATAGCATCTGCATAACAATCTGAATAACAAATCATGTATTTCATCAAAAATTACATCTGTATAACAGGATGTTGCTATTCTATATGATAGGGGGTTGCCATCATCAAAAAGGGGGAGATTGTTGTGACTCCTCTATGTTGATGGTGTTGACATGTACTTTATTTCATATGGCAACACATTGTTTTGATTGATTGGCAACACTGTTTATGTTTTGATGAAATTGATTTTATCAGATTGTCTGTGTGTTCTATGCATCTCACAGGTTAACACACTGCATTACACTTCAAGTCTGTATAGCCGTCTCTTGCATTGCGTCTCTTGCATTGTTCATTCGTAAAGTCTGTTCAGTGAGCGTCTCATTGGTGAAGTCTGTACACACACCAACTGAACTTCAAAGTCCATACATTGGCATTCAGACTAGCAAGTCTATACAGCGTCTATTGTCTAGAGTCTCTTGAAGTCTGTACATCAGACTGCTTGCAAAGTCTGTACAATGGACTGTGCTTCACAAAGTCTATACATTTGTCAGTGCTAAGTATATACAGTGAGCGTCTCATGAAGTCTGTACACCACTGTAGCTGCACCGTCTCACCCACCGTCTCATTCAGCGTCTTAGGCTTGCAAAGTCTACACATTGGTCGGTGGAAAGTCTATACATTCGTTACAATGCACACATCGTCTCAACTTGCGTCTCATGCATATAGTAAGTCTATACATTGCTAAAGTAACTCAAGTCTATACATCATCCGTTTCATGCATTGTCTTAGGGAAGTCTGTACAGTGGACCGTCTCAATTAGCGTCTTATGCATTGAGCAAAGTCTATACAGACACCACCGTCTCATTCAGCGTCTTCGACTTGCAAAGTCCATACATTGGTCGGTGGAAGCAAAGTCCATGCATTAGACTGTAGCATGCTCGAAGGACAAGTATATACATTGGGTTTTTACCTACGTTGCTTCTCAAAGTCTATACAGACTTCAGCGTCTCATTCTGCGTCTTATACCAAGTATGTACATCCAACTGTTCATCTTTAAAGTCTGTACATTGGCTTCAAGACTTTCAAGTCTATACACTGATGGCTGAACTGAGAACTCTATACATCGTTTGTCTGCATTAGAGTCTCATGGAGTCCATACATTGCACAGCGTTCATAAGTCTATACATCGTGCTGTTTTACGCTAAGTATATACATTGCTTCAACTCTGCTTTCACAACGCCAAGTCTGTACATTGCCTTGTTATGCATATGAACGTGAAGTCTATACATTGCTTCATAAACATGAAGTCTATACATTGCACTCACGTTTCACAAGTATATACATTACATGCTCTTTTAATAAAGTCCATGCACTGAGCAAGTATATACATTGTCTGTCTATCGATTGAAAAGTCTATATAGAGTTTTTCACTTAACCTGACAATCCGGTACTCTGTCTGACAGGGATTCTTACCAAGATTGATGACCTGGCTCGTGATCCCAGGAGGACGAGGTGTGCAGATGTTGACACATGGATGGAATTGCCTCGGATCTGGCGAATTCACTTGGGCGGGAAAACGTGGAAGCCACGCGCCCTTATCCAATCTGCTGCTGTATATATATAAGTCTTCATCTTCTGTTGAAGGCTGATAGAGCGTGGCAAGTCTATATAGTGAGACTCAGTCTGAAGCTGCAGCCACCGAGATCCAGAGAAGAAAAGCAGAGAAGAAGATATAGAGAGAAAAGAGAGATGTGTTGAGAGAGTTCGAGAAGAGAGAGATGAGTTGAGAGAAGTCTATTGAGAGGTTGTAAGTCAGTCTCCTGGTTTAGAAACCAGAGCTGACTCTGCTCATACTTGAGCTACATTTGTCGTGTTTTCTTCATTTCTTTTGTTTCTGATTTTCTTGTGTTCGATACTATTGTTCTTCAAGCTGTATGTCAGCGGATGCAGTGGAGGTTTCCACTGGACAGGTAAAGCTGTAATCCTCAGCTGGCGAGACTTGGTCTCGGACGGGTTAAGCTGTATTTCTCCAGCGGTTTGCAGAGGTGTATCCTCTGGACAACAAGCTATGTTGCTCAGCGGGCAGTGGAGGATTCCACTGGACAGCAAGCTGTGTTGCTCAGCGGGCAGTGGAGGATTCCACTGGACAGCAAGCTGTGTTGCTCAGCGGTTTTTAGGCCAAGTTGTATTGCCCAGCGGACGCAAGCTGTGTTGCGCAGCAGTAAGCCATACTCGGTTGAGTGTGGGGTGGACGTAGGTCATTGACCGAACCACCTAAAATCTTGTGTGCATTGTGTTTGTGAGTTTGCTCGTACGTGACTGAATCTCTTGATTATCTTCACAGATCGCTTGTGTTTTTGCTAAGTTTAGACACTCGAGTTAGTGTTTTAGTAGATCTGCCTTTATTCCGCATTTGAACCTCCAACTGGTTTTAAATTAGGCTGTAGATCTATTCACCCCCCTCTAGATCCACATTTCGTGGAGATAGACTGCGTCCATCTAACTTCAATAGAGGGTTTTCAGTGAGAGAGCTTGGGTGAGCTGCCCAGTAGAATAGTTCCTCGGGGTGCGTGGTATCATGTGACTTGTGAGTAGCTTAGTTAATTGTGTTTCATCTTTGCCGATTACCCACTACTATTACTGTTGTTGTTATTGATATTATTGTTGTTGATTGTCGTTGCGTGCAGTGGGGATCTGTGGGACCCCTACTAAGCCGATGAGATAAGGCTCACTCCTGTCTTTTCAGGCACGACATTTCCTCTCAGGGTTCAGTGATCCGACGTAGTGTCCGGAGAATAGTAGTTACCAGCATGCTTGAGCCGGGGTATGCCCCAATGGATGTGTACTTTCCTTTTCTTTTAGACTATACTTTTTGGACATTGTACTCTGGACTAAAAACTATTTAAATTATAAAAAATATATTTTAGTTCATGTACTTTAAATTATATATTTATTTTAGATTCAGATGCATCTCCACAGTGTTAATCCTTCCGAGCCCCGTGAGTAGCGGGTGAGGATTCGGGTTGTGCCGGTTCCTTTCCAGTACTCGGATCCTAGGTCATGACATCATTTGCTTTCTTTTGATTACCCTTTACTTTTAGCACCCCTGTGTGCCCCTCCTTTCGGCACCCATGTGTGCCCGTCCTTATTGCACCCAAGCGTGCTCTCCTTTGTGCTCCACGCAACACTTAACTTTCATCGCTCGTGCACCTCGTATACACCACCATAATCCCTTGTTATTTTTGCCAAACGTTTGTGCATTATAAAAGAGAATCAGGTTTTAAAGAAGCGATTCATTTCTTAGTTGATTGACCTTGCTTGGATCTATCTGATTTGTGAAAGTTTCAGTCATTTTCTTCCATTAGTTGGTTTTGTGAAGTTTGTGATACAAACTGTGAAACAAGTCCCCTGTACAAGACGGCTTTCATAAAAGCATCCCCACAAAGAGATGTCATTTTCCTTTCTCTTTCTGTTACCTCTGCTCAGCACTATCGTACTGAGGTGCATCCTGAATAGTGGACGTGCTTTAAGATAGACATCTTTCTAAACAAACATGATTTCAATTCTCATATATGTTGTTCTATTCTATATATTGCTGTGATGTAGTAGTTTGCATCGCTTACGGGCTTTTGGGCATCTCTCATTGCATTTTAGGAAATCAACCTCTCTTGGTGAAGGAATTACTCTCCATTTGGGAATTCTTCTCAATAGACTAGACTCTCCTCCATCAAGATCTCCATAAGTCCCCAAAATTGAAGGATTCCCTCTTCATTCACTGAGCTGGTTGTACCACTGAAGTTCCCCAAAGGTAGTTGGCCTATACGTGGTAAAGTGAGAGATCCTAGTTCACATAACGATAGAAATCAAATTGAAACTAGGGCCCTATGTTCATTGAGTGAATTTCGAACTCTGTTAAAAATATTTTTAACTCATACAAAGAAACTTTGAACCAGCATAAACATCAACTTGCTTGTTAATCTCTGCAAATTATTTGTTGGTGCATGTTATTGCATTCTAGTAAGGTATTGAAAATGGCTGGCTACAGTTATGATGACTGCGAGAATAGTGGATTTGGTCCATCGTATGATCCCCAAGCTTATGACTATAGCCATAATTTTTATGAAGAGTACCACCCTGGCCATGCTTACCATGGCAATTCTCACATCCACGCTGTGGACGCTGATCAAATCTGTGAACCCTCAGACAAGGTGCAAGCCACTACCAGGGAAGGATCCCCTTCCAATGACCTTTCCTCCATATTGGGTGCCTTAACCACCACCAACTTAGTTCCCAATAGCTCCAGGTCATCTAGGCCATCATTAAGGGGAAATCTGCCTCCCCCTCTCCCCAAGATCCGGGACAAGCCATGATTGACCATAACCTCTCCTCCCCTCAAGACCAGGCATGTCAACATCTGCCTTCATTTCGGTTCCCTTCCTAGCTGCAAACTCTGGCCGTTCCTCAAACCCCCGTTCAACTAGGTCATTCTGTTGGTAGGCCCCACTACCCCTCTTACCCAAAATTCCCTTCACAGGCCTCCGGCAGGCCTCTTCCTCCTCAATGGCAAATGCCACTGCCTCCCGTTGATCCGCTCGCCCAGTCCCTGTTGGACAAGTGTATAACATGTGTAACTCCATTGTTTTGATAATGGCTGACTATGTATGCTGGGCTTGTGAATAATATTCTTGTGTTTCGATGATGTCTGACTATGATTCATTAATATAGTTTGACCTGCATTTGATAGAGAATAATTTCAGGTCAAGCCCACACCGGCAACAAAGTGTGTCTGCAAAGATAGAAAGAAATCAGATAAGGTCATGCCCACACCGGCAACCCAGTGTGTCTGCAAAGATAGAAAGAAATAAGATAAGGTCAGTGCATAGTGCTGCTCACATGCATGCAAGGTCGATGCAACCTCTGGCTAGCTGAAGATCAAGGTCGGTGTAGGTTCTATTCCTATGAACTTAGGTCTGTGCACATTCTCTATGTGATAAATAGAGGTCTTCAACATTAGAAGGTCCGTGCACACATGAAGACAATGATGAATAAGCACGATGATGAAGGTCTTTGCAATGCTTCCTTCGAACAAGTACAGAAGAATATCTCTAAGTGATGTCTCGACACGGCCTAATGATATCCCGACACATCTAGAAGAGATTGTGTTAGATTTCCAATGCTTGAGCTCCGGACAATGTGTCGACACATCTAACCCATGACTCGACACATCCAGAAGAAATCAAGCCGAAGTCGTTCTATCTAAGACTCTGGACTCACTAATGTCTCGACACACTGAGTGAAAAGTGTCGACACACTCGTGTGAAAATCCTTGCACATTGGCACTTCTGTCTCGACACCCTCATGCGAGAACTCTGCTCATGGCTTACATGTTTCGACACCTTTTGGTGTTGTCTTGACACATCAGCCATGGATCTTCAAGACACTCACTAAATGTCCCGACACACTGAGTGTAAAGCATCGACACATCAACGTTCAACTAGAACGCGTTTGAAATCGGTAGAAACTATCTTCAAGGCTTTCAAAGGGATGCCTCGACACACTGACAGGGAAGTCTCGACACATCCACGTTCAACCAGAATGATTCTTCGAAGTTTTCAATGGGATGTCTCGACACACTGTTAGGAAAGTGTCAACACACCCTTGTTCTTCCAGAAATCCTCAAGCTAATGAATTGTCAGATCAGTGGGCCATCCAGAGAGAGAAAAAGGAACCACAACTCTTTAAAAGAAAGGCTTTTGGGGTCTGAACCACGTCCCAAGGTCTGACGCTTGCTCTACCATCATATCACTCATTTTTCAACATTTTGGAGATGGTTTTGTCAGAAATCTAGCTGGAAGAGCCACTTCTGTCAACCACGATGTAAGTCCTATCTGACTGCCTTTCCATACTGTCTGCTACTGAAAATAGGACACTCCGCAGTCTGCCACCATCTTGCTGTCGACCAATGGGCTGTCCAACCAGCCATTGTCGCAGAAGAGTACAATTGAGAAGAATGAGAATACTACATATCTGAGGGAGAGTTATTGTAAATATCTGATCCTATATAAAGGGAGATCTGGTCTGCTTCTTCACACAGTCTGCCAATGTACCTTCCTTGTACTTAAAGTTGCAACCAGCCAATAGGAAGTGCACAGCAAGTAGCGCATTAAATGTTATGGGACATGACCACCTTCCTCTTGTTGATTATCACCATCTCACACCTGGCATTCGCTCTAGAAGATGCTCTAGCTCTCACCCGCTGGCGCACGCTTCAAGGAAGATTTGGAAGGGATACTTCGTCGATCCACTAGTCCAAAGGAAGACTTCATGGCAAGCATTATTCCTAGGTTTTCTCAACTGGTCTTCTTATTTATATAAAGCTTCCTCAACTGAAGTAGCTGCTGCTGCCATCCACAAAGTGCCATGCCTTAGACCAATTTACGAAGAACATTCCTAAGTAGCATGAGAACAGCCATAACACCTATTGGACTTAGTCCAGTGCTGTGAAAGAAGAAGAAAGAGAAGAAGAGAGAGTAGCCTTGAGAGAGAGAAGAAAAATCTTGTAGTCTACCGGTGCTTTAATAAAAGGATCCTTAGATCCAATCTTGTAGCTGTACTCACCAGCTCTGATGTCTTGATCCATTCTTTAGCTGGTGTCTACATTGTCTCTATTAATTCTCCACTACACTTGCAATATTTAGTTTCTAATTGTTGCTGTTCGACTATCACTAATACATCTAGTTTCTACGATCCCCTATTTAGGGACAGGGTTCCCTCTGTGGTTTCAGAGGAAGAGATGATCATATCCTCTAGGTGGTTCAAGCTGTTAGTCAGCGCAAAGCAAGCTGTGCTACTCAGCTGTGTAAGCAAGCTGTGCTGCTCAGCGGATCAAGCTGTATGTCAGCCGGAAAGTCTCACCGAGTTTGGTGAGGGGTGGACGTAGGTTGTGAGCTAACAACCGAACCACCTTAAAATCCTTGTGTTGTGGGTAGTATACTTTGTGATCTTGTTCCATATCCTCTATACCTACTTCACAGGTTCGTGTTTTACTTACGCTGTTACTTTCTCTGCCACTCAAGCATTACGTGGATCCTCCCAGGTGTCTGTAGCACTCTTGCTTACAGACACTTTGGAGCATCTCCCAAGTAGAGGAGGTTATCACAGTGTGTGAGCAGCTTTCTCCCCTGTGTATCTAACTGCATGTGCGCCTTAGGCTGCCTGCTGCACCCTTGCAAACAGGGACCAAGGGGAAAGCTTTCCCAAGGAACTTTGTCTGTCTGAACTAAGCATTGGGAGTTTAACGACATTACATGTTCCATTCTTATCTAATCTGATGTGCTGTATGCTTAAGTAATTCATTTACCTTATAAGAGTAGTTTATGTTTTTAACTAGTCAAGATTTAAATACGCCAAAGTTCTTAATAGGATCTATTCAACCCCCCCTTCTAGATCGGATTGCTCTCCATTGGACCCAACAATTGGTATCAGAGCTTAGCTTTGCTATTCCTAGATCCTACGATCTACAGGGAAAGATCCCAGTGCATTTCGAGAAAATGGCTTCATCTGCTACATTTGCTTCAAAGGGTTCTCCACCTATTTTTTGATAGTTCAGATTTCTCTATATGGCAGAGAAGAATGTACGTCTAGGTCAAACTCACAGATCCATAATTGTGGAACCTTATATACATTGGTCCAAATGAGCTGCCATCAGACTCAAATGTATGGTCAGCTGAACATAAGACCAAACATGACAATAACCTTGCTACACTCAACTTAATCAAAGCTGCAGTTCATAACAGATTACTTGATCTTGTGTCTACCTGCACCACAGTCAAGCAAATACTGAAGGTATTGATGAACATCTGTGAGAAAGAAGATCAAGAGCATCAATGCCTTATGGCTGACCAATCAGAGCAGTCAAGCAATCCATCCTCATCTCAGGTAAGCTCTGATTCTGAAGACTTTACCTTCGAAGAGCTCATGGGTGCATATGATCAGTTGATGGAGCAGTACAAAAAGATGAAATCTGAAAACAAAAGATTGAAAAAGGATTTGAAGAAAAATAGTCAAGGTAAGAGTCATGCTTGTGAAAATTGTTCCAACCTTAAAGAGCTCAATAATACTCTTACCTTTGACTTGGATCTAAACAAACAAACCATCGTGTGTCTAAACGATGAAATGAGAATCCTTCAAGCTGAAATCACTAGGTTGGAAGAAATCATAAGACAACTTCAAAACCAACCTAAATCGATATCTAATGAACAAACCATGTCGGACAAGCCAATCCCTGATACTAGGTTGATTGAAGAAATAAAAATAGTAAAAGATCAAAACTACATGTTGCTTGAAAAACTGTCCATTCATGAGAAGGGCAAGGGTACTACCCATGACCGTTCTGAAAAACTAAATGAACTTCAAATGGAGATTGAAAATTACAAGGGGGTTAATGCCATGCTCAATGAGCAATTAGCTGTGTGTGAGGAGGACCTCGCTGAAACCGAGCTGCACGTCTCCTCATTGGAGAATGAAATCAAAGATATAAATGACTCTCTATCTAAGTGTATGCAGGATAAGGAAAGCATGAACAGACTCTTGGAAACAAGGGTAATTCATCATAAGGGAGATTTGGGTTACAAACCCGAAAACCAACGATTCTTCGGAAGCAAGGCCTACATCACTTCTGTCAAGGGTAAGAATGAAGCCAGCACTTCCTACCGCCTCCCAATACCGGTCTTGACATGCACAATAGGAAAAGCCATGATGACTACCATGCCTCTCATAAAATGAATGTTTATTGCTTTCATTGTGGCATGTTTGGTCACACTGTGCATGACTGCCTGACCTTGAATAATGATGAACTAAGAGCAGGAAAGAATTCAAGAATTGCTGCTGAAATCAAGGGCAAAAGATAGGTCAACCCTGGCAGTGGTAGTATGCAGAAGAACTCTGCACAGAACCGTATGGGGAATCAGAAGAATCGACACTTCCATTCAGACAGGTCGACACTCCCCGTGGCTTTCAACAGAAATCACCCTCCTTGCTGCTACCACTGTGGAAAGATTGGCCACACAGTCCAGGATTGCTGGCGACTAAGAGGCAGGAGCTACTCTCATAATCAACATGACAGTACATATGCTCACTCAAAATGAAACCATGCACATGTGCACACAAAAAATGATAAATACCCTGTGCATTGCTTCTATTGTGGTGAATATGGACATACATCCATTAATTGTCCCTGGACGAGAGTGGGTGACCAGAAGGCAGCAAAGAAAAGAAGATCATTTGCTAGAATTACTGCTAACAAACAAGGACCCAAGCGAGCTTGGGTACCAAAAAATTTCAAATAAGAATTTCGAGTGTAGGGTGCCTTGGGGCTAAACACTGGATGCTCACGTAAATAAAAGCTCAAGGTACATGTGTGTAGATAATGTCATTTGTTTAATTGCTACATGATAGGCTTGCATTGTAAGTCACAGCATATTAGGGGTGTTATGTGTCAATAAATCATGCAAGAAGTTGTCTCCCTGAACTGCTGAATTATCCTCTTTGTGCAAGATGAATTTATAGATTAGATTAATTACTTGCAGTTTGCGTGACCTTTGGTATTTCAAATGGTCTAGAGCAGAAAGGCAAGTCAAGCTTGCCCGGAGCTCTCACTATGCGTGAGCAGGATCTCAGATCCACACCTCCGCCTTGTACCAAAGATCAAGTGGTTCAGTTTCGTAATTCATAAGAAAATTGTCATGTTGATGAGATTGTTATGATAATTGAGTTGCTGTATAAATCATTTCTACCATTTAACATCCATGTGAGCTTCTTCCTTAGCATTGATGATCATTGTTTTGATGACGTCTTGCATGGCTGCACATATCCCAACTCATCATCCTTGTGGACAAATATGATGCTGATTGTCTGTCCTAACTTCCATGAGCACTGGACAGAGGGGGAGTTTAAGAGTTTGCACCTAAGGGAAGAAATGCATTGCATCTCAGAATTCAGACACTCAATGCACATAGTCAGGGGAAGTTCTTGCATTTCATGGTTTACCAACTTACATGTCTATTCAGAATGCATTTCCAAAAATCCATGATTGCATAATATTGTGGTTTCATACACTCCATTGCATATCATGTTTGAGAAACACAAAAATACATAATCATCATGTAGCATTTTTATTACATTATGCATTCATTCAAGTCATATGCTGCACATTTCATTGCAACCCATGCATGGAACCAGGGGGAGCCAACATCAAAATTCAGCATGCTTCATTCTACATATTGTTGACGTCTTTTCATAGATTGCATCTTTTCAGGGGGAGTTTGTCCTTCAAGATAAAACAGTCAAAACTCTGCCCTACTGTCAGAAGGGTCGACCTCACAACCTGACAGGTCGAACCTCAGTTCAGCCTGGCTGACAACTGCATTCTGTCTGAGCTCAAGTGTCGACATATTACTATGCAAGTGTCGACACTTCCTTGCATATGTTGAACATAACATTTTCATTCCAGTCTGAGCTCAGTGCATCATCATTAGGTGGAGTGTTCATCACCCAGGGGAGTGTTCATCACCAACTCCTATTTTCAATTCATGCTACACACTCTTCTTGAACCAATCCACCGCATCATAATGCCTATCTCTGTTGTGGTTCAACTTGGATTCAAATTATCTTGAAATTCTTGGAGGACTCTATCTGCTATCAAGGTTGTTCATCAGAGTAAGTCTTTAAGAGGAATCTTCTTTTATAGAGATTTGTGACTGCCTCGAACATGAATGAATTTGGTTTAACATTAATGATTTCATGTGTCTTGACGTCTAACTGTCTTGAAAATGTTTGTGATCGGGGTTAATACCAATTTCTCATGTTGTTGTCCAGTTATGCCTTTTGAAATCTGAAAGTTTATTTTAAGTACAAAGGCAATTATGATTGAGAATCTTTTGTCCAAGTATTGTTTCTAAACAATATGGTTGTATGGGATTTCTAATGGCAAAATAGTCAGAGCCATGACATTGGCTCACTAAGAAATATGTCTCCTCATAAATTAATTGAGATGAGGGATGTCATGAAGTGCCCTTGTTAACTCTGCTATGTTTTACGGTATATCATGAGGCAGAGGAATGGCTAGTTGCTGAGAAACATGTCCCCTCATCAAGAATATGTGGAACGATATGTCATGAGGTGACAATGCTATCTCTGTTCTATTTGAAGCATGACAGTCAGTCTTACCAATTACCTAGGGATACTTGCATCTAAACAATGTGTGTCCTTACGGATATGAGGCATGCACTAGACTTAATTACTTGTAAAATCTTCTCTTGTACTTAATGAATATTATGGTTGTGTTTGTAGAAGCTAAATGCACATCTATCGAAATTCTTAAATTCCATTTAGTCTTCATGCTTGTTTAATTTCAATACTTTTTGAGAGGTTCTCTCAAAGGAGACAATGGAATTGAATGAGTAAGATAAGAGGAGGTTAATATGACGTTCATATGAATTTTTGGTTCATCTCTATCAAACTTGAATACACATGTTTTCATGTGATTCTACTGAGTAGGCCAGAATTCATTAACATTAAACCAATCTAAGTGTAAGGGCTAGTTCATTCGGGTTCTATAATTAAAAATTCTGAAAATTCCATACTCTGATTTATGAACTTGGTCTCAGGTTAAAGAACCTTCATCTTCTATAAAGACAAGCTATCTTTCTATATCCCCTGGTCTTTGCCCTCCCTAGACAAATGGTATCAATGCTCTTTGATGACTTCTAACATTAGAATTCATTACATTCCTATCAATTAATGTCAGAGCATGCCATCCCTTCTTGAAATATAATATCTTGATGCTCCTTGGTGTTTACCTTGCATGAAACATATTTGCTTCAGTCATCGCTAGCATTGTTGCATGTGTATAACTTTGCAAGCATCCATTTGATATAACAATTGGAATCATCATCCATGCGCATCTGTCATAAGTCCTAGCATCATTGGCATTATGGTTACAACTCAACTGGTTTCATTTTTTTCGCAATTGGGTGGACTGCATTCTTGAACTGTGGACACACATATCTTGCATAGAAAACCCAAAAAGTTTGATAAATAGAAAACCACGAAAAAATCTTGAAAAATCTGAAATAAAAAATGTGCACTTTGGCTGTTATATTGCATCATGATGTCGCAACTATGCCTTCAAATTTCAACTATCTTTGGCAAGCCAACGGACAATACCATTGATTCTAACTTTTGGCCATGTTCGATAAATTCTTATCACTCCTTGGTGTTTGTCCTAAAAACTACCTTTCCAAGTTTAGTTGTTCACATCGGTTAACTTGTCAACTTTAATAAGTGTACAATCATTGGCATGTATTTCCACATCATTTTCTAGAATTTTGGAATATTGACTGCACTACTTGTGATCATACCTGCCCATAATTTGCCTAAGAAAGATATATCACTCCATCAATTGGCATTCGAAAGAAGGAGACACTTAGGCATCTTCGGAAAGGTATCTCAGGTTGCTGCACTTTAAGTTACTCCCTCCAGGTATCTAATCTCTTTTACACTGTACATCCTGTGCTAATTATTTCTAACAATTGATGTGCTGAAATTTTCTTCACTCCTACCTTCCTAATTATGCCATATATTTTCTCTAGTATGATATTTTGATGGTGTCAAAGGGGGAGAGAATTGTATGTGTCATTAAAAGGAATGCATAGGTGAGAGAGTCTTGAATACTTACATAAGAATATTGTGAATGTGTCACATAGACATTTTAAAAAGAAAAAGAAAAAGATTTTAAAATAAAAGATAAATGGATAAAAATGATGCTAAAATATGTGGGACATAAGGAAAAGAAGAGCATGAGATGCTCGAAGGAGCGTGATCGCCAGAGGGGTTACCTCAAAAAAATATAGGATGATCGCGTGTACCTTGTATGAAGCGGGTGAGATTGTAAGTTCTTCCTTCCTCCTTCTACCGGTCGACCGATGAAGGGGGTTTCTAGTTTGATTACCCTTGCAAAACACACAAAACAAACAAGGATATGGATTAACCAAGTGTGTAGTATCAATGCTCTAGAAATATAGAATTAATCAAATTGGGCATGAACACACCTTGTGTGTTTTGGTTTAAACCCCTTAAGAAGGAGTAACAAGGTTGGAATATGGATGCGATGACATGCAAAGATTATGACTTTCTCTAGCAAGATAGCTAGAAGAATAGAGTGCGCATGATGATATGATAACTAACAAACTAAAGACCAGAGAAGAAAGCCCTGCTACTGTGTGTGCAATAGTAAAGGGAGGGAAATAAGAGGGCCACGACAGCTGTAGGATGAAGAAACGTGGATGAAGAAAACGCCGCCTGGAGGAAGAGCCTTCGTGGAGGAAGAAGCTTGGAAGAAGTATCTGCAAAAGAACAAACACTCTTCTCTCTTTAAAGAATTCTCACAGTATTCTTCTTCTTCTGTTAATCTGTTAACCCTCTTTCCTTAGCTCTTGTTGTTCTTCTGTTGTTGTTGTGTTGTTCACTCGCACGCGTGAGGGATTCAAGGGGTATTTATAGGCCTAAAACTCCTTGTTTTAATAGGATTTAAACCAAGATATCAATCCTGCAGCGAAGATCCCCCTTCCTAATCGAACACAATGTGTAAAATGGGGAAAGGATGACTATTGGAAGGTAGCAGGCGAAACGGAGACGGAAGTGAAAATGACGACATTGATAGGGGCGTTAATTGAAATGACGACAACAACACAGTCATTAATTATTGGATTTAATTATAGCAATAAAGGACTTTCCTAATTTAAAAATTAGAAATGACGCCTGCTTGAATGGGCGTCAAATAATCAACGTCTCAAAGATGGGCGTCAATTCTTCGAATTTTAATTTGTTTAGGATTAGTAAAATCCAGGAAATAACGCCTGTTTGAACAGTCGTTTATTTACAAAATCACGACCCCCATCAGGTCGTCAGTTAAATGACGCCCTTCCTCCAGGCGTTAATTTACAATTTATTATGGAAAAATATGAAATAATTAGAAAAAATTCATATTAAGCCAATATTGAAGTCTACTTTGGGGTGTCACGTGGTGATATGAGATTTACTCATCATAGCATCGCTTTTGGCATGTCTATAGCTACCCCGCCTTGGCGTCTACTTTACAAGGGAGCGAGACGGAATGAAATGAAATAGAATGAAATGAAATGAAGTGGACCGAACTGAAAAGTAGATGCCAAGGTGTGATGTGACACGCCTCTAACACTAAGCGTTGGAAATCTTTCCATGATTCCAACTGAAACAACCTTGGATGATTACAAGAAAGCAATGATTGGCTGGATGAATGAACTAAGCTAATGAACGAAATGTGTGCGAGGGCATGGAACGAGAGACACCATTAGAGAGCGGTTACCAGCCAATGTGGACGTGCTACAACCAAGGTGGGTTTGTAGGAAAATAAAATGAATTGAGATGAAGACCTAGCGAATGAATGCTTTCAAGGAACCAGCCTGAGCGGCTTCAAAGAGAACACAATACTCGATTTGGGAATGGAATATCTCATGTCAACTCAAATAAGAGCGAGTGACCTTCATTATTGTCTTAATATGAGGATTTCTATCATTAAAGCTCAAAGTCCTACATGATGCGTGCTGGGCTAAAAGAAAAATTAAAATAAACTAAAATAGAAAATAATCAAGGATAATATTGCTAAACCATCTAGACTTGGTCAGGAATCTAGATTTCAAAGCTGATACTAAGCCGAAGCCCATTTATCCACGCATCAACTCAGAAAGTGGAACCGTCGTCCCAAACCTTAGATGACCCAATGGCCTATCAGTGTGATCAAGACTCCCCTGGAACTATCACTATTTTTGATGAAGGGGAGCTCAAATTCTAGGTTCATCAGAACCACAAGGTCCTTGATATGCTATAATAGCGTAGATATCATATAGTGACAATGCATACAGGGGAGATACAAAGGATGGAATGATGTTACCAGTACAGATCCAATCATTTCAAGACTTGCATAGCCTGTGCTTTTCCTGTGCTCAAACTCATAAAAAAAATCATCAGTTCGTCAAAGAATCATCAGCTCAATAAAGTTGCATGAATATGATCATAAGTGCACAATATAATCAATTTTATCGAGATATAAAGCACTTAAGTTCATCGACAATAGTTCAAGAAGCTATAAGCTTAAGAAATAACGACTGTGGATAGAGGCGTTATAAGTATAAATGACGACGACCACGAGGGCGCTAATTACAATCAAGATTTAATTTGGAATCGGATTGCAAATGACGCCCGCACGAGAGGCGCTATATAAATGACGTCCTCAACAATGTCGTTATTTAATGAAATGACGCCAAGATATATGTCATTAATTAACTATATGCACCAGCGCTCCATTCCCTGCTCGGAAATAAACCTCCAGCGACTTGATCTCACTTGAACTCAAACTGTGATTGTTCAAAACAACTGTCAGCGTTTCAAATATTATAAAAGGAAATCTGTCGTCTGCTGAACAGATGAACATGACTGAGAGCTGCAACCGAGAATAGCATAGAAGCAAAGAACAGTAAAAGAGGAACAGCAGAAGCAGCTACTTGTTCTCAATAGGAAAGATGGACATGATACTGCAGAAGCCTTCGAAGAAGCCTAGGATGGGATTTCCTAGGATATCTGAAATTGCAAGCCACATCAGCGGGAGAGTAACTATAGGCCAAGTAAGTATTGATCTTATTTTAAGCTTTAAATTCTACCCTTTCTCTTCTCACTAAATTCTGATCAAATTCCTCTTCTCCTCTCTTCTTTTTATTTTTTTCAGGATTATCCAAATATACCGGGGCCTAGACGATTCTTAAAAATCAAATGGCTCCCCCTACTCTCTAAATTGTCTTTAGATATGAGGTCTTTCCTCTCTAGGTGGCACCTTCTTGGCCTTGTAACCCATTCCAACCATTACAATGACACCCACCGTGATTGGGCCTCCATAGGAGCTCTAATTGAATTATGGCATCCAAACACCCATACCTTCCTATTTCCTACCTTTGAAGCCACCATTCTCCTAGAAGAAGTAGAATTACTCCTTGGGTTGAAGATGATGAAACAAGGTGATGAGACCAAGATGGCTAGCTTGACTAAATCAATAAGTGCTCATGAGATGCTTTCTAACCTTATACCAAGTCCCAACCAAGTGAACCAAATCAAAGCCTAATAAGGGGATCAATCTCTTAAAGCTAGCCTCATGGGTATACAGGAGGATGGACCAAGCCCAAGAGGATGAGGATTTGTTGGAGAAAGTAATGAAGGGATTTCAAATATGCTTGGTAGGAGCTCTCCTCATCCCTTCAATGGAGGATTACTTAGAAGAGTGCCACTTGAATGCCATTGCTAGTATTTGGGAAGGCAAAAGGATAGGGCCGACGGTGCTAGCCAATCTCTACAACGGTCTCACCTCCGCTTCCTTGGGGCGACCTCTCTATGGGCCAATGATCCTTCTCTCTTGTTGGGTGGACATCCACCTAAAATTTGACCTATGCAAAAAAACCCAAACGGCCTCAAAAATCTTTTCTAAGAGCCCCCTCCGGTATATGATGGATTCTCTAGGCTTATGTGAAAGGATGACAAATCGGGTACCAAAGCTCAAGAAAAGGGTTGATTGGAGGAATTACTTCAAGACCATGCCAAAGGACGGTTTTACTTGCACAACGGGGTTCCTCAAGATCCAAGAGCTCCATTCAAGACTCTCCTCCGGCATAGAGCTACGACTAATCGGCGGGACCGACTTTGTACTATACAACGCTCACCGGTGCCTCCTACAACTCGGTCTCCCTCGGCATATCTTTGAAGAAGCTTCTCACCTTCCACCACTCAAAAGGAGAGAGTTAGGCTCAAGCGGGGATCAAGAAGAGATCAAGACAATCATGGCACAATGGAGGGTTGGACTTCTTCATAGGTCCAAGCAATATGTTGAAGAAGAAGAAGAGAAATGCAAATCTTATGTACTAACTCTTAAGAGGTTGAGGCCCCTAGTGGCCCATTAATGTAACAATGATTTTCTTTGATGAAATAAAGGATCTTTCCTTAATTGAGCCAAAAAACATTTTTATAATCTTATCTTAATTAATTCTTCCAACTCTATGTGATTCTCTTCAAATAAACTGAATTTTGGTTTTCTGTACTGAGCCGCGCCTTTCAACATGGCGTCAATTCACAAAATAGCGCCCGTGGTCATGTCGTCAATATCTTTTAATCAATTTCCTCAAAATTAAATAAAAACCATATTTGACGCCCACTCAAACCAGCGTTGATTAATTAGCATCTCAACACAAGGCGTTAATTTATTTAAATTCTTTAAATTCTTTTCAAAATATTCCCTTGATTTTCTAAAAATAACACCTTGACCAATGTCGTGCCTTATCAAACTGACACCCACTCGCGTTGTCGTCAATTCCAAACAACAATCATGACAAGCAATCACATAAATCAATCTCCCATTAATGCGTCTGACGACAGTTATAAATTCCCATGAAAAGTTAAATGACGACTGACCTCATGTCGTTATATCGCGAAACCACGGCTTGATCCAAACCGTCAATTATGTAAGTAACGACAGCCATTAGGGCATCAATTATTTCGAACGTTAAACCCTATTTCCCTCTTTTCTTCTCCTTCCTTCGTCCACTTTCCTCTTCTCTTCCCTCTACTACGAACTCTAACCGCCCCACCTCCATTCCCCTCATCTCTCTCTCTCCCTCTCTCTATTCTCTCTACTCTCTCTGTACCCATGGCGGGCGGTGCTCACAAGCGCCAAAGGGTCTCTGCCCCCGAGGTCGTGAATCTCAGCGACGACGATCACGCCGTGGAGGAAGCTCCCCCTGCGGTGGCCGAAAATGCTCCGACGGCGGAGCAAGGTGGAGAGGAAGAAGCCAACATAGAAGAAGGAGGAAGAGATGATGGAGAAAGGAATGATGGAGAAGAAGAAGATGATGAGGATGATGACGATGACGAGGAGGAAGAAGAAGAAGAGGAAGAAGAAGAATGGGAAGAAAAAGAAGGCGCACCACCGGCGGCGGCGGCCCTTCAACCTCGACGGCCACGGCAGCCTCGGCAGCCTCGTCGGCCATGTCAGCCCCTCCGTGGAGGGCTAATGGCGCCTGAGCGAAGCAAGGTAGGTCCCCTACCTCAAGCCCTTCCATTTTTTTAATTTATTTTGACTTTTATCAATTTTCCATAGCCCTCGGTGAAGGGAGAATGACAAACCAGCAACACAGTCCAATGACATCCCCAGTGGTGCCGTCAATTAAAATCACGACCTACTTCAGGTCGTCAATTTAAATTGTTTTTAATTTCTGAAAATAATTAATTCATGAAATCATGCCCTGCACCATGTCATCATTCTTAAAAATATCATGTTTAATTATCATTTGCTGTTATTTTCATGCCATTTCTTTTTGATTTTGATATATCTCTCTATTTTTATTTCCATTTCGCATGCTGTTATTTTAGAACATTTCAGAAAACAACGCCCCTCATCGGGGCGTTAATTCATTAAACAACGGCCACAGGGTGGTCGTTAATTCAAAAATTTCACATTTATGTTTTTAGGACATAAAATATCCTTTAAAACCGTGCCCCCCATAGGGGCGTCACCTCAACAATCAACGACCCAGGGTTGGTCGTCAATTCAAATTATCCATAAAATCATCAAAACACATTTTGAAGTAACGCCCCCCATAGGGACGTCAATTAACCAAGTAACGACCACAAGTAGGTCGTCAATTCAAACAGAGAACAAAACAGCACATGAATATCCATGAAACTCAAATCAGAATGTTCTTTTTGTTGGCAGGGTTTGATGAGGACTCGGATCTCCTGGGTCCAGGTTCGGGCTGCATACTACTGACTACCAGATTTTCAGAAGGATAGGGTAGATGCCATGGGGTTCGGACCCTTCCTTAGCATAGAGCCTATCCGCCCCGACCTACCCTTTATCCAGATTCTTAGGGAGAGATGGGATAGGACGAGCCGGACATTCTTGATGCCGTGGGGTCATATGGTTCCTAGTCTAGAAGATGTTGCTAGGATTACCGGGTTGAGGGTAGATGGCGAGGCAGTGAGTGGGATTACCCTACCCGACTACAGTGAGTTGGCCCAGAGGCTGCTAGGGTTAGAGACGATAGCAGGGACGCCTAGTGAGTGCAGGACCATCTACCGTACCGACCTGACCATAGCTATGGGGTTGGGAGATTCGAGACAGAGATCAAGGGAGTCCCTGGAGCAGTTCTCTCAGAGGTTGATAGGGAGAGCTAGGGCCGTCTACTGCCAGGACCCGACCCAGAGAGAGAGAGTAGATCGTGACCTGAGGAGGTTCCTATTCCTGATGCTCGGGAGACTATTGCTCAGCATGAAGGGCGACATCATCAACTGTTGATTCTTAGGGATTCTCGAGGACTTGGAGAGCGTCGACAGATACGCTTGGGGAGCCACTCTGCTGGCGCACTTGATGGCCGACCTGTCTACAGGGACAGGTCGGGAGATGACTGTCAATGGCTTCTCACCTTTTCTTTAGGTATGCATTTTTCTTTTCCTTTTTTCTTTTTAAATGCTTATGCGTATGAATGCTTACTAATGCCATGGATGCAAGTGTGGAGCCACCTATACATGCCGATGTGGCGTGCCGACCCTCAACCAGGGGATGAGGGAGCGTTCCCACTAGCACGACGTCGGTTACCACTAGTGACCGGAGCGCCACTCGCCTACGAGCTACGAGTGCTACGGAGAGAGTTCCGCGACTACCCCGCCTCCCTGGTATGTATGTTCAATATGATGCAACTTCCTGCTTTATGAAATATATATATGAAATGATGTGTGATGTGATGATATGCATGTTTGTGAATGCAGGTGGTGTGGAGACCCTACGAGGGCATGACCGATGAGGGCTAGCCTGGGGTCGTAACGGGCCAACCTCATTTTGGGCATGAGCTTTGGGTTCATTGCCTAAACGAGATCAAGCCGCTACGGCTCAGATTGGTCATGAGGACCCTCGGCCTACACCAGGAGTGGGTCGAGGTTGGAGAGCCTCGGGGAATTGGCAAGAAGACTCACGGTCGTATGAAGGCGACCGACTGGAGGGTCCAGTTCCTAGACCAATACGCTGACTGGTAGCGCGGCGGGACCCGAGTCACCTCGCAGGCAGCAGACAGCTCCGAGTACCTCCGACGCTACTGGGAGGTTTACACCGGCCGACCCCAAATGAGGGTCTTAGGGGTACGTATGAATGCACTTTCTTTTAATTTCTTTTCTGTAATGTTATATGTCTATTATGCGACTGATATGTGTGATGAATGCAGGATGCACGGGACATAGCGGCGATGGACATGCAGGTCCACCTCCACAACTTGGAGGCCCAGCTAGCTGCCACTCAGGCAGACTTGGAGACCCTGGTGAGTGATTAATTATCTATATGCAAAATGAATTATTGAATTATTAGTGATTAACCACTAACAACTTCAATGAATGTAGTGTGCCCAGCAGGGAGCGGCGGCAGGAGGTGCAGGAGGGGCTTCTAGCTCGAGGGACCCAAGCATCGTGGTGGATTCCTTGGAGGGATTACTTGCTGGAGTAGTGGCACGGGCCGAGGCGGCAGAGCGCAACCTCGCCACACGGGTAAGCTCAAACTCAAACTCAAAAATGCCCTGATTATATATCATTATGTGTGTTCATAACAATTTGTTTTTACAGACTGAGGAGCTCCGAGCCTCGCTTAGCTGTATTGAGGCAGGACAGCGCATGATGGCCACACGGGTAAGTCAACAAAGATTTTATTTCAGTTGTTTATGAAATTGAATTAAATGTGAAACTGATGATTTGTTTGATTGATTGCAGACCACAGAGCTACATGAGGCGCTTACCCAGGCCGCACTGGCCGGGTCGGAGCTGGCCATCCACGAGCAGTGAGTCACGGAGCTCGAGGGGGCACTGAGGCGGCGAGAGGAGCTTCCCCAAGACGTGACAGAGCTATGAGTTCTACTCAACGTCGAGCGGAGGGAGCGTGCCCGAGAGCGGGAGCAACAGAGAGAGGAGCGCGCCCGAGAGAGGGAGCAACAGGCAGCATGCGAGCGGGAGCTTGCGGACTTGAGGGCTCAGCTAGCCGTCACTCAGGAGCGGCTACGGGCGACCGAGGAGCGCCTCCAGCGAGGCCGGGAGCGAGCGCGGGCTGCGGGGTACGCGTTTACCAGTTCTACCTTCGTGGTGGGTTCCTCTCTCCGGCAGAGGAGCTAGGCAGAGGAGCAGGTTCGAGCTCCAGCTACTTCTCGGGGGTCCATGCCCCCTCCACGGGCACCTCGTCGGGATGACGAGGGTGAGGCAGAGAGTATGAGAGAGGAGGGTGGAGGCGAGAGCTGAGAGAGAGACTTTCTTGTACTCCTCCACCCTCACACTTGTACTCAGATATTCATTGATATATATATATATATATATATATATATATATATATATATATATATATATATATATGAGATTTTTTTGTTACCTCAGTTACCTTGAGCAGTTGAGCACTTGTGTACTTGCCTTCACTTTTGCTTTCTTTCTTTTGTTCCTTTTCGTTCTTGTTCGTTCTTGCCCTGCGACTCACACTTAAACAAAAAGATTAATCCATCTGTTCAGCTTGGCCCCTTGCTCAATAAGCAAGGGGTTGTCTCTTCTTTGACCTTGTTGACGGGTCAAGGGGCCAAGCCTCTAATCAATAAAGGCAAATAATAAATATAAGGAAATTGTGACAGGCAAGCAAACAGATGCAAACTTAAAATAAAAGATGCCCACATAAAAATGCAATCAATCATATGAAATGGAAGCAGTAGGCTTAATTTTTATTCTTTTTTCATTTTCTCTTTTTTTGTTTTTTTTTTAAAATGACGCCCTCGCATACAGGCGTTGATTGAAAAATTATTTTTTTGTTTCTTTTATTTAAAATGACGACATTGACAAAGCCATGAATTTATTAAATGACGCCCCCACATGTGACGTGAATTGAAAAACCATTTTTTTTATTTTTTCCTTTATTTTAAAATGACGACAAAGACACCGTCGTTAATTATGGAAATGACGCCTACGCATGAAGGCGTTAATTTAAAAAAATGCAATTTTTTTTCTTTTATTTGTTTGTTATGTTTTTCCTTTTCTTTCTTTTATGAGGCTGAGCATAGTACAAGGGTCTAAAGCCTTACACAATCATCATCTTAAATTCATTAATCTTTCTTAAATGACTTAACAACTGGTCAACGTGCTTAAGGACTTGTGCCTTTACTCATATCCTCTCACGGCCCATCCTTCTTAGTCAATCTTTACCATTCTTTTGAGCTTAAAACATACCGAAGGGAGAAGTGAAGAATAAATTGGGGAAGCTCACGAGAGGTTTCGGAGAACCGGGACACTTTCCTCCCCTGCCCTAATGCCTGTTGGGGTTCGATCTTTGCCTTTGGGAAATTTTGTTGCTCTTTTGCCCTTATTCATGCATGCTTACGACCAGGGTTTTCCCTGCGGAGACTTTGCCCTCTTGTCATACTTTTCTTTTTGTGACTTTCACATTTCTTTTTGTTTGTTTGTTTACTTTGCTTTCAAAAATAAAGACCTAATTGTACTTGGGCTTTATAGCAATTTATTCCCTTTTGGGCCCTGACATCCACCTACTAGGGCGGCGGGCAGGTTTGGTTAGCCTCCCTTGACTCCTACTCCCTCTCGTGAGCCGAAGGGAAGAGAATAGGTAAGGTTTTTACACTCTTAGTTTGACTCTGACTTTCCTTGAATTTTGAACTGCTCGAGTGTAAGAGTAAAGTGTGTAGTGTGTGGGCGAATTGACCGCAGAGTTAACCATCAAGACTGAAGAATGAATTAAAGATTTCGATTTTTTCGGGCTTGCGACCTATGTACCATGCCAGCCTGTAATTTTTCATTTTTCTTCTCTTCTTTTTTTTTCTTTTCTTTTTTCCTTCTTTTTTTGTTTTGTTTTGTTTTGCTTTTCTTTTCTTTTTATTTTCTTTTTCTTTTCTTTTCTTTTCTTTTTCTCTCTCTCTCTTTTTTACTATTTGCATTTTTTTGTTTTATTTTTTTTGAAAATGAGGACTTAGGGGTAGTATTTCTTTAGATAAAGACCATTCCAAGGGTGAGCCAGCTCTTCCCCTTCAGCATTAATTAATTTGTAAGCGTTGCTAGGATAAACGTCTTTTATAACGTAGGGCCCTTCCCAGTTTGGTTGGAGTTTTGAACGAGGTCCACCCGATTTTACAAAAATTCTTTTGATTACCATTTCACTGATTTTAAACTTTCTTTTAATTACTTTCTTTTGGTAAAAACGTGAAAGTCTGTTTTGATAAACACGCGCATGCTCGGCGGCGGCCAACGCTTCTCATCTAAGAGTTCCAATTGAGCAAGGAGAGAATCATGACGTTCATCAATAGAGAACTCCTTGTCCAATTGTACTCGTAGGGAAGGGATTAGAATCTCATAAGGGACAACCGCCTCCATTCCATAAGTAAGGGCGAAAGGAGTTTGCCCAGTAGTAGTCCGAATGGATGTTTGGTAAGCCTATAGAGCTTCTACAAGTTTTTCTGGCCAATCTGCAAATTTATTAGCCTCACACATTTTCTTGATAATCTTGATCAACATTTTATTAGTTGCCTCTGCTTGGCCATTGCCCTGTGGATGATAAGGAGATGAATGATGCAATGCAATGTTATACCTGTTGCAGAGGTCCTGAAGCTCTTGAGAGATGAATTGTGGTCCATTGTCGGTGACGATGGTACTCAGGATGTCGAATCTTGCAATGATGTTCTTCATTATAAATTTACAGACCGTTGACACTTTAATCTCTGTGTACGCTTCCGCTTCCGCCCACTTGGTGAAGTACTCCATGGCCGTGAGTATAAATGATTTTGGTTTTGTGAGGAGGTTCGAATCACCAAGAGGTCCAATGATATCGAAAGCCCACATGGAGAAAGGCCATGGGGAGGACATAGGATGGAGTGAAGAAGCATGAGAGTGGATTTTGTCGGCATGCAATTGGCACTTGACACACCTTCGAACGTAGATAGAACAATCATCTTCTAGAGTGGGCCAATAGAAGCCTAATCTAATGATCTTCTTAGCTAGCATCTGGCTATTCACATGACCACCACATACTCCCAAATGCGCCTCTTCCACGACCTTCCAAGATTCGTCATCGTCAAGGCACCTGAGCAAAACTCCAGTGAGACCTCTTCTATAAAGCACGCCTCCAATTAGAGTGTATCTCTGAGCAACTCTTCGAATAGCTTTCTTCTCTTCAGCCGTGGCCTCTTCGGGATAAGATTGATCCTGGCAATATTTGGCAATTTCATAATACCACGGCTTCTCTTCATCGTCCAATTCTTCCTCCAGATCCATTAATATGACCTCCTTATTCTCAATGATTTCACCTTGCTTAACCTTCTTGAGCACCTCCTTCTTAACACTAAGGAAGGCTGGATCCTTAACAGCTAGAGTGAGACGCCTATGAACTATAATAGAATGGAAATCCCTTTCGGGAAGGAAAACCAAGGAGGATGCAAGAGAAGCAAGGGCATCAGCTAGAATATTCTGATCATGAGGAACATGGACGAAGATTAATTTGGTGAAAAGCTTGGCATAAGCAGAAGTCAGTTCCTGATAAGGTTTAAGTTTAGGATTGAGCGTGCGACACTTGGTGAGCACTTGGCGAAGAATAAGCTGACTATCACCTACAATATGTAATTAGGTAACACCGAATTGATGAGCGGCCTCCAGCCCGGCCAGAAGAGCCTCATATTCAGCTATATTATTTGTAACTGGAAATGCAAGCTGAGAGGCAAGTGGAATAGTGATACCCTCAGGTGATAGAAGAATAATGCCAATCCCCTTCCCTTTTGAATTCAGAGCTCCATCAAAACGTAATGTCCATATCGAATCGGGCTGATTGATGGACATTAGTTCCTCATCTGGAAACTCCGAGAGGACAGGGTCAAATCTAGGGAGAGGGTGATGAGCGAGATGTTCCACTATGGCATAGCCTTTAATCACTTTTTGCTGAATGTAGATGATGTCAAATTGAGAAAGGAGGCTTTGCCATCGTGCTAATCGATCAGTGAGAACATATTTTTCAAGAAGAAACTTGATTGGATTCATGCGAGCAATGAGGTGGACCTCGTGAGCTAAGAAATAATGCTTAAGCTTCTGAACTACCCAGACTAAAGCAGCACAAGTCTTCTCTATGGCTGAGTACTTCTGCTCACAGGGGTTGAGAAGCTTGGACAAGTAGTAGGTTGCCCTCTCCTTACCTTCTTCATCAACTTGCGCAAGGACAGCACCTACAGAGTCATCCAGGACGGAAATGTAAAGAACGAGTGGTTTGCCTGGAATTGGCGGCCTCAGGACAGGAGGATTGGCCAATTAATCCTTTAGTCCGTCAAAGGTTGCCTGACACTTGCCATCCCAAATAAACTTGACTCCCAGCTTAGTAAGCTCGTAGAACGGCCTATACCTTTGTGAATGCTGGGAGACAAATCGGCGAATAAATTGCAACCTCACAATCAATCCTCGGATTTCCTTCAAATTCTTGGGAGGAGGCATGTCTCTTATTACTTTTGCCTTGTTGGGATCAATCTCAATACCCCTTTTACTGACAATGAATCCAAGCAATTTTCCTGACGAAACTCCAAATACGCACTTCTTGGGGTTCATCTTTAACTGATACTCCCGTGCTCTTTGCAAGACTTTAGCCAGAACCCCGGGATGCTCGATCCTCGTTCTTGATTTTACTACCAGGTCATCCACATACACCTCTATAAAAATATGGATCACGTCATGAAAAATAGCCATCACGGCCCTTTGGTAGGTGGCTCCGGCATTCTTGAGCCCAAACGGCATGACCACGTAACAGTAAGTACCCCATGGTGTAGTGAACGAAGTTTTCTCCTGATCTTCCTCAGCCAAGCGAATTTGATTATATCCAGAAAAGCCATCCATAAAAGAAAGGGTCTCATATCCTGCCGTATTGTCGATTAACACGTCTATGTGAAGGAGGGGGAAGTCATCTTTAGGACATGCGCGGTTAAGGTCCCAGAAGTCTATGCAAATTCTAACTCTTCCGTCCTTTTTCATAACCGGGACAATGTTAGCCACCCAATTGGGATAGAGGATGACTCTAATAAATCTGGCCTTATGAAGCTTGGCTCCCTCTTCTTTCATCTTTAAAGCCATGTGAGGGTGAAAACGTTTTAACCGCTGCTTGACCGGGACAGATCTTGTCTTAAGTATGAGACGATGTTCAACAAGCGCTGGGTCCAGACCGGGCATATCTTCATAACTCCATGCGAAAGCGTCCTTGTATTCTTGAAGAACTTGAATGGGTGCCTTTTCTTCAGAGGGCGGCAAGTTTTTGCTAACGAGGATAATCCTAGGGTTTTCCTCGGTACCCAAATTGACCTCTTTGGTGGGTTCTTCTACTGAGGCTGCGGTTCATCAAATCTTCTCATGCCACTAGCAAAAGCGTCAACCTCGTCCTCATATTCTTCATAATCTTCATCCCCCTCCTCAATAGGGTCTTCATCATTCATAATTTCATAAACGCCAAACCCTTCGTCTAGAGAGCACGAAACCTCACATTCTACATCCGACAGTAGTATCGGATCCTCCAAAAACTCAGGAAGAGCTAAGCATGCCTGACACCTTCTAGCTAGTTCTATCAAGAACCTACGGAGAATCTGCCTACCCTTGAATTTCTTATGCGAAACTACCCCAAAAGTCTTATTAGAAGAAGGGGAGGAGCGAGATGATAAATTGGATGAACTACCCTGACCTAAGGGAGAAGGAGGAGAAGAAGATGAAGACGCAATGGATACAGGAGGGGATACAGGTGAGGTCTCCTCATCGGAAGAGAAAAGAAGGTCCACTAGCGAACCTTGAAAGAGCGGCCCTTGGATCGGGGCACACTCCGAAGCAAGATAGGATGTCTCTTCAAAAGAGATGTAAGATTGGAGAGTTGGAAATTTGGCATTTTTTTTCGTTTTCAATAATAAAGCAATGAGAGGGAGGAATAGGAGGTAGTGCTGAAATTGAAAGATTTGAGAAAGATTGAATAAGTGATTACCCTCGCCGGGGCGTGATGGAAAGTTGGGAGAATTGCTCAAAAAGCAAAGGAGGAATTGGAGAAGTTTGGAATAATTCTGGAGACAAAGTTATCAAGACCGCGGGTGGTCTAGGAATGTCGGGTGAAAACAGCTTGGAACACTAGAAGGTGACAAGTGATGGATGTATGGAATTAAGAGAAAAGAGGCCGGCCCAAAGCCTATCCACAGTAAAACCTTCTTCAAACGGCACGTCTGTCTCCCCGGTATCTGTGTAGTTGCTTAGGAGCTGCCTCTTGTCGATGATTACCACTGGCTTTTCAATCAATTCATGAATAAGTGGCGGCCACTCCGGATCAGTCGGCATGAACAGACGGCTGAGAGCAATAGTGATATCATTCATGTCGAACCATCTGTACCAGTCACATTCCAGATCATCCATTTTTCTTCTTTTATCTGGCCTTAAGGACTCTATGGCTTTATATGTAGTCAGTGGGGCTATATGGCAAGCAAACGGTCGTGCATGTACATCTTGACAGTCTAGCAAAGAAGTAATTATTGTGGTTTGCTCGTCCTGTTGAATTCCTCCTTTCACAAAATGTGTATGCAGAGTCCATGTAAGAGGCTGCCGATCTGATTTGAGAGTGGAGGTCATGATGGCCCATGGCCCTTGTTCATCTTTATCTTTGCTTGGTCCCTTGTACCCCAGGCCGCCTCGGGGAACCAGTTTCTGGTGCTTGATGGGCTTGACTCGGCCTTGGAGGTTAGCACCCAAACCTTTGCCAACTTTATACCCCATTTTAAACAAAATGTTCCATCCTGGGGTATTTAACATATTCTTCTTTTTCTTCCCCTGGGAAGGTAGAGGTGTCATTGAAGATGATGCCGGCTTAGTGACTGGAGGCCTTAACAAATTCTGCCGCGGGTCGGCAACATCTAGCACTGAGAGCAAAGGCCTATTGGAAGGCCATATGGAAGACACTGATGTTGCAGAATGTATATCCTCTGTCGATAAAATGGGCATACTAGTGACTTTGACGATGCACCCTTTATGTGGAAACTTTATACATTGATGATTAGTTGAGGGCACAGCATCAAGCTCTTGAATATAAGGGCGGCCCAGGATGCCATTGAAGGTTGGGTCCATATCTAGGATGTGGAAATCTGCTGTGGTCGAGACCAGTCCCAAACCAACTTTCAGAGTGATCATCCCTAGGGGAAGTTTTTTAGTGTTATCATAGGCCGTGACGGTAATAGTTGATGGTCGGATCTGACTGTCTGGAATGCCACACATCTTGAGAGTGCTTGGAGGTAACACATTAATCGATGCCCCGGTATCTACCAAGCATTGTTTGACTGGCACTTTGTTGATATTAACTGTAATGCACAAGGCATATTTCCTGGCCGGCTTTGGAGCTAACTCATGTTCATGGAAGGTAATAGCTGGCTGATCACATGCCGGAGTCAAGACTATTGTAATCTGTTCAGCTGGGATATCCTCATTAACCATCACCTTTTGCAAATATTCTTTCAAAACTTGTTGGTGAATAGTGGATCTCTTTATCAATTCCAGAATGGAAATCCTCGCCGAGGTTTCATCCAAGTGCTTTAACAAGTCATAGTGTGTGCCCGATATGGACTCCTGTTCTGGCTCTTGCTCCTCTTGCCCCTACGCGGGGTCGAGCTCCCTTTGAGGAAAAATGCGGTGGAACATCCGTCCACTGCGGAGCATCGTGATTCGCAATGATCGCGCCTCTGTTGGGTTGGGGGATGAAGAAGTAGATGGCATGTTGGAGTTGGGGTTTGGAGGAGTAATCAAAGGAGGAACCCTTATGAGGGGCCTCGTTGGTTGGGGAGTGATGGTGATTGGCGGAGTAATGGTAGGGGGTGTGGGAGGTGCTTGCACGGATGAAGGGGGTGTAGGTCGAATGAGGAGAGGCCTGGGCAAAAATGAGGGATTTGTGGGAGGCGGAGGAGTAGTAATAGTGGTGGAGTTAGGAGTCGGCGATGGGCGAATGAGGAGTGGCCTGGATGGCAACGGGTTTGTGGAGGGAAGAGCTTGTTGTAGCGCGGAAGGTGGCGGTGGTCGGATGAGGAGAGGCCTGGTTGGCGACGGGTTTGTAGTGGTGGTGGAGGATATTTGGCCGGTGGGGCGCAAGAGGGGACGAAGCGGTTGGTGAGAAGGTATTGGATGAGGCATCCTCAATAGACGTGGTGGTTGAATTGGTTCTTGGTTTAGGGCCCCGACAGAGGCATTCTCATGGTGCCACCCTTGCCCCCTCTCCACTTCATGGAATGAGGTGACAGGGTTTACCTGTTTGTTCGGTGGATGCTCCGACAATGGGTTATTGACGATCCCCATGTTCGATTGTTGTGCGGGAGCTTGCTGCTGCTGAGGAGGAGGTGCTACTATTTGCTGAGCAGGCTACTGAGCCTGTTGCTGTTGAGGAGGCCTTCGTGCCTTTAAAGTAGCGATAAATCTCCTCATCTCATCCCAATCAATACCACCTTGATCATTCATGTCATATATATAATCTTTAAAGTGAAAACAATGGTCAATATTGTGCCCCGGCTGCCGGTGAAAGACGCAATACTGAGAAGTGTCTACATTAGCAGGCCACACCATTCTTTCTTTAGGCAAGGTGAGCGCATTGGCGGCCATAAGGGTGTTGAAAATATCGGGTAGACTTTCGGGCAATGGAGGATATTGGGCCCTTCTGGGACCCAGTGGTCTTCTTTGCTGTTGCGGCTGTTGTTGTGCATAATTGGTTGGCGGGGGTACTTGATGGTATTGTAGAGGTTGATTTTGGGGCGTAAGATGTGAGGTTGTTGTTGTTGAGGTATAAGAGGCTGGAAAGTCTGAGGAGGGTTACTGTTTGGCTGGTGGACTTGGTTTTGGAAGTGATAAGTGTGTATTTTCCCATCTTAATTCATGTTATTTACATTTTTATGGGCTTTAATAATACTAAATATGCACTTATCACACTTACTTTTAATTTAGAGTCAAATCTTTAATTTTATAGAATTAAATAATTTTAATAAAGATATTTGCTTATTTATGCAAGCATTCAAAACGAAAAAATAAAGAAAAAAAAGAAACTACAAAAAAATATATATATGTGGAAATGGGCCAAAAGCCCAAGGACTTGTTCAAAAAGAAAAGAAAAAAAAAGAAAAAAAATAAATTATTTACTATTTTTTAAAGAATTTTTCTAAGCTATATATGATATATATATATATCAATATGTATATATAATATATATACATAATATATATATATAATATATAATATATATATATAACTATATAGTGTGTGTGTGAATATGTGTGTGTGCAGGAAGAGAGGTCGGCGGGCGCACAGGCGCACGCGCCTCAAGCAGCAGGAGGGCGGCGCACGCGGCCAGGCAGGCCGGCGCACGCGCGCAAGAAAGAGAGAGGGGGAGGCGTGGGTGCACCGCGCCCACGCGGCCAACACGCGGCACGCGGACGCGGGGCGGCGCACCGCGGGTGCGGTCAGCGGAGGAGGCGGCGGCGGCGCACGCGGGCGCACACGGACCCAGGAGAGAGAAAGAGAGAGAAAGGAAGAGGAAAAGAAGAGAAAAAAAGGTCAGAAAAAAATCAGAAAAATCAGAAAAGTGTGCTACACATGCTAGCACACAATTCCAAGTTAACAAGAGCAGCAATTGTCAACAAAAGAAGCAAGGGGTGTTCATATTAGAATGGGGTTATGTGAACCCTATAAAAGGGGCTTCAATTGAAATGAAAGGGGTTGTGGAGAAGAGAGGAGATAGCAAAGAGTTGTAAGCTATGGGTTGCTAAGATTTGTAAGTGTTCTTGAAGTTCTTCCTTTGTGGCTTTGGTAGGGATATATTTTGAGAGCTTTATGTTTAAGTTTTGAAGCTTGTCTTAAGTTTGTATTGAATACTTTCATTGTACTCTTAGTCATTTTTAGCTTTTCATAATCAATTTACAAGCTTGTGTGATCCTTATTTCAATTTCTTATCTTCATGAAAGTTGTTCATCTTTAAGTGTTTGTCAACTTCTTTTTCTATCATTTCTTCCAATTCCTTTTATATTGAAAGTTATTTCCAATTTTCTTAAGTGCTGTTCTACATGGTCACTATTCATCCGAGTTGATACCTCCTACCATTTCTTCATTTTGAAGTCTTTCCAATCATAATTTTACTCTGAGTTCTTAATAAAAGTTGTTCCTAACTTGTAGATCTAAGTTTTCTTCTTATACCACTTCTCCAAATTCTTTTTATTTTATGAGTTGGAATTAATTTTTCACTGTTCTGATTTCTGCCATATTACTGTTCACCCGAACTAATAGGTCTTGCTTTTTCAAGTTTTTCACTGTCTTCCTCTCGTTTTCTGTTTCTGTGTTCTTCATCAAACGTCTTCATCTTTTCATTCTCTACAACTTTCATTTATTCCACTTCTTCTAATTGTGTCTGGTTTAAAAGTTATTTCTCTTCCTAGTTCACCTTAGTTTCATTATAATTGTCTATTTGTTCTTCTATCGATTCCACCTTTCTAAATTGCATCCCAATCTTTCTAAGGCGGTTTAAATTCAATTCTCTTGATTTTTAAATCTTAAAATTGCAAGGTTTTCAACTTTTAACTCTACTTCTCCCTGTGGATTCGACTCGGTCTCATCACTTAACTATTCTATTTATTTAATTTATGGGCCGGATATTTTAATTTGGTAGCGGAGCGTATTAACAACGTGCGTTTTCCACGCATCAGGATGGCGGGTTGTTGTGGTGGTAGCTTTTGGTTTGGATGGTGGCGGAAAGGTGTGGAATTGCCAAATGCGCTCACCTGCTCGTTAGTAACAGTGCCTTCGGTGGTTGCACCGGTATTGCCAACATTGACATTCTTCCTTATTACTTTCAGCCTCGGCTCAAACATGCCCATGATGGGTGAGTCTTTCATCTGTGTCTGTATATTTCTTGCTCTCTCATAGAGCTCTTCCATTGTGCTTAATTTATTCATGGCTAAGATGTGACGGAACTGCAGAGTGGAGTTTGATATGATCATTTTTACTTGCTCCATTTCCGACAGTGTCTTTCAACCTCTCGGCCATGGCCCTCCACCTATTAGCAAATAAAACGAAGTCTTCTTCGGGCTTCATCTTCTCGGCAACCAAATCAGTAACTAACAAAGACGAACCCACACGATCCTTGTATTTCTGGAGAAATTTTCACTGAACAACATCAAAGTCACCGGCGTCAGCCGCCTCTAAAGAGTAAAACCATTCCAGTGCTGGACCATCTAAAGACCGCCTAAAAAGATAGGCTAATGAAGTCTTGTTATCTTGCCAGAACGATGCCTCATACATAAAGTCTTTTAAATGGATGAACGGATTGCCCGTTCCACTGTACCGCCGAAAGTTGGGCATCTCGATGGAGGTAGGTGAAAAACTGGCAGAGTAGGAAGGGTAACTTCTGGAGCAGTCTTTGGTGCCGTGACCTTCTTCAGTTGCTCCTCCATGCTAGCAATTTTCTGGAGGAGCAAGGTGTTGGTATCAGACTCGACTGGGGCCGGATTAGAAGAGTAAGGATTTGGCATAGGCCTCCTCAAGAATTGTGGAACTGGGGGTTGTTGAGGCCTAGCGATAGAGTGACTTACCGGTTGAGCCGGCGTGGTCATAACGGGAGTTGGTGGGCGCGAAGGCACCCTTTGTGCGACCGCCTAGTCATTGGGGGCATTGATGGAATGGCCACCCGTGGCCTGGGGAGGATTAGAAGATGACGGGACAGATTTCCCTTTTAAGGCGGCTTGGACCGCCTGACATTGGGAATCATCCAGCTGAGTCAAAGCTTTCAAAAAATAATTAACATTGAAAGAAGGGGATGCGTCCCCGGAAGTATTGTGGGTGGTAGGTTGAGTCTGGGAAGAAGGCTCAACCTCCTGAGAAGTAGTGTCCACCATGTGGACCTGGGGATAATGAGTGGAAGAGGGAGCATAGTTTCCCTCATAATAGACGGGATTCTGAGAAGGAATCTCATGAAATGGGTCAGATTGACCCTCCTCATAACCATCATAGGTGTACCCATAGTTGGCCATATTGATGATTTTACCTGAACGGAGTTTCATGCTTAAGGAGAGAGAAATATTCCAAATAAACAAGTAGAATCAAGAGATAATCACCCACTCAAACAAGATATACACTCAAGTTGTAATGAACCCAAGATTTTAAGGGTTTTCTTTGGAGATTATAGTGAGTTTTAAAGTATAATGAATTCTCTCCTTTGAATGTGGGTCCTAGTTGAGAGTTTGGGTGTAATCTCCAGGTTAACTAGGTTCTTTCTCTCTCCTCACCAATGTATGGGTCAACTATACTCCAGGTACTTCAAATGGTACAACCTGTCCGGCGTCCGTGAGAGAATCCACGGGTGCGGGGACTTACGAAGGCTTGGTTTAAGAATTTTCGGTCCAATGAGACAGAATGCTCAATGGAGGGTGCTTCCTTCACCAAGAAGGGGTGTGAGATCCTAGGAGTGTAGAGAGAGGAGGTCTCTCAACCAAATGCCCTAAGATGCAGTCTAATGCAGGTAAAATAATCAGATAAGCAATAATAGCAATCAACAAAGTAGTAATCAAGGTTCTGTGGGCACAGAACAAAATGACGACCTCACGGAGGTTGCTATATCAATAAGTAGCGACTAAGTCTCAGTCGCTAATCATTGTAAATAGTGGAAGCAGAGAGCAATCAAGATGAAATAGCGCTTTAGAGTAAGGCGCTGCCTATGGGAACGACGCCTCAGTATAGGGGCGTCAGATAGCGGTAAACGGTGCTCGAACCGTGAATAAAACAACAATAATCAAAATGACGCCTCAGTGTTAGGCACTGAACCGGTGAAAGACGCCTCTGTGAAAGGCGTCAAACATGCAGTAAACAGAGCTGGATATCAGTAAGTAGAAAAAGATGCCTTAGTGTGAGGCGTTAAATGAGAGGATGACGCCTCTGTGAGGGGGCGTCAAAATGCAGTAAATAATAATCAGGAATAATGGATGAGATTAATAGCAATATCAGAACTGACGCCTTGGTGTGAGGTGTCTAATGCAGAAATGACGCCTCTGAGGAGGGTGTTGATTACAAAAATGTTAAAAATGCAGAAAAATAAATGGAAACAACGCCTCTATGGGGGTCGCTGTATGGGGAAATGACGGCAACAGGGAGGGCGCTATTCAGTTCAGAGAACTGAAAGCACTGGTAACTGGCAGAAATCAACTTTTTTTTCTAAAAAATGATATGGACACTTCAAAAATTGGCTAATCCAGTGGGGTGTGTGCACGTGGTGCACAAGGGGAGTGTGCTACGTAGAGCACGAAGGAAGGGCACACGAGGGTGCCAAAGGAGGGGGCACGCGAAGGTGCCAAAGGGAGGGGCACGCGAGGGGGCAAAGGGAGGGGCACACGAGGGTGCCAAAGGGAAGGGTAATGAAAATAAAAATGAAAAGTGTCCCACCGTGATTGCCAATTTGTGAACGTGTCACATAGACATTTTAAAAAGAAAAGGAAAAAGATTTTAAAATAAAAGATAAATGGATAAAAATGATGCTAAAATATGTGGGACATAAGGAAAAGAAGAGCATGAGATGCTCTAAAGAGGGTGATCGCCAGAGGGGTTACCTCAAAAAAATATAAGATGATCGCGTGTACCTTGTATGAAGCGGGTGAGATTGTAAGTTCTTCCTTCCCCTTTCTACCGGCCGGCCGATGAAGGGGGTTTCTAGTTTGATTACCCTTGCAAAACACACAAAACAAACAAGGATATGGATTAGCCAAGTGTGTAGTATCAATGCTCTAGAAATATAGAATTAATGAAATTGAGTATGAACATACCTTGTGTGTTTTGGATTAAACCCTTTAAGAAGGAGTAACAAGGTTGGAATATGGATGCGATGACATGCAAAGATTATGACTTTCTCTAGCAAGATAGCTAGAAGAATAGAGTGCGCATGATGATATGATACCTAATAAACTAAACACCAGAGAAGAAAGCCCTGCTACTGTGTGTGCAACAGTAAAGGGAGGGAAATAAGAGGGCCGCGGTAGCTGTAGGATGAAGAAATGTGGATGAAGAAAACTCCGCCTGGAGGAAGAGCCTTCGTGGAGGAAGAAGCTTGGAAGAAGTATATGCAAAAGAACAAACACTCTTCTCTCTGTAAAGAATTCTCACAGTATTCTTCTTCATTTGTTAATCTGTTAACCCTCTTTCCTTAGCTCTTGTTGTTCTTCTGTTGTTGTTGTGTTGTTCACTCGCGCGCGTGAGGGATTCAAGGGGTATTTATAGGCCTAAAACTCCTTGTTTTATTAGGATTCAAACCAAGATATCAATCCTCCAGCGAAGATCCCCCTTCAATGTGTAAAATGGGGAAAGGATGACTATTGGAAGGTAGCAGGCGAAACGGAGACGGAAGTGAAAATGACGACATTGATAGGGGCGTTAATTGAAATGACGACAGCAACACGGTCATTAATTCCTGGATTTAATTATAGAAATAAAGGACTTTCCTAATTTAAAAATTAGAAATGACGCCTGCTTGAATGGGCGTCAAATAATCAACGCCTCAAAGATGGGCGTCAATTCTTCAAATTTTAATTTGTTTAGGATTCGTAAAATCCAGGAAACAACGCCTGTTTGAATAGTCGTTTATTTACAAAATCACGACCCCCATCAGGTCGTTAGTTAAATGACACCCTTCCTCCAGGATTTAATTTATAATTTATTATGGAAAAATGTGAAATAATTAGAAAAACTTCATATTAAGCCAATATTGAAGTCTACTTTGGGGCGTCACGTGGTGATATAAGATTTACTCATCATAGCATCGATTTTGGCGTGTCTATAAATATGTGGGGAGAAAATTATCTGGAGAGCCATTCATTGAAGGTCTTTGTGCTTTTATTCATGATTACATTCTTTTAATCTCTGACTTTCAATATACTCATAATGACTCAAAGCTAGACATCATAATGACTCATACCTCATAGTTGCCATCATCAAAAAGGGGGAGAATGTTGGACAAGTGTATAACATGTGTAACTCCATTGTTTTGATAATCGCTGACTATGTATGCTGGGCTTGTGAATAATATTCTTTTGTTTCGATGTGTCTGACTATGATTCATTAATATAGTTTGACCTACATTTGATAGAGATAAAGTTCAGGTCAAGCCCACACCGGCAACAAAGTGTGTCTGCAAAGATAGAAAGAAATCAGATAAGGTCAAGCCCACACCGACAACAAAGTGTGTCTACAAAGATAGAAAGAAATAAGATAAGGTCAGTGCACAGTGCTGCTCACATGCATGCAAGGTCGATGCAACCTCTGGCTAGCTGAAGATAAAGGTCGGTGCAGGTTCTATTCCTATGAACTTAGGTCTGTGCACATTCTCTATGTGATAAATCAAGGTCTTTAACATTAGAAGGTACGCACACACATGAAGACAATGATGAATAAGCACGATGATGAAGGTCTTTGTAATGCTTCCTTCGAACAAGTGCAGAAGAATTACACGGCCTAATGATGTCCCGACACATCTAGAAGAGATTGTGTTAGATTTCTAATGCTTGAGCTCTGACATAAAAGAATGTGTCGACACATCTAACCCATGACTCGACACATCCAGAAGAAATCAAGCCGAAGCCGTTCTGTCTAAGACTTTGGACTCACTAATGTCTCGACACACTGAGTGAAAAGTGTCGACACACTCGTGTGAAAATCTCTGCACATTGGCACTTCTGTCTCGACACCCTCATGCGAGAACTCTACTCATGGCTTACATGTTCCGACACCTTTTGGTGTTGTCTCGACACATCAGCCATGGATCTTCAAGACACTCACTAAATGTTGGTGATGCAGATGGTGGTGACCATGATGAGGGGGGGTGGATCGGCTGGAGTTCTAGCAACATCTAATGGGTGTTGAGGCTGTGGGGAAGAGGAAGACAAGGGGCAGGCGAAGGGGGGGCTGGGTTATCATATGGCAAAATAGAAGAATAAGAAGAGATTGTGGAGGGGTAGGAGAAGGTGACGATGATGGTGTCGGGGATAGGAAGGAGTGGTTGGGGCTTCTCACATGTCTCCTTCACGGAGAAGATGCAACCGCAGAGCTTCTCACCCCGGGGGCTTCTCACCCCATCTCCCTCTCGGAGAAGAACAAGGCAAGGCTTCACACCTCACGTGGGATAGTTTTCAAAAATTTTCATTCAACTTGTTTTTCCTCAAAGGTTACATGACTCTTTTATTTTCTCCATGAAGAAGACCAAAGGACAAACTCTAAGACTCTGTAATTATTACCTAGAAATATGAAAAGACACCTACATATATCTAATGACTCATTATAACACTCTTGAAAATACCAAAAGACACTTGAGATATCAAAAGACAAATTTTAAAAGACCCTTACGTAAAACATAAATAAAATTAAAAATATTTTATGACAGAAGATCGTCTCCTGGACCGAGCATTGTTGGCGTGGGTCCATCCGTGTCAAATCGACAAACTCCTTGGGATGTTGTCTCTATTAATTCATTAACCCTTTTTCTGGCTACATCGCCAGTGACTATCCTGTCAATAATGTTGCCATAGATGGTAGGTTCATTCCCAATGTTACCTGGTGAGATTGGTTAGAACCATGGGCTAAGTATTAAAAATCGGCTTATAAAAAAATTAGCTTAACAACTTTTTATGAGAGTAATTTGTTAATCTTGTATGAATTGTTTTGTAGGAGCTAGATAGATGGCGGGTGAGTGAGCACAATGGCAGGAGATGCAAAGGATTGTTCAGGGTTTGACTCAGGCTCTTCAGCAGGTAGCTCAAGGAGGAGCAAATCATGGTGTTCGGGAGTTGCATCAGAATTTTCAGAGTCTCAATACCCTAGATTTTGTGGAACCCCTGATCCCAATGAGGCAGATGATTGGATTAAGGAGATGGAGAGAATCTTAAGGGTAATGCAATGTTCGAACCAAGATAAGGTCCTTCTAGCGACATTCCAATTAGAGAAAGATGCGAGGGCTTGGTGGGAATCCATAGAAGCTACTATACCAAATGGGCAAGTGACTTGGGTGGAATTTTTGGAGTACTTTAATGATAAGTATTTTCCAGAGAGAGTTCAGGAGATAAAGGCTGGGGAATTCACCTCCCTCAAGCAAAGGAGTATGTCGGTAGTGGAGTATGAGGCCCAGTTTTCTAGATTGTCGCGTTATGTGACTCACTTGATAGTAACTGATAAAATGAAGGCCAAGCGGTTCTTGAATGGGTGATGGGATATGAAAGCAAGGTCACTAACATTTTATTTGCATTTATATCCTTGAGTCAAATGGATTACAATTGTAAGGCAATTATAAGCCAATGTGTTAGTCCTTAGGAATTAGTGGGTTTCTTTGCAAAAATGCCATGTAGGCCGAGTGGGACCCCCACCCTCCCTCCCATTGGGCCACCTAGATTCTCTAGGGCCCATAGTGGTGGTCCATCGTCCAAGGTGGACCAAGCCACCATTGTTGACCACCAAGAGGGGGGCGCCCCCCTCTCTTGTCCCCATGTGGGGGATTAAATAATCACTACCATTTTATCCATTTCTTTATGTTTGTATTAATTTGACCACATGGGAGAAGATTCTTCCATCCCTTAATTGCCCCTCTCTAACCCTAGATCTGAGGATAGTTTAGTTCATTTCCATTTCATATAAAACCATTGTATTTCTACATTTTGAGAATTAATGAGATGAAAAAATCTGAGTTTGTTCTTGAGAAGCCCAAGGGCGCCCCTCTCTCCTCTCTCCCCCTTGCAGCTGGACTACTGTGATTTCTATGGTGTGATGCCATAATCTTGGTGGATTCCAAGATCTATCTTGTCCCCTGGGTGTGAAGCTCAGCCGCCGCCGCCGCCGCCATTCGTGCCGCCAACAAGTCGCCACAAGCTATTCTCCATCTTGCTATCCTGAACCCCGAAATTTAGAACAGAAGCTCAAATATCAAGTTGGTTCTCCCAATCCAGCCGTCTAATCGACCACAAACTTTGAGGGTTGGTGCTCTTCATAGTCCCCTTCCTCCAGTTAAATTTTCATGCCAATCAACACCTGTTTGCCCCACTTCCCAGTCAAATCTTTCCACCCCTAGCAATCTGCCAGTTTACAGATCTGCAAGATAGCACCCTATTCTTTTATTTTTCTCCCCACCCAAACCACATCAGAAAAATACCAAAATATTTGTGTGTGATCCTTACATGCCCCCTTCCCCCCATAAAATTCTCAAAGTCCAGATCCACAAAATACCCCTCGATAAAAATTCATTTTCAGGCAGATCTCAGTATGTCCTGACTGATTTGGATTCTGAGCTAGAAAAGTTACAGGAGCACAGAGGTTTTCATTTCAAATTAGGCCGTTGGTTGGATGTAAATTTTCTATATGTTGTAGATCTTTGACTCTACTTTCCAACAGCACCGATCTTGCCACGATCCGACACCGGATCTGGGGCGTGGCGATCATTCTCGTGGAGGTGCGCAAATCTGATCTGTGAACAGGTCAGCAGAGGCAGCCACCGGTTAATTCGTCCAAAATTACGACGGCTTAGAGTTAGCTGCCACCGACTTCAGAGATCGAAGAGAAGGATTCCATCGGCGTCCCAGCCAACTGCCTCGACCAGAAGTCGATCGGAAGCCGCTGTCCCAGCACTCGAGTTCACTTGTTGTCCAGCGAGTTTGAATAGTACCGAGTCGGACCAGTAACCCACCTCCGGCTCGAAAGCCCTTCCGACTTACTGCCCGTCAACCCGAGTTCGCTACTTCCGGGTCCCACGTGTTGCCATTTACCTCCCTGCGTGGAGTGGGCTGTAAAATCATTTATATAATTATTGATAATTATTTGTACCGGGAGTACGGGTCTTGGCCGGGATCGTCTTCGCCACGCCCAGAGCGTGGAGGTATTGTGTCCGCTCCCCTCTTTGGCATTTGCTTTTCTCGTATATATTCGTATGCCGCTGCTAGAGTGTTAGGATCTAACTCGTTCAAATTTTAATCACCACTGCGAGTAAAAGAGTGTGACCCGTCCCGTGACCCGATTCGGGCACGAAAGAGGGTAGACCACCCTGACTCATTGTCAATTTCTCAACCGCGCACATCCGTACGCTTCCCTCGCTAGGGACGAGTCGCAAGTTTTGCCTAGAGTCTTAGGATCGCATTCAAATTGGCATCGAGTTGCATATCGTCTCGCATCAAATTGGTATCAGAGCAGGTTGAGTCCAGGGTAGTTGGTCCAAGGTGTCGCATTGCATTCCGATATCCTGTATATTAAAAGGTGCCTCCGGAATGATAGGTTACGCCTATTGGGAAGGTAACACACTTGCGTGAGTGCGATCTTAGGATCAAACCTCCGCCACATACCGGATACTTGTTGAGTCTAGGTTTGTAGTCGAGTCTACATTCCAACTTTGCATTGTTGTTTAGGGTCAGTTCAGTTTGCATTCTCCAACACATGTCCATCCTATAGCTCCCCGTGTCCTATGGATTCCATGGATTCCCAGTCGCCTAGTTCATATGAATGGTGGCACGATACCCAAGGATGGGGAATCCAACCCCTCCACCTCTGTAGGCCCGAAGCCTTAGACTTTTATGGCTCCAAAGTCCCGAGCGACTACCTAAAGTGGGAAGCCACTATGGATGAATACTTTGAGTGTTACACTATGTCCGATGCCATGCAAGTCACTTTTGCCCGAAAGCGGCTTTTTTATGAACCCGTCCTAAAGTGGAGAAACATTGAATGCTTGAGGGAGATTAGGAGGCAATGGCCCATCGAGTCATGGTGCCAAATGAAAGCCGAGCTTAGAAGGGTCTACCTGCCCCACCCAGTCACCTCCAACCGACCCCACCCAATGACCTCCAACCAAGTGGGTCATAGTTGGAGGCAAAGAGTCCCGCACGTAGATGAGCCTAGACCCAAGACTAGGCCGAGAGACGATGAGCGAGTCCACCACGACACCCCTACTCCAACCCGCACCTTTGCCGACCTCTTGAAAATGTTTTCGGACCGGTTGGATAGGAGGGATAGGATGTGGACTCAAATTGATAGACTTCTGCCCGAGCCTAAGGAGGTCGAAGCTGGTAGTCTTAACCCGGCGCCATCTACAAAGTCCCCTGGTCCTCTCCCCATCATGGAGGACATCCTCTCCCCATCCGAGGGAGATGTTTCACCACAGCCTTCACCCTCCGATCTTTGTTCGGAGCCACCTCAGCCAGAGCCACCCGTGCTTCTAACACGGAAGTTAATCATTGACGAGCCACTACTTAGCTGGCTTAAGAAAGGCTTGATCCATAAAACACCTTGCTATACATCCATGGACCCTGCACTATAAGTAGTGCCCGTCAACTCATTCCACACAACGTTCCGGTCATCCCACCATGTTGATACATTGGAAGACCTTATTAAGGGATTAGACTTGCAGTTGAAGTTGACGCACATGTTAGCCCCAGGCTTCGACCAACCCAAAGGTTGTGGGTTTACGCATCCCGCAGTGGGATCAGTTACCTCTGTGTGCACCGTGGGTCATGCCACCACGGAGGTTCTTTTATTCCTCCCCATGCCGGACGAGCCTAACTTCATTCCACTTATCCCGAGGGAGGAACCATATCTACTACGTATGACCCCCGTCCCACCTACCACATTGAATGAAGGTGAACATTTACACCTTCAAGAATTTCAAACGTGGGACCATGTTGTAAGGGAACCCATCTCGAGGGGTCACACATTCTTTGATCCTATCGACCCCATCCATAGTGAGCCTCATGACCCACCTTATCAACTCCACTTCTTCAAAGAAGTTCACTATCACACCTCTACCCCACAGGCCAGTCATCCTACACGTGGCAAGGAGCCCGTTCATTGGGGTAATGAAGGAGGTGAATTCGGCTCTCCTGGCCTACCCAAACCTCCCAAATCCAAAAGGCTGCCAGTGTGTGAATGGTGGATAGTGGGATGTCTAGGATTCCATGATTCCACCAATATTAGGTTGCGCCGTGTGTATGCAAGACACATATATGGGTGTCCTGGACCACCATTGCATAAGTATGGGTCTGCATAGCATTAGGTTTGTTTAGGGTCTTGTGTGAGTCTGTGTTTTTCTTTGTTTCGTAACAGTCTGTTTGGAGTCTGCATACGTCAAGTCAAGTCGGTCCAATGCAAGCTCGCAGGTGTCAGTCCCTTTCAAGTGTGAGGCAAGTCGGATCTAATGCATATGTTGTGGACTTGCCCGAGGAATATGGGATCAGCTCCACATTTCAAATGTCTCTGATCTAGTCACCTAAGGGACCCAGCAGTGATTCCCAGTGAGTCTTCGAGCCGTCTCCTCCCTTTGAGAGTGAGCCCACCCCGGAGTGTCCACCACTAGCCACGTTCCCACAGCAGCGTGAGCATATAGAACATATACGGGATGAGCAGATGACAATTATTCGGAGTGGAGCATACTCGCGCTACCTGGTACGGTGGAGAGCATGGCCCCCACACACGATGACACGTGGATCACCCGAGCAGTGATACAGATCCGCTGAAGCGACACATGAGCAGCCGCACCCGCTTACTCGATGAGGTCGAGTTTCTCCCACTCGGGGAGAATTAATGGGACATAAAAGCAAAGCCACTACCATTTTATTTGCATTTATATCCTTGAGTCAAATGGGTTGCAATTGTAAGGTAATTATAAGCCAATGTGTTAGTCCTTAGGAATTAGTGGGTTTCTTTGCAAAAATGGCATGTAGGCCCAACAGGAGCCCCACCTTCTCTCCCATTGGGCCACCTAGGTTCTCTAGGGCCCATAGGGGTGGTCCATGGTCCAAGGTGGACCAAGCCACCCTTGTTGAACACCAAGAGGGGGGCGCCCCCCTCTCTTGTCCCCATGTGGGAGATTAAATAATATGCCCCCATTTTACCCATTTCTTTATGTTCGTATTAATTTGACCACATGGGAGAAGATTCTCCCATCCCTTAATTGCCCCTCCCTAACCCTAGATCTGAGGGTAGTTTAGGTCATTTTCATTTAATATAAAACCATTGTATTTCTACATTTTGAGAATTAATGAGAAGAAAAAATCTGAGTTTGTTCTTGACAAGCCCAAGGGCGCCCCTCTCTCCTCTCTCCCCCTTACAGCTGGACTGCTGTGATTTCTATGGTGTTATGTCATAATCTTGGTGGATTCCAAGATCTATCTTCTCCCTTGGGTGTGAAGCTCAGCCACCGCCGCCGCTGCCGCTGTTCATGCCGCCAACAAGCCGCCACAAGCCATTCTCCATCTTGCTATCCTGAACCCCAAAATTCAGAACAGAAGCTCAAAGATCAGGTTGGTTCTCCCAATCTTGCCGTCGGATTAACCACAAACTTTGAGGGTTGGTTCCCCCCGTAGTCCCCTTCCTCCAGTTAAATTTTTAGGCCAATCAGCCCTCGTTTGCCCCCCTTCCCAATCAAATTTTTCCACCCCTAGCAATCTGCCAATTTGTAGATCTGCGGGATAGCACCCTATTCTTTTATTTTTCTCCGTACCCAAACCACGTCAGAAAAATACCAAAATTTTTGTGTGTGATCCTCACATCCCCCCTTCCACCCATAAAATTCCCAAAGCCCAAATCCACCGAATACGCCTCGGTCAAAATTCATTTTCAGGCAGATCTCAGTCTATCTTGACTGATCTGGATTCAAGCTAGAAAAGTTACAGGAGCACACAGGTTTTCATTTCAAATCAGGCCGTTGGATGGATGTAAATTTGCTATATGTTGTAGATTTTTGAGTCTACTTTCTAACTGCGCCGATCTCGCCTCGATCCGACACCGGATCTAGGGCGTGGCAATCATTCTCATGGAGGCACACAAATCTGTTCCGTGAACAGGCCAGCAGAGGCAGCCACCTGTTAATTCGTCCAAAATTACGCTGGCTCAGATTTAGCCACCGCCGACTTCAGAGATCGAAGAGAAGGATTCCACCGGCGTCCCAACCAACTGCCTCGACCAGAAGTCTACCAGAAGCCGCCGTCCCAGCAGCCGAGTTAACTTGCTATCCAGTGAGTTTGAACAGTACCGAGTCAGACCAGTAGCCCGCCTTCGGCCCAAAAGCCCTTCCGGCTTGCTGCCCGTCAACCCGAGTTCGCTACTCTCGGGCCCCACGTGTTGCCCTTTACCTCCCTGCGTAGAGTGGGCAATAAAAATCACTGTTCTAACTATTTAATTATTGTACACCGGCAGTACGGGTCTTGGCCGGGGTCGCCTTCCCCATGCCCGGAGCGTGGAGGTATCGTTTCCGCTCCCCTCTCTTGGCATATTGCTTACTTCGTATATTTCTATATGCCGCTGTATGAGTGTTAAAGTAATTAGCTCTTATAGTATTTCAATCACTGTTGTGAGAGAGAGCGAGGCCCGTCCCATGACTCCATCCGAGCATGAGAGTGAGTTTGACCACCCTTGACTCATTGCCGATTTCTCAAACGCGCACATCCGCACGCTTCCCTCGCTAGGGATGAGTCACGAGCTCACCTAGAGTCTCAAGTTCGAGTCCAAATTGGCGTCGAGTCGCATCCCGTCCCGCATCAATGGGTTAAGGTTGCAATTCATACCCCAATTGGCCTCGATGGATATTCAATTTTATGTCGAGATGGAGAGAAGAGCTCAATTGTTGGAGGATGCCATGGAATTGTCCGAGACGATCAAGGCGGGAATGGAGAAGAAGAGATAGGGTAATGCCTAAGAGGCCCAATGACGGTAATGGCGTTCTGAATGGCAAGAGAGGCCCAATGACGGTAATGGCGTTCTGAATGGCAAGAAACATAAGGAAGAAAAGTGTAAGCATTGCTGGAATGATGGTCATCAATCTGAGAAGTGTCGCTGGAAGATCGAAGCATGTTTTCGCTATGAGAACAAGGAGAATATGGTAGGCAATTGTCCTCTTTCTAAAGACCAACCTCCGCAGACGAAGGATCATAATGAAGCATGGCGTCAAGGTCGGTTGCAAGCATTGAGAAGGGCTGAGCCTCCTGATGATGAAGTAGCTAGAGGTACCCCTTAACCTTAACCTAGTTTTCCTTCCCTTAGATTGTAAATTATTTGCTAGCATGCTTAAGTGATCTCTTGTGATGTTTGGGAAATAAGACTAGGTACCCCACTATTATTTTGGAAATGAATGTTGTGTTTATTTGGGTACCAAATTCTTTTTAAGTGGGGGATGATGTAGCGACCCAGTTTTTATAGGATTAATTAAACAATTGAAAATTTTTAAAATCATAATTATAAATTTTATTGAATGTTTTAAATGGTTATAATTGAAATCAAAGAAAATATTATAAGTTTTAAATTTTATTAAGCCAATAAATTAGAGCTTAATGGGCTAATTTGCTTTTAACTTAACCCTAATAGGATAATAACTTCAACCAAACCCTAATCCACTAAGAGAACTCAAATCTAACTGAAACCCTAACCCTAATTCGAACAAGATAGGGTGGGGGAGGCCCTAGATATAGATAGAAATCAAGATTTTCGGAGCTCTTCCCTATCGAGGCTTCCTTGACATAATTAGGACTCCTAGATGCATCAAATCCTATAAATAGGATCCCATAGACTCCCTAGTCGACCTTAGATCGTAGGAGAACGCTTCTTGGAGAGGGATGATCGATCTAGGAGGAGAATTTGTGGGCTTTTCTTCAAATTTTGTGGAGTCGTCGTTCTTCCTCCTCTTCTTCCTAGTCTGGTTCAAAGGTAGGCGTTCTATCAAGCTAAACATGAAATTAATTGATCAAACATGTTCATATGTATATCCCCCCTCTTCCTACATCATTTTCCCCAATTTTCAGGGGCAATATTGCATTAATTTCATGGATTATGGATTGGATATCACCATTTTAGGGTTTCTCTATCAGAACGATTCTCTGTTTGTAGTCGCAACCCTTACAGGCACCGTGTCTCTGAACGCGGTGGCCCGATAGACCACGATCTGGTGTTTTAAAATTTTATTTTAATTAATATTCCTATTGAGATCGCGGTGCCCCGATTGACCACGTTCTTGATAGTCACGACGCCCATGACGACCGCATTCTGGAATGGGTTTCTAGGAACACTAGGGCCCTATCCAGCATGATAAGTGAGTGTTAGTGAGACTGAATGCATGTTTTACGTCTGCGTGTCATCTGAACCAACTATTGTAATTAGGAAACATGTTTAACCCTTAATTTTCATAAGTCTTCATGAATCATGTTCATAGTCTACCTTGATTCCATGTCTTATCTTAACTCTATTGTTCTTAGCATGATTAAAAGAGTAGACTCTCATGTTAACCTGAATTTTGGTTCATCAAAGCATGTTTTAACTTTATTGCATGATAGCCATATCTATTGAGGGTTCATGATTTTATCATTTGACAGATTTATTGATTGAGGTTTTATCACCTTGGTGATATGAACCTACCGATTGCTATTGGATTCTGGTAGTTGATAGGAACACAAAATTCTTGGTGAAGTTAGGACCCTCCACCAGATATTTCTTCCGTTGGACTGGAACTTTGTTCATCAAGACTGATGTAAGTCTCACGAGTCTTGGATTCCCACAAGGATGCTGAGCTGGTTGTACCATGAAAACCCTATAATCCACTAGAATCCTCATCCTACTGTGTAGGATAAGGTTTGACCGACCTTTGGACCCATAGAACGGGGTTATGTTTGGGCTTTGTTAGTTTTGTTCTGAACGCAGCCTATTCAGGGACCGTTCATCTTCTGATTGCGGCTGGACCTCTGACCGTGTTCTATGAAAGACCCCATGTCTGGATCTTCTGCTCTGGTCACAGTCTTACGGCCAACCACATTCTTGACTGATCGTGACACTATTCATGATCACATTTAACCCATTGTCCCGAGCTTGTTTTCTTCACTTTGACTATGGTTTATAAGTCTGAGATTTGATTGTCTAAGTTACTGTTAACCTTATATTCCTCCAGAATATCGTCCATACTACTTATGTCATCATATTTCCTTTTGGAATTTCATTCGTGATCTTTCTAGAACATAACTCCTTGACTCCATGTTGCCCATGTCTACAAATTATGAATTTATTAAGAGCTATGGGTCTGCTGATAACCAATGCCAGGTAGGACGGAAGTCCATTCTGTAAACCATGAGAAAATTTTGTGTGTGGCATTGCACCAACCTCTGTTATTTCTATTATTTCTTTTATTCTGTTAATTCTATTATTCTATTACTCTAATATTCTATTATTTGGATAATCTGGTAATTGATATTCTAATAATCTTCTGTCTTGCTTTATTATTGGAATTCTGATATATTCTGGCCAATTCTATAAGTTATGTTCATCTAGATCATAAGTTCATTGCCTTATACTGCTATCTTGTCCTTAGTTCAATATTGGGATTATTCCCTTTCTTTTAAGCTTCATAACTATCATTGACATTGAAATTCAGTATTGGATGTCTCCTCTAATTGATAGAGTACATTTGATTAAGGTTTTATATCGCTCTTGGCATAGCATGTTATCGAATATTAATTAATTGATTAATTATTTATATTTCGCTTGGTGATGGAGATGTAATTCCTACTAAGCATTTTGCTCATCTAGTTTCTCTTAACATTTTTTTTCAGGTAATAATGATGAAGATGTTCAGTCGGAAGGGGAAGGGCAAGAGTGATGAGTGCACTAGAGGATCGGTGTCAGTGTCTTTTCTTTTTCTTGAGTCCAGCCTTGTAATCTTGAGTGTTTTCTTTCTTTTTATATCAATGTAAGTTTGAGTCAAGAAAGTGTAATAATGACATTTTGATATTAACAAAGTTATAATTTTGTCATTATTTTCTGACATTATTGTGTGTCTTATGGTTTGCTCTGATAATGCACGATTGTTCGCTGCCACGTTCTGAGTAGTTTTCGCTACTATCGGTTCGGAGCGTGACAAAAGTGGTATCAGATCTATGGTTATGTTGAAACCTTAGGTCTTGACTACAGGTTGCCATAAGTGGTAGGTTCATTCCCAATGTTACCCGGTGAGATTGGTTATAACCATGGGCTAAGTTCTAAAAATCAACTTATAAAAAATATTGGCTTAACAACTTTTATGAGTAATTTGTTAATCTTGTATGCATTGTTTTGTAGAAGCTAGATTCATGGCGGCCGTGCGATCACAATGTCAGGAGATGCGAAGGATTGTTCAGGGTTTGACTCAGGCTCTTCAATAGGTAGCTCAGGGAGGAGCGAATCATGGTGTTGGGGAGTTGCATCTGAATTTTCAGAGTCTCAATACCCCTAGATTTGGTGGAACCCTTGATCCCAATGACGTAGAAGATTGGATTAAAGAGATGAAGAGAATCTTTAGGGTAATGCAATGTTCGAACCAAGATAAGGTCCTTCTAGCGACATTCCAATTAGAGAAGGATGCGAGAGCTTGGTAGGAGTCCATGGAAGCTACTATACCAAATGGGCAAGTGACTTGTGTGGAATTTTTGAAGTACTTTAATGATAAGTATTTTTCAGAGAGAGTTCGGGAGATAAAGGCTGGGGAATTCGCCTCCCTCAAGCAAATGAGTATGTCGGTAGTGGAGTATGAGACCCAGTTTTCTTGATTGTCACGTTATGTGCCTCACTTGATAGTAACTGATAAAATGAAGGCCAAGTAGTTCTTGAATGGGTTAAGGTTGCAATTCATACCCAAATTGGCCCCGATGGATATTCAATCTTATGCCGAGATGGTAAGAAGAGCTAAGTTGTTGGTGAATGCCATGGAATTGTCCGAGAAGATCAAGGCGAGAATGGAGAAGAAGAAATTGGGTAATGGCTATAAGAGGTGTTGGGACCCGTAGTGCAAGAAGACGGATCTAGAGGGGGGGTGAATAGATCTCTCTACTAAAAATATGTCCAATTAAAATCTTAAACCTACTCACAGCGAAAATAGCAAGTTTAACAAGATTGAGGAATTTAAACTAAGCTGGATAAACTTAATTCACTCAGTCTCACGAGCTCACACGATTGTGTAAATAGATTAGATAGAGAAGCACACAATCACACAATTCAAACCATGAGACACGGGGATTTTTAAGGTGGTTCGGGACCCCGACGGGCTCCCTACGTCCACCCCTCACCAAACCGGTGTGGCTTTCTCCACACGCTGCGAATGCAGCAAGCTCGGGATTTCTCCCCACACACATGGGGTAAAAACCCCAAACCACACGCTGCGAATGCAGCAACACGCTGGGATTTCTCCCCACACACAGGGGGCAAAAACCCCAACACACACGTGGATATGCTCCGTACCGAACGACGCACAAGCGTCAACACAAACCACTCGGAGAAGCTATTCTCCGAACCTGCACACAGAATAATCATTCAGAAATGGATGAAGTGTTCAGACATGAATACAACAAATCCAAAACAACTTCTAAATACTGAACCAAAAAACATATATGAAAAGTAAAGCACCACCTTCTCTGATTATTCCGGTTCTTCTTAGCTCGTCGTCGGATGATCATGATTCCAGCGTCATCTTGTTCCTCTCCTCGAGCTGCTTCTTTTCTTCTTCTACCACGAGCTCCAAATCTTCATAGATGTAGATGATATTCTCCTTGCAAGAGCTCATCTTCCTTTTGCCCCTTTTCTTCACCTACAAGATAGAGCAAATAAGCATTAGGGTTCTTCTACTCACAAATTCGGAGTTGAGGCATATATAAATATAAGTGATGCGGGACGGGACGTGAACCTGGGACTCTAGCTCGCGGACGTCCCTAAGAGAGGGAAGCATGCGGATGTGCGTGGTTGAGAAACCGGTAATGAGTCTCGGATATCGGCTTTTCTGCGTGCTCGAATTGAGTCACGGGATGGGTTTCACTCACTCACTCTCGCAGCGGTGATTGAAATAATATAACAAGCTGATTAAACTATCACTCGTGCAACGGCATATAAAAATATATACGAGTAAAGCAAATGCCAAAGAGGGGAGCGGAAATGATACCTCCACGCTTCGGCCGTGGGAAGACGACCCAGGCCGAACTTCGTACTCCTGGCACAGTAAATAATTAAATTACAGCAATGAATATTACTACCCACTCCACGCAGGGAGGTAAAGGGCTACAATGGTGACAGCGGAGTAGCGACTCGGGTTGACGAGTAGCAAGTCGGAAGGGCTTTCGGGCCGGAGACGGGCTACTGGTCTGACTCGGTACTATTCCAACTCGGTTCAGCAACTCAGTTCAGCCTGCTGGACAGCAAGTGTCACACCCTGACACGGAATATCGGGACGTACGGTTAGAAACGAGCTAGAAAGAGAGAGAACTAATCTAAATATATACAAATGCTAAGAAATGGAAATAACTTATTGACCATTAAACATAACATAACTGGTACATAATCCTCAAATCAACTCAATACAACTGGGATAACAACTCTAAACCAAAATAACATAACTGAAGCACAACACACTCTAAACATAACTAACTGATACACTCAAAACATCACTCCTGCCCTTCCCCATCGGTAAGCGTGTCACCTGAAAAGCCTGGAAAGGGGGAAACAACAACTATGAGCTAACGCTCAGTAGGAAATAATAGATAGGTATAAGTGATTAGCAGTTTAATTACATTTTCAAAATATCATGCTACAAAGGATAATGCAATAAAAGAGTAATGATGATATAATGAAACAAAATTGAAAGATCTTGCAAGGTCACGAAATATAAAGGAACAGAATGGTAATACTTAAGAGGAATAACAAAGACAAGAATTTACTACAGGAGATAACGATAAAGAGTTGGCCATATCGAGATAATTCAAGTCATGTCAAGCACGTGTGTAGTTTCATTTCCACGTCCAAGTAACAGCAAGTAAGTAACAACAAGTAGAGTATAGAACAGTGAAGAGTGGAAAGTGAAAAGTAGTAGAGAGTAGTGGAGAGTAGTAGAGAGTAGTGGCCAGTCCTAGATTTAACTCATGTCATAGTACTGGTGCCAAATGCCACACCTAGTCAATCACCTCCCCAGGGGTACACGTAGTGTTCGGGCGCTCCTCCCAGGACTAGACCGAGCCCTTAATTGTTTGCCAGGCATTGATTTCTTTGGATCAAAGATCCCACGAATCTAGACTTCCACAATTTATGGCCAGAATTCCAAGGTTTGAACCATGTTGCAATAACAATTTCAAGTAGGAAGGAGATTCATTTCAGAATTTCAAGGTAAGCACAATCATCAAGAAGATTGAAAACCAAGTCACAATAAGAGTTAATCATGCTGCGCTACTATAGTACAGCAGCTATCCAACAAGCTAATCAACATATTAATCCTAATTATCAAGTTAATATGTCAAAGATTATCCATTATCATTTGCATTAAGACAATTGCCAAAAGCTGATTCAAGATGATAAGGTAAAGGAACAAGCTTGTACAGGAAGGAAAAAGAATGCACTAACAGAGATTTAATTACACCATTAACCACTAATTATGTGGGTTTCTATTTAACCAATGTATGAGTCGAAATGAAGATGGTAAATGGCATGTTTTTACACTATATTTGCAAGTAGGAACCAATGTAAATTGAAATCATAAGGTTTCCAGAACAGGTCACTGGTTCTTCAAAAGTATAGTTTTCAATTGGTCTAAGTTCAATGGGTCGATCCCCTAATGATCCGAATCGATCCACGGGTCACAAAACGATGAAAACCGAGTTTCTAGTACATGGGTCGACCCCTGTAAAAATGGGGTATGGCAGCTGAATGGGTCGACCCCTGGGGTCGACCCCTACATTCCAGCGCATGGGTCGACCCCTGGGGTCGACCCCCTTGCAAGGACTGGATGGGTCGACCCCTGGGGTCGACCCTTGGGCCTGCAGGGCTGCCCAGAAAATGGGTCGACCCCAGGGGTCGACCCCTGCAAGAACAACGACGGCAGAACTTTCGGAAAGCACAAAAACTCACCCAATTGCGGTCCAATTGAGTTGGAAACAAAACCACATGCTATAGGAATCTTACTAGACATATGAGGGTCATAATACATGAGTTTTAAAGCACGAATTTCATCAGAAACCCACTTAATCACAACCGATTCTATGAAGAACACAAGAAGACCTAATTCTTGACATACTTCCACTAAATCTACAAATTCTCCCAACATACACAACGGAATTTAGGGATTTTGGTGTCAAAAGAAAGCTAACAAGCTACTGGTTACATTCATGTATATTAATTAGAAGTTGGGCTGTTATAACCTACCTCAAATCGGAGAAAGACTTCGAAACCCTAGAATGAAGAACAAGCTTGACAGCAGCTCACAAAAAACTTGATATCTCCACGGATACCTAATGAAATTTGGGGCTTTCAGTCCCATTGGATAGATCTCGTCGAGCTAATCAAGATACTATATTTAAAAGTCTCAATTGGTTAAGGGTACCTACCTTAATCGACGGATTAAAGGGCTGGAGATGAAGAACGACGAACTACCAACACCCTCCACCAAAACGACGAATGCTCCCAGATCTGGACTCCTCATCGGTTGACCCAGCTACCAAATGAAACTAGAGTCGAAGAGCTACATTTCTATAGGTCATGGGGCTTCTGGAGCCTTCGGAGTTGGGAGTATTTGGCGCTGCAAGTTTCGTGTTAGAAACGGCGCCGGAATCCTTGACTCGACCAAATCTATGTCGGCAGCACGTTTTAGGGCTAGGTTTACCTCAAATTGATTGAGGGTAAATGTTCCTTATCTCGTGGCCTTCCATTTGCCATTGATTTCAGATCATTTGGTTGAGTAATAAGGTCGAATTTCACGTTTTAAGTTACGATTAGGTAAAGGTTAGGTAAAAGTCAAATGCGGGATTAAACCTTTAATTAGACAAGGTTACGTAATTAATTTGGGTCAAGTCCAGAAGACAAAATTGCTATAAAAATGATCTTTTACCCAATTACTATTTTTACAGATTTTTCTAAGGTAGTCGAATTTATAGGTTCTATTTTCTAATGAATTAAATATTAATATTTTGAAATTCAAACATTAATTCATTTTAATTCAATTTTCAATTACTAAAAGCTCAATAAAACTTAATAAATAATCGGGGAATTACACCCTCCCCTACTTAAAGAATTTGGTCCTCCAAATTCACTGCACTATATACGGAAAGTAGGGAAAAGATAGATCACCTAGAATAGGTCGGGATGCCGCTTCCGCATAGTATCTTCCGATTCCCATGTAGCTTCTTCGGTTCCACACCGACTCCACTGAATCTTGACCATCGGTATAGACCGATTCCAGAGTTGCTGCTGTTTCCGGTCTAGAATCTTGATAGGTCTTTCTTCATAAGTCAAATCTTCCTTTAACTCAAAATCCACATGTTGAATGATGTGAGTGGGATCGTACACCTATTTCCGTAACATAGACACATGGAAAACATTATGTACGCCAGATAACTGAGGCGGTAATGCCAGTCTGTAAGTAACTTCTCCCACTCTATCTAGGATCTCGAATGGACCGATATACCTCGGACTCAGCTTGCCATGAATGCCAAATCTTCGAATCCCTCTCGAAGGAGAGACTTTCAGAAACACATGCTCGCCAACTTGAAATTCTAATGCTCTTCTCCTTGTGTCAGTATAACTCTTCTGTCTTGACTGAGCCACTTGTAACCGATCTCGGATAACACGGATGTTCTGTGATGATTCTGAAACAAGATCCGGTTCAAGCCATTGCTTCTCGCCCACCTCGTCCCAACACAACGGGGAACGGCAGATTCTTCCATACAAAGCTTCAAATGGAGCCATTTGTATGCTGGATTGATAACTGTTGTTGTAGGCGAATTCAATCAATGCCAAGTGATTACTCCAACTGCCTCCGAAATCAATCATGCAAGCTCGCAGCATATCTTCCACTATCTGGTTGGTTCTTTCAGTCTGTCCATCTGTCTGTGGATGAAAAGTAGTACTGAAATTCAGACGAGTACCAAGAGACTCTTGCAGTCCCTTCCAGAAATGTGAAGTAAATCTCGGGTCTCTATCAGACACAATGCTGACAGGTATACCATGGAGCCTTACCACTTCCTTCAAATATAAAGCAGCCAATACATCAACTGTCCACTTGGACTTAATGGGTAAGAAATGAGTCGATTTTGTCAAGCGATCGACGATCACCCATATCGCATCAAATCCACCACGAGTCTTAGGTAGACCCATAATGAAATCCATGCCAATGCTTTCCCACTTCATTGGGGTATGTCGAGTGGTTTCAACTTTCCTGCCGGTCTGAAATGTTCAGCCTTAACTTGTTGACAAACCAGACATCTACTCACGAAATCTGTAATTTCCCTTTTCATATTTGGCCACCAAAAGGACCTTTTCAAATCCTTGAACATTTTAGTGCCTCCAGGATGAATAGTGTATTTGGATCTATGTGCTTCCTCCAGAATCTTGTTCTTTAACTCAGCTTCATCAGGTACACAAGTTCTACCCTGGAATAACAATCTTCCATCGTCAGCCACCATGAAGTCGGGTCTGCTGCTCAAACTTCCCTTGATCTCAACCAGCTCGGGATCATTATCTTGCAAGGATTTGATCTCCATCAATAATTCGGGCTTAAGTCGAATCTGTGCAATTATAACCCGATCATTATCAACATTTAGATCCAGGCTAGCTAACTGTTCCAATAGCCTCCACTCTTGTAACATGAGACTTGATAATTTAGCCACAGGCTTCCGGCTTAATGCATCTGCCACCACATTGCCTTTACCGGGATGATATTCAATCGAGAAGTCAAAGTCCTTCAAGTACTCCAACCATCTTCTCTGTCTCATGTTAAGTTCTTTCTAAGAAAATAAATACTTTAGACTCTTATGATCTGAAAATACTGTGAATGTTTCTCCATACAAGTAATGCCTCCAAATTTTTAAGGCGAATACAACTGCTGCAAGTTCCAAGTCATGAACGGGGTAATTCTCTTCATGCTTCTTCAGCTGCCTAGAAGAATAGGCAATCACCTTACCATGCTGCATGAGTACACCGCCTAAGCCAATACCAGAAGCATCGGTATAGACCACGAAACCACCGTCGCCAGAAGGTAAAGCCAATATGGGTGCAGTAGTGAGGCAATCCTTCAATGTTTGAAGCTCTGCTGACATTCCTCGGACCATTCAAACTTGTTGTCTTTGCGGGTCAATCGAGTGAGAGGTACCGCAATCTTGGAGAAGTCTTGAATAAATCTCCGATAATAGCCTGCCAGGCCTAGGAAGCTTCTCACTTCGGTCACTGTAGTAGGCTGATCCCAGTTCTTACTGCCTCCACTTTCGAAGGATCAACTGAAATACCTTCTTTGGTGATGATATGTCCTAAGAAGGACACTTCTTGCAGCCAGAAATCACATTTACTGAATTTGGCATATAGTTGATGATCTTTCAATATCTGCAATGCCATCCTCAAATGTTCGGCATGCTCTTCTTCAGTCTTGGAATAAATTAGTATGTCGTCAATGAATACCACGACCCATTGATCAAGATAAGGCCGGAATGCATTATTCATTAACTGCATGAAAGCTGCTGGTGCATTCGTTAGACCAAAAGGCATAACGACAAACTCAAAATGACCATACCTGCTGCGGAAAGCCGTTTTATAAATATCATCTTCCTTAATCCTCAACTGATGATATCCAGATCGAAGATCGATCTTAGAGAAATAATGTGCTCCCGCTATCTGGTCGAATAATTCGTCGATCCTCGGCAATGGGTATTTATTCTTGATAGTTAGCTGGTTCAGTTGCCGATAATCGATGCATAATCTCATCGAACCATCCTTTTTCCTGACAAATAATACAGGAGCTCCCCAAGGTGAAGTACTCGGACGAATAAAGCCCTTCTCGAGCAATTCCATCAGCTGTTGCTTTAATTCCCTTAGCTCCGCAGGGGACATACGGTAAGGAGCTCTAGAAATAGGAGATGCTCTAGGAATAATATCAATGGAGAAGATAACTTCCCGCTCAGGCGGAAGTCATGGTAGTTCCTCCGGAAAGACTTCGGAGAATTCTCGGACAATAGGAGTGTCCTTTATCTCAACTCGTTGTTCCGGTGTAGCATGGACAAAGGCTAGAAAAGCCTCGCAACCTTGCCTCATCAGCTTGTCAGCTCGAAGAGAAGAGATGAGCGATACGGGGTTATGGTGCTTGATCCCCGTAAAAGATAAACCAGAATGTCCAGTAAAAGTCACTGAGCTAGAACTACAGTGAACACTGGCCTCATGCTTGGCCAACCAATCTGCTCCAAGGATTACATCATAATCCTTCATATCCATGCAAACTAAGTCGGCTGGAAAGTTCCGTTCATCAATAATAACCTTACTAGAAGGATAGTAATATTGAATAGCCGCTCCAGAACCAATAGGAGTTGATATAACCAATGGAGAATTCATCATAATAGGTTCGACAGATAACGACTTCGTAAATTTCTGAGAAATAAAAGAATGCGTTGCACCAGTATCAAAGAGAACAAATGCGGGCTTGTCGATTATAGTAAGGGTACCTTCGACGAGTCCGCCATCATCAGAAATCCCAGTTTCATCCGCATGTAAAGCTTGGAGCCTTCCTTGCGGCTTCTTGATAACTTGAGGTTTTGCCGGTGTAGCTTGTTCCGATAGAAGAGGGCAGTCAGGGATACGGTGTTCCTACTCCCACATCGTAAACACGCACCTAGCTTGCGCCAGCATTCCTCCATCTTGTGACCTGGACGATCACAATACTTGCACTTGCCCTTGAATGGAACAATAGGGCCAGGTTTCTTCTCTTCATTTCTGGCATCTTGCCTTTCCACGTTCCCGATCCGATCCACGAACTAGACCCACTCATGGGCCTCTTTTTGCTAGTGCCAAATCCGGGTCTAGGAGTTGGTTGTTCCTTCTTCATGCCTTGCCCACGGATCCTCTCCGTCATTTCTAAGGTATCTTCTAGAACTTGTGCCTTTCTCACCATCTCAGAATAAGTAGAGATCTCCATCGGCGCCAGTTGATTGATGTAGTGAAGCTTCAACCCGTTGAGAATCGCTTAGCTTTCATCTTTCTGTGGAGATAAGGTGAGTAGCATAGCGCGAAAGCCGAGAGAACTGTGCTTCATATTCGGCCACCGATAAGCTTCGCTGCTTTAGAGCCGCGAACTCCGCCGCCTTCTTCTCTTGTACACGATCGGAAAAATATTTGTCGTTGAAGAATTCCTCGAACTCTTCCCATGTGACTTGTTGATCGCCTAGAGTTGCCTTGACGGAATCCCACCAAGTACGCGCGTCCCGCTCCAATTGGAAGGTAGAAAGAAGGACACGCTCTTGGTCGGTGCATTGCATGACTTCAAAAATTCTCCCCATTTCGTTGAGCCAATGCTCGGCCTCGTCGGGGTTAGTCGAACCAGCAAATCTTGGCGGGTTCATTCCTCGAAAGTTCGGTATAAGTCACCGGTGCCATGACCTGCTGCTCCAGCTTGAGCTACCTGATGTAACGCCTGAGTCAGGCCTTGAACCGTGCGCTGCAGGTTCCTCCATTCAGCACGTTCGGCTGCCATCTACACGAGAAATAGATTACTTAGGTCCAATAAAATAGATAATAACACGATTAAGGAACGAACTTAACCCAAGTTTCTACCCAATCTCACCAGGTCAGGTTCTAGACTTTAACAAGGTTAGAGGTCTAATGCACCTAAACACGACCAAAACTCGGTACCTGGAGGAGCTAATCGGTCCGAAGACCACTCGCGCAAGTATGCGACCTTCCCGATAGGCGTAGCCTAACGTTCGGACAACACCTTTTGATATACCGATTATTGGGATGCAATGCAAGAAAACCTAAACTTAGGGAACCTAGGAATATGAAACCTAGGGCTCTGATACCAACTAAACTGTCACGCCCCGACGCGGAATATCGGGACGTACAGTTAGAAACGAGCTGGAAAGAGAGAGAACTAATCTAAATATATACAAATGCTAAGAAATGGAAATAACTTATTGGCCATTAAACAAAACATAACTGGTACATAATCCTCAAATCAACTCAATACAACTGGGATAACAACTCTAAACCACAATAACATAACTGAAGCACAACACACTCTAAACACAACTAACTGATACACTCAAAACATCACTCCTGCCCTTCCCCATCGGTAAGCGCGTCACCTGAAAAGCCTGGAAAGGGGGAAAACAACAACTATGAGCTAACGCTCAGTAGGAAATAACAGATAGGTATAAGTGATTAGCAGTTTAATTACATTTTCAAAATATCATGCTACAAAGGATAATGCAATAAAAGAGTAATGATGATATAATGAAACAAAATTGAAAGATCTTGCAAGGTCACGAAATATAAAGGAACAGAATGGTAATACTTAAGAGGAATAACAAAGACAAGAATTTACTACAGGAGATAACGATAAAGAGTTGGCCATATCGAGATAATTCAAGTCATGTCAAGCACGTGTGTAGTTTCATTTCCACGTCCAAGTAACAGCAAGTAAGTAACAACAAGTAGAGTATAGAACAGTGAAGAGTGGAAAGTGAAAAGTAGTAGAGAGTAGTGGAGAGTAGTAGAGAGTAGTGGCCAGTCCTAGATTTAACTCATATCATAGTACTTGTGCCAAATGCCACACCTAGTCAATCACCTCCCCGGGGGTACACGTAGTGTTCGGGCGCTCCTCCCAGCACTAGACCGAGCCTTTAATTGTTTTATAGGCATTGATTTCTTTGGATCAAAGATCCCATGAATCTAGACTTCCACAATTTATGGCCAGAATTCCAAGGTTTGAACCATGTAGCAATAACAATTTCAAGTAGGAAGGAGATTCATTTTAGAATTTCAAGGTAAGCACAATCATCAAGAAGATTGAAAACCAAGTCACAATAAGAGTTAATCATGCTGCGCTACTGTAGTACAGCAGCTATCTAACAAGCTAATCAACATATTAATCCTAATTATCAAGTTAATATGTCAAAGATTATCCATTATCATTTGCATTAAGACAATTGCCAAAAGTTGATTCAAGATGATAAGGTAAAGGAACAAGCTTGTACAGGAAAGAAAAAGAATGCATTAACAGAGATTTAATTACACCATTAACCACTAATTATGTGGGTTTCTATTTAACCAATGTATGAGTCGAAATGAAGATGGTAAACGTCATGTTTTTACACTATATTTGCAAGTAGGAACCAATGTAAATTGAAAATCATAAGGTTCCAGAACAGGTCACTGGTTCTTCAAAAGTATAGTTTTCAATTGGTCTAAGTTCAATGGGTCGATCCCCTAATGATCCGGATCGATCCACGGGTCGTAAAACGATGAAAACCAGGTTTCTGGTACATGGGTCGACCCCTGGGGTCGACCCCTGTAAAAATGGGGTCTGGCAGCTGAATGGGTCGACCCCTGGGGTCGACCCCCTTGCAAGGACTAGATGGGTCGACCCCTGGGGTCGACCCTCGGGCCTGCAGGGCTGCCCAGAAAATGGGTCGACCCCAGGGGTCGACCCCTGCAAGAACAGCGACGGCAGAACTTTCGGAAAGCACAAAAACTCACCCAATTGTGGTCCAATTGAGTTGGAAACATAACCACATGCTATAGGAATCTTACTAGACATATGAGGGTCATAATACATGAGTTTTAAAGCACGAATTTCATCAGAAACCCACTTAATCACAACCGATTCTATGAAGAACACAAGAAGACCTAATTCTTGACATACTTCCACTAAATCTACAAATTCTCCCAACATACACAACGGAATTTGGGTATTTTGGTGTCAAAAGAAAGCTAACAAGCTACTGATCACATTCATGTATATTAATTAGAAGTTGGGCTGTTATAACCTACCTCAAATCGGAGAAAGACTTCGAAACCCTAGAATGAAGAACAAGCTTGACACTAGCTCACAAAAAGCTTGATATCTCCATGGATACCTAATGAAATTTGGGGCTTTCAGTCCCATTGGATAGATCTCGTCGAGCTGATCAAGATACTATATTTACAAGTCTCAATTGGTTAAGGGTACCTACCTTAATCGATGGATTAAAGGGCTGGAGATGAAGAACGACGAACTACCAACACCCTCCACCAAAACGACGAATGCTCCCAGAACTGGACTCCTCGTCGGCTGACCCAGCTACCAAATGAAACTAGAGTCGAAGAGCTACATTTCTTTAGGTCATGGGGCTTCTGGAGCCTTCGGAGTTGGGAGTATTTGGCGATGCAAGTTTCGTGTTAGAAACGGCGCCGGAATCCTTGACTCGACCAAATCTATGTCGGCAGCACGTTTTAGGGCTAGGTTTACCTCAAATTGATTGAGGGTAAATGTTCCTTATCTCGTGGCCTTCTATTTGCCCTTGATTTCAGATCATTTGGTTGAGTAATAAGGTCGAATTTCACGTTTTAAGTTACGATTAGGTAAAGGTTAGGTAAAAGTCAAATGCGGGATTAAACCTCTAATTAGACAAGGTTACGTAATTAATTTGGGTCAAGTCCAGAAGATAAAATTGCTATAAAAATGATCTTTTACCCAATTACTATTTTTACAGATTTTTCTAAGGTAGTCGAATTTATAGGTTCTATTTTCTAATGAATTAAATATTAATATTTCGAAATTCAAACATTAATTCATTTTAATTCAATTTTCAATTAATAAAAACTCAATAAAACTTAATAAATAATCGGGGAATTACAGCAAGCAAACTCGGTTGCTGGGACGGCAGCTTCTGGTCACCTTCTGGTCACGGCGGCTGGCTGGGACGCTACTGGGGGGTTGCCGATCGATCTCCGGGAGCGGCGGTCGCCGAAGCTATCCCGACGTATTTTTGCAGGAATTACCCAGTGACTGCTTTGCTGGCATGTTCTCGGATCAGAAATGCGTGCCTCCACGAAAATAATTTTTACGCCCAGATCTAGTGTCGGATCGAGGCGAAACTAGTACTGATGGATAGAGGACTCAAAGGGCTAAAACATATAATTATTTTAGATCCATCAAAGAGACAGATTAAAAATTAAAATGATTGTTACCAAGGTTTTTTTATTGACTCGGATTACAAATAGTCAGGACAGAACATGATCTGCTTGAGACTGATATTTGACCGACCTAAAAATGATGGTGATGGGGACATCAGAGCAAGACCACTAACTTTTTATTTTGCATTTGCGTCCTTTTATTTACATTTATATCCTTAGGAAAATATGTATGCAATTGTAAGGCTTTATAAGCCAATTTGTCATTCCTTAAGGATCTTTGGGTTTTTCTGTAAAAGTCCAGTAGGACCAGCAAGGGGCCCCCATCTCCTTCCCTATTGGTCCACCTAAGCCTTAGGGCCCATGTGGGGCCAGTCAAAGGTCCAAGGTGGGCTTCTAGAAGCTTGACCATTCAAAGGGGACAATGGGCTTAAAATGTCCAAGATGCCATCCCCATTTTTCAAAGGCCCCCCCCTCTTAATATTTTTTTATTTTGTTCCAAACCACATGGGGAATTAAATATGTTCTATCCCCTAAGTGCCCCTCCCCTAACCTAGATCTAAGGTTAGTTTATGTCACGCCCCGACGCGGAATATCGGGACCGACAGTAGAAAACGCTAGTTAAGAAGCCAAGCTAAGCTACTAATTAACATAACGTCATGAACAGAAATAACTCCAATCTATTACAATAACCATCAAACCAACTTAAACATAATCAAGCATAATCTCAACTTGACTCCGTTACAATGACTAACACAAGCTCTAAGACATAGCTAGATGTAAAACAACTATAACAATCTCAACATCTCTATCAGCTGATACACTCCAAGTCATCACTCTAGCCCATTCCCATCCATCTGTGAATCTTCACCTGAGCTGCCTAGAAAGGGGGGAAAATAACTATATGAGCGAACGCTCAGTAGGTAACAACAGGCAAGTGTAAGTGATTAACCAATTAATTACATGTTTATACGAAACGGAAAGAAAAGAAATAACGATCGAATGAAACAACATAATAAAAGAAAGTGCTAAAGAATGGAATGGAATAACAATATGGCATAATGATATAACTACAAGAATTGGAAGTTAAGAACAATATATATAATAGGAATTGCAGGAAATTGGCCAACAAGCAAGAATATAACCAAGTCAAACACGATTCAAGTAAGAGATCATTGTCATAGACATCACGCTCGTCATGCACTCGGTGCAATATCTCACCCTGTCATTACAAACTTCCATGGGCACAAGTACTTTTTGGGCGCTCTCCCCAGGACCAGACCGGGCCCCTATGATGCGTTGACATTGATTTATTGGATCCAAGATCACAAGTTGTCTGGACTTTAATTAAGTTAAAATGGCTAAATATAATCAAGTATAAACTCACCTCGGAACATCCCAAGGCTAAGTTGAAGAGATACTGTCCAGAATTTCTGTCCAAGAATTTAAATTATCAAGAACCATCATGTTCAGGGATTCAAAACCATAAAACACAGAGAAAACTCGTCTCTAGATGATATGCGGTCACCACTGGGCCGCTCAAGCACTTGTCCGGTCGACGAAGGGCCGCACAACAGGAACTGGGCTGAGTTTAAGCCCTCGGGAGTTCAAGGTTGAACGGCTGATCAAGGGCCACACTTCTATATGAACGGTAGAGATTAGGCCGTACAAGGCCAGTAGTTTCTAAAATCGAGGACAGGATATGCGGTCCATATAGAGCCGCTCATTAATTGAATGGTCCATTAATGGCCGCCTGTCAGATGTACGGGCCATTACTGGCCGCACAACACAGGGCCTACCAATAAGTTAGGAATTCACCCAAGTGGGCTCCCGGGCTACCATAGGCAGGGTGGAACTGAACCAGAGTCCAGCCCACTGTCTGCTTGTCGGCCTAGGGTCTACTGGGCTGATCAAATCAAGAATTGGCCGAAGATGGATCAAGGATAATCGGCCAAAACTAATTGGCATTAGCCAGGGATGAACGGTCGCCACTGGCCCATTCAGGGATATATGCGGTCCACAAATGGCCGCTCAAGTCTCTGTTTGTCCAATTTGGACTTACCCAAATCACAGCAATTCGATTGAGGCCATATTCAAATCTAGGGGATAATAATGGTTCAAGATTTAGGCTATCACAAGTATAAACCTAATAGCCATTACAATTATCAATGATTCACAATTTAGATTGACATTCATTGGAAGGATGAATCAAGATCAAGCTCAAAATAAATAAATCAGCAAGAATTATTTACTGTCATGAATTGTAGTTTATTAGGTGTGTTGCTAACATGCCATTAACCACTAATCTACTTACATAACATGCTGTAATGACCAATAATCTGTTCTGTTATAGATGTGCGGTCAGTTCTGGACCTTACATCTCAATATACGGTCATAGACAGGCCGCACATGCCCCATCAGGTCCGAAGGCCTGCTGGAGATGGACGGTCGGTCGTATGCCGCAGGAAGGGATGTGCGGTCTGGAACTGGCCACAGGAAAGACATGCAGTTGGTACTCGGCCGCACGTTCCTGGGAAGCTATCAGAGACAGAAACATTTATACGGTCCAGAACAGGTCGCATGTCTGGGATGTGCGGTCTATCGTGTGGCCGCACAAGTCCAGACAGGTCGCTGCCCCTTTCACCTTGCCCAATTCTGGCGAGGTTTCTAGGGTTAGACTAAAACATGGAATTCGCACGATATTAAGCATGGAATTTGGGGCTTTTACTACCAACAGAAAGAGCACGAAAAACTCTACAAGATGCATGAATCAATTTTATGTTTACAGCTTGAAATTACTACTTAATTGAAAGGGAATAATTATAACCCTAGTTCTGACATGCTTCTACGAAAACCAAAAATTCTTGTAGCACACTTGATAAATTTTAGGGCTTTCTATATCAATGAAAAGATGACACGATGATGCTTCCAACCATATATTATTTGTAGGGTTTGGCTTGCTATCACCTACCTGAATCGGATGAAGAAGGAAGGAGAAAGAAAACCCAAGACGCCGGTACACGCACCCACTAATCGCTGGAGATCTCCCTCGATCCAGCTCCTCTGCAGCCGCCACTGGTTCTAAACGATTCTAGGGTTAGAGAGCTTCATTTTAATAGGTCACGCGCCTTCTGGAGGGTTCTATGCTCGGAGTATTCGTCCACGCAACTCGGGTTGATGTGAACGCCACCGCAAAAGTTGACTCGATCCAAACTCCGCCGAATGCATCTCCTAGGGTTAGGGTTTCGGGAGATTAAGAGAGGGGAAATGATCCTCTCATCCTGGCCTTTCATTTGCCACCGGTTTGGGCTCATTTGTTAGAGTATTGGGCTCGAATTTGGCGTTTCAAGGTATGGTAAACTAAGTGTTTAATTTGGGCTTAATCCACTAATTCGACCTACTTACAGATTTTATTTGGGTTGGCCACAGAAGACAAGTTTGTTAAAAGTGTTGTCTTCTACAAGAATATAATTTTTTTGGATTTTTATAAAATGGTCAAAATCTAGCTCATTCTATTTATTAAGGAATTTCTAATTAATTTCTAAAAGAAATCAGGGTATTACACCCTCCCCCACTTAAGGAATTTGGTCATCCAAATTCAATGAACTTAATAATAAAAAGGGGGAGTGAGATAGCTCACCTAGAATAAGTCAGGGTACTGTCTCCACATAGTATCTTCTGACTCCCAAGTAGCTTCTTCAGTTCCACGCCGACTCCACTGCACTTTAACCATCGGTATGGAACGATTCCTGAGTTGCTGTTGCTTCCGATCCAGAATCTTGATCAGTCTTTCTTCATAAGTCAGATCTTCCTTCAATTCGAAGTCCATATGCTGAATAATGTGAGTGTGATCATACACATATTTCAGTAACATAGACACATGGAAAACATTGTGTACTCTAGATAACTGAGGTGGTAGTGCCAAACGGTAAGCAACCTCCCCCACTCTTTCTAGAATCTCGAATGGACCGATGTATCTTGGACTTAGTTTGCCCTGAATACCAAACCTTCAAATTCCTCTCATAGGAGAAACCTTTAAAAACACATGCTCACCAACCTAAAATTCCAATGCTCTCCTTCTGGTGTCGGCATAACTCTTCTGTCTTGATTATCCTACTTGCAACCGATCTCTGATAATGTGGATGTTCTTGGACGATTTGGAAATGAGATCTGGTCCAAGCCATTGCTTCTCACCTAACTCGTCCCAACAGAACGGGGATCGACAACTTCTACCATACAAAGCTTCAAATGGAGCCATCTGAATGCTGACCTGGTAACTGTTGTTGTAGGCGAATTCAACCAATGCCAAGTGATCACTCCAACTACCTCCAAAGTCGATCATGCAGGCTCTATGCATATCTTCTACTATCTGGTTTATCCTTTCAGTCTGTCTGTCTGTTTGTGGATGGAAAGCAGTATTGAAATTCAGACGAGTTCTCAAGGACTCTTGCAATCCTCTCCAAAAATGAGAAGTGAACCTGGGATCTCTATCATAATCCGAGGCTGAATGGTATACCATGTAGTATTACCACTTCCTTCATATACAAAGCAGCCAACACATCAACTGTCCATTTAGACTTAATGGATAAGAAATGAGCCGATTTTGTCAACCTGTCGACAATCACTCATATTGCATCAAATCCACTATGAGTCCTAGGTAGACCCATAATGAAATCCATGCCAATGCTCTCCCACTTCCATTGGGGTATATCAAGGGGTTTCAATTTTCCTGCTGGTCTGAAATGCTCAGCCTTGACTTACTGACAAACCAAGCATCTACTTACGAAGTCCGCAACTTCTCTTTTCATATTCGGCCACCAAAAATATCTTTTCAAATCCTTAATCATCTTAGTACCTCCAGGATGAATGGTGTATCAGGATCTATGAGTTTCCTCGAGGATCTTACTCTTTATCTCAGCTACATCAGGTACACAAGTTCTTCCTTGAAATAACAATCTTCAATCATCAGCCATCATGAAGTCAGGTCTGTTACTCAAGCTTCCCTTGATCTCTACTAGCTCTGGGTCATCATCTTGCAGAGACTTGATTTACATCAATAATTCGGGCTTAAGTTGAATCTGAGCAATCATAATCCGATCATTGTCAACATTAAGATCCAAACTAGCTAACTGCTCCAACAATTTCTATTCTTGTAACATGAGGTTTGACAACTTAGCTATAGGCTTGCGGCTTAAGGCATCTGCCACAACATTACCTTTTCCAGGATGATACTCAATGGAGAAATCAAAATCCTTCAAATACTCCAGCCATCTTCGCTGCCTCATATTGAGTTCCTTCTGAGAAAACAAGTATTTCAAACTCTTATGATCTGAGAACACCGTAAATGCCTCTCCATACAAGTAGTGCCTCCATATCTTCAAGGCGAACACCACTGCTGCTAGCTCCAGATCATGAACAGGATAATTCTCTTCATGCTTCCTCAACTGCCTAGAAGAATAGGTTATCACTTTCCCGTGCTGCATGAGTACACACCCTAAACCATTACCTGAAGCATCAGTGTATACAACAAAACCTCCTTCTCCAAAAGGTAAAGCCAAAATAGGTGCAGTAGTCAAACATTCCTTCAAGGTCTGAAATCTTCGCTCACAATCTTCTGACCAATCAAATTTGATATCCTTGCGGGTTAATCTTGTCAGAGGTACCGCAATTTTGGAGAAATCTTGAATAAATCTTCGGTAGTAACCTGCTAGGCCTAGGAAACTTCTCACTTCAGTCACATTAGTAGGCTTAGCCCAATTCCTTACTGCCTCTACCTTCGAAGGATCAACAGAAATATCTTCTTTTGTGATGATATGCCCTAGAAAGGACACCTCTTGTAGCCAGAAATCACACTTACTAAACTTGGCATATAACTGATGATCTCTCAATAGTTGCAATGCCATCCTCAAATGTTCAGCATGCTCCTCCTCACTCTTAGAATAAATCAAGATGTCATCAATAAACACCACGACCCATTGATCAAGATAGGGCCGAAACATATCGTTCATCAGCTGCATGAAAGCTGCAGGTGCATTCGTTAGCCCAAAAGGTATTACTACAAATTCGAAATGCCCATACCTACTGCGGAAGGCTATTTTATAGATATCCTCCTCCTTAATTCGTAACTGATGATATCCAGATCGAAGGTCGATCTTAGAAAAATACTGAGCTCCTGCTATCTGATCAAATAACTCATCAATCCTTGACAATGGATATCTGTTCTTGATAGTCAACTGGTTCAATTGCCGATAATCGATGCACAACCTCATCGAACCATCCTTCTTCCGGACGAATAATACAGGGGATCCCCACGGGGAAGTACTAGGACGAATGAACCCTTTCTCAAGCAATTCCATCAACTGCTCATTTAGTTCTCTTAGCTCCGCAGGAGACATACGATAAGGAGCTTTGGAAATAGGGGTCGCACCAGGAATTAGATCAATAGAAAAGATAACTTCTCTTTTAGGAGGAAGTCTTGGCAGTTCCTCAGGAAAGACATCTGAAAAATCTCGGACGACAGAAAAGTCCTCAATCTCAATCTTCTGCTCAAGGGTCACAAAAACAAAGGCTAGGAAAGCCTTACATCCTCTCCTCATCAGCTTATCAGCTCAAAGAGCCGAAATAAGTGGAACAGACTTATGGTGTCTAATTCCTATAAAAGAAAGTCCAGGGTGTCTTGTGAAAGACACAGAACTAGATATGCACTGAACATTGGCCTCATACTTAGCCAACCAATCTGCTCCTAGGATTACGTCATAATCTTTCATGTCCATACATACTAAATCAGCTGGCAGGTTTTGTTCATTGATCATGACCTTACTGGAAGTATAGAAATACTTAATTGCTGATCCGGAACCAATAGGGGTCGAAATCTCTAACGGAGAATTCATCAAAATATGTTTCACAGCTAAATACTTCACAAATCTCTGAGAAATAAAAGAATGTGTGGCACCAGTATCAAAAAGAACAAAAGCTGATTTATCATGTATAATAAGAGTACCTTCGACAAGTCCACCCTCCTCGGCGGGTCCTATCTCGTCTTCTTGTAGAGCCTAGAGCTTGCCTTGCTGCTTCTTGATTCCTTGCGGTTTCACCAAGGTAGCTTGCTCAAATAAAAGAGGACACTCGGGAATACGGTGGTCCCTATTGCCACAACGTAAACAGGCGCCCAGCTTGCGCCAGCACTCCTCCATCTTGTGCCCTGGACGATCACAGTACTTGCATACACCCTTGAATGGAACAATAGGGCTAGGCTTCTTGTCTTCGAACCATACCCGAAAATGTGCCTCTTCCTGCTATGACCGGGCTTGATACTCCCAGAACCAGTATGGTGTTGTTCTTTCTTAACACTCTTCCCACTGATTCTCTCCGTCATTTCTAAAGTATCTTCCAATACTTGAGCCTTTCTCACCATCTCGGAATAAGTTTGAATTTCCATCGGTGCCAACTAGTTGATATACTGTAGCTTCAGCCCATTAAGAAAGCGCTTAGCCTTCATCTTCTCGGTAGATATCAAGTGAGTAGCATAACGAGATAGCCGAGAGAACTAAGCTTCATATTTAGCTACGGATAAATTTCGTTGCTTCAAAGAAGCAAACTCAGTCGCCTTCTTCTCTTGTACTCTATCAGAAAAATATTTACCATTAAAGAATTCCTCGAACTCTTCCCATGTGACTTGTCTATCACCAAGGGTAGCCTTCACTGCGTCCCACCATGTCCTCGCATCATGTTCAAGTTGAAAGGTCGACAAGAGGGCACGTTCTTGATCGTTGCATTGCATCACTTCGAAAATCCTCCCTATCTCTTCAAGCCAGTGCTCGGCTTCATCAGGGTCAGTCGAGCCTCCAAATCGTGGGGGATTCATCCCACGAAAGTTCCAATAAAGGTCGCCAGTGCCATGGTTTGCAGCTCCTCCTTGGGCCACTTGTTGTAAAGCCTGAGTATGTCCTTGATAAGTACGCTGCAAGTTCCTCCATTCTGCGTGTTCTCCTGCCATTGCAAAAGCCTACATGTGGAATAGGTTACGTTAGGTTCAATTAAGAATAGATAATCATGCAATGAGATTATTAACTCAACCCCAGTCTTCTACCCAAATCTCACCAGGTTGGGTCCTTAGACTTATAACAAGGTTATAGGTCCTACGATATCACTTAGGATTCTAGAACTTAGAGAACCTAGAATATCAGAAAACCTAGGCTCTGATACCACCAAACTGTCACGCCCCGATGCAGAATATCGAGACCGGCAGTAGAACATGCTAGTAAAGATAACAAGCTAAGCTAAGAATTAACATAACGTCATGAACAGAAATAACTCCAATCTATTACAGTAACCATCAAACCGACTTAAACACAATGAAGCACAACCTCAACTTGACTCCATTACAATGACTAACACAAGCTCTAAGACATAGCTAGATGTAAAATAACTATAACAATCTTAATATCTCTATCAACTGATACACTCCAAGTCATCACTCTAGTCCGTTCCCATCCATCTGTGAATCTTCACCTGAGCTGCCTGGAAAGGGGGGAAAACAACTATATGAGCGAACGCTCAGTAGGTAACAACATGCAAGTGTAAGTGATTAACCAATTAATTACATGTTTATATGAAACGGAAAGAAAAGAAATAACGATCGAATGAAACAACATAATAAAAGAAAGTGCTAAAGAATGGAATGGAATAACAATATGGCAGAATGATATAACTACAAGAATTGTAAGTTAAGAACAATATATATAATGGGAATTGCAGGAAATTGGCCAACAAGCAAGAATATAACCAAGTCAAACACGATTCAAGTAAGAGATCATTGTCATAGACATCACGCTAGTCATGCACTCGATGCAATGCCTCACCCTGTCATTACAAACTCCCATGGGCACAAGTACTATTTGGGCGCTCTCCCTAGGACCAGACCAGGCCTCTATGATGCGTTGGCATTGATTTATTAGATCCAAGATCCCAAGTTGTCTGGACTTTAATCAAGTTAAAATGGCAAATTATAATCAAGCATAAACTCACCTCGGAACATCCCAAGGCTAAGCTGAAGAGATACTGTCGAGAATTTATGTCCAGGAATTTAAATTATCAAGAACCATCATGTTCTTGGATTCAAAACCATAAAATACGGAGAAAACTCGTCTCTGGATGATATGCGGTCACCACTGGGCCGCTCAAGCACTTGTCCGGTCGACGAAGGGCTGCACAACAGGAACTGGGTTGAGTTTAAGCCCTCGGGAGGTCAAGGTTGAACGGCTGATCAAGGGCCGCACTTCTATATGAACGGTAGGGATTAGGCCGTACAAGGCCAGCAGTTTACAAAATCCAGGACAGGATATGCGGTCCATATAGAGCCGCTCATTAATTGAACGGTCCATTAAGGGCCGCCTATCAGATGTACGGGCCATTACTGGCTGCACAACACAGGGCCTACCAATAAGTTAGGAATTCACCCAAGTGGGCTCCCGGGCTACCATAGGCAGGGTGGAACTGAACCAGAGTCTAGCCCACTGTCTGCTGGTCGGCCTAGGGTCTACTGGGCTGATCAAATCAGGAATTGGCCGAAGATGGATCAAGGATAATCGGCCAAAACTAATTGGCATTAGCCAGGGATGAACGGTGGCCACTGGCCCGTTCAGGGATATATGCGGTCCATAAATGGCCGCTCAAGTCTCTGTTAGTCCAATTCGGACTGACCCAAATCACATCAGTTCGATTGAGGCCACATTCAAATCTAGGGGATAATAATGGTTCAAGATTTAGGTTATCACAAGTATAAACCTAATAGCCATTACAATTATCAATGATTCACAATTTAGATTGACATTCATTGGACGGATGAATCAAGATCAAGCTTAAAATAAATAAATCAGCAAGAATTATTTACTGTCATGAATTACAGTTTATTAGGTGTGTTGCTAACATGCCATTAACAACTAATCTACTTACATAACATGCTGTAATGACCAATAATCTGTTCTGTTATAGATGTGCGGTCAGTTTTGGACCTTACATCTTAATATACGGTCACAGACAGGCCGCACATGCCCCATCAGGTCCGAAGGCCTGCTGGAGATGGACGGTCGGTCGTATGCCGCTGGAATGGATGTGCGGTCTGGAACTGGCCGCAGGAAAGACATGCGGTTGGTACTCGGCCGCACGTTCCTGGGAAGCTATCAGAGACAGAAACATTTATACGGTCCAGAACAGGTCGCATGTCTGGGATGTGCGGTCTATCGTGTGGCCGCACAAGTCCAGACAAGTCGCTGCCCCTTTCACCTTGCCCGATTCCAGCGAGATTTCTAGGGTTAGACTAAAACAAGGAATTTGCACAATATAAAGCATGGAATTTGGGACTTTTACTACCAATAGAAAGAGCACGAAAAACTATACAAGATGCATGAATCAATTTTATATTTATAGCCTGAAATTACTTCTTAATCGAAAGGGAACAATTATAACCCTAGTTCTGATATGCTTCTACTAAAACCAAAAATTCTCGTAGCACACTTGATAAAATTTAGGGCTTTCTATATCAATGAAAAGCTGACACGATGATGCTTCCAAACATATATTATTTTTAGGGTTTGGCTTGCTATCACCTACCTGAATCGGATGAAGAAGGAAGGAGAAAGAAAACCCAAGACGCCGGTACACGCATGCACTAATCGCTGGAGATCTCCCTTGATCCAGCTCCTCTACAGCCGCCACTGGTTCTAAACGATTCTAGGGTTAGAGAGCTTCATTTTAATAGGTCACACGCCTTCTGGAGGGTTCTATGTGCGGAGTATTCATCCACGCAAGTCGGGTTGATGTGAACGCCGCCGCAAAAGTTGACTCGATCCAAACTCCACCGAATGCATCTCCTAGGGTTAGGGTTTCGGGAGATTAAGAGAGGGGAAATGATCCTCTCATCATGGTCTTTCATTTGCCACCGGTTTGGGCTCATTTGATGGAGTATTGGGCTCGAATTTGACGTTTCAAGGTATGGTTAACTAAGTGTTTAATTTGGGCTTAATCCACTAATTCAACCTATTTACAGATTTTATTTGGGTTGGCCACAGAAGATAAGTTTGTTAAAAGTGTTGTCTTCTACAAGAATATAATTTTTCTGGATTTTTATAAAATGGTCGAAATCTAGCTCATTCTATTTATTAAGGAATTTCAAATTCATAAATTTCTAATTAATTTCAAATGTCTAACTAATTTCTAAAAGAAATCGGGGTCTTACAGTTTAGGTCATTTTGTATTTCATGCAAATACCATGTAATTCCAATTTTAGTAGAATTAATGAGAAGAAAATCAGAATCTGCCTCCAAGAGCCCAAGGGCACCCCTCTCTCTCTCCCAACCCCTAGCTGCTATGAAAGCTGTGAATTTCTGAGATGTGAAGCCTCCTCCCCCTCCCCCTTCCTGAGTGTGAAGCTCAGCGCCGCCGTCGCCGCCACCATCGAGCCGTCATCGCGCCGCCACCGCCACTCGCCGGAGTTCTGTCCAAATCAGGACAGAACCTCAATCCCGTAATTTTATTTTTTTCTCTTTTTCTCTGATCGACCCCCAACTTTGAGGGTTCGTTCTCCATGTCACCCCTAATCTCTAGTTCAATTTTCGTGCCATTTAGCCATCGTTTGGTATTTTTCTCATATTTTTGTTCTTCCCTTAAGTAATCTGCCATTTTACAGATCTGCGGGACAGTGTCCTGTTGTGGTATTTTTCCCACCCCCTTATCTCTCTCCAGAAAATCCACAAAAATTACCAAATGTTCCTCACGTACACCCCCTTCCACCATAATTTTTATGGAGTCTAGATATTTCATTTTCCCTTCGGTCAAAATTTAGTTTTAGGAAAAACTCAGTCTGTCCTATGTGTCTGTCAGTCCGGGTCAGAATAAAAAATAGTGTTACAGTCATTGTCATTTTCAATCCATTCACTTGATGGATCTGTCAAAAATATATGTTGTAGATCTCTGAGTCCTCTATCCATCGGTACCTCTTTTGCGTCGATCTGACATCGGATCTGGCCGCATAAATTCATATCATGGAGGCGCACAGAGCAGATCCGAGTCAGGCCAGAAAGAAAGTGTTGGGAAATAATTCTCAATAAAATATCAAAGCTCAATTTCAGGAACCGCCACTTCAGGGAGTCGACCAGAGACACCCCGCCATCGTCCCATCCAAGTGGCGCCTTCAGAAGATCTCAGGAGGGCGACGTCCCTTTGGAGGCCATTCCTTGCTGTCCTGCAGCTCAGAATCGAGATGGCGTAGCATCGAGTTGGCGCAGTACCGAGTCGGACCAGTAGCCCGGTTCTGCCCCGAGAGCCCCTCCGACTTGCTGCCCGTCAACCCAAGATCGGTCCTCTCGGGCCCACTTGTAGCCCTTTACCTCCCTGCGTGGAGTGGGCCATAAATTTTATTGCTGTAATTAAATTTCAACCGTTGTACCGGGAGTTACCGTATTTGGCTGGGAAGTCTTCCCCACGCCCGGAGCGTGGAGGTAAACTCGCCTCACTCTTTATCGCATTTTGCTTATTTCGTATTTAGTCGTATATGCCGCTGCGAGTGATAGGTTCTTAGCCCGATATATGCTTTATTCACTACTGCGAGAGTGAGTGAGTGACCCATCCCGTGACTCAATCCGAGTACACGCGGAAAAGCCGATACCCGAGACTCGCTGCCGGTCTCTCAACCACGCACGGTCCAGCGTTTCCCTCGTATAGGGACGATAGCGAGCTAGAGTCCCAGGTCGCGTGTCCGTCCCGCATCAGATGGATCTAGACTCTGATAAAATTATGGGTGGAAGAGGGGGATGTGAGGAACACGTATGATTTGTTTGGAAATTTTTGAAGAAAGCTAATGGTGGGGGAAAAATACGACAACAAGATACTATCCCGCAGGTCTGCTGATGGGCAGATTGTCAGGGGTGGAAATAAAATTATGGGAAAAATACCAAACGAAGGCGAAATCACACAAAATTTGAATTAAGGTTGGGGGATGATACGAGGAACAAACCCTCAAAATTGGAGCTCGAACAAATCTCCTGATTATGAGATAAAATTTTGGCTTCAAGCTTCTGTCCAGGAGTGGACAGAACTCCGACGAGGCGGCGATGGTGGTGCGATGGCAGCGGCGGCGGCGGTGCTGAGCTTCTCACTCAGAGAGGGGGTGGTGGGGAGGCTTCGCACCTCTGAAAATTCAGAGCTATCACAGCTCCAAGGGGGAGAGAGGGTGCCCTTGGGCAAATTGAGCAACAAATGAAATTTTTTATCATTAATTGTTAAGGAATTCACAAAATACACCGGTTATATAGAAATGGTAAAAAAGATATAAACTACCCTCAGATCTAGGGTTAGGTTGGGGTAAACTAGGGATAGGATAATTAATCCCCCATGTGGTCAAATGACCAAATTAAATAAAATACAACATGAATAAACTATATTAAAGGGGGGAGCATCTTGGACTTTGTTTGGTCCAAGTTTGAATTTTCTTCCACCTTGTCCCCCCTTGGTCGAAGTCCAATCTTGGACTTTGAACTAGCTCCACATGGGCCCTAGATCCTAGGTGGACCAATGGGAAAGAGGGTGGGGGCCCTACTGGACCTACAAACATTTTACATAGAAACCCAAAGGCCTTTTTGCAAAGAAACCCCAAGATTTCTAATGACTAACCTGTTGGCTTATAATGCCTTACAATTGTAAACCCAATTAGCCAAGGATATAAATACAAATAAAAGGGACACAAATGTAAAATAAAATGTTAGTGCTTGGTGTTGATTCCCATCAATTCTCCCTGGGTGGGAAGAACTCGACCCCGTCAAGTAAGGGGTGCACATGCTCGTGTGGCTCCTGCGGATCTATCACCGTACCAAGTAGTGCGGAGTACACTCCACTCCAAGTAACCGTCACCTGCTCATACCGTATATATTCGATATGCACACGCTGCTGTGGGAATGAGGCTACTGGTAGACACTCCGAGGTGGGGTCACTCTCAAAGGAAGGAGACGGCTCAATGACTCACTAGGAATCACCGCTGGGTCTCTTTATGCGACTAGATCCGAGACATAGAATCCCAAATTCTAGTAAGTCAACAACGTACGCATTAGACCCGACTTGCCTCACACTCGAAAGGTACTGACACTGCGAGCGTGCATTAAACCGACTCGACTTGACACATGCAGACTCAGTATGCACTCGATAATCTTGACAAACTGGACAAATAAAGAAAAACACGGACTCACACATGACCCTAGACAAACTTACTGTTAGACCGACCCATGCATATGCAATGGTGGATCAGGACATCCGAATGTGTGCCATGCATACACAATACGCAACCAAATGTCGGTAGAATCATGGACTCCCACATATCCTAAAGTGCACCACTCATGCACTGACGGCCTTTTGGATTTGGGTGGTTTGGATGGACCAAGAGGGTTGAATGCACCTTCTTCCGTACCCCAATGAACGGGCTCCTTGCGGAGTGTAGGTGGACTAGCCTGTGGGGTATGGGTGTGATAGTGAACTCCCTTGAAAAAGTGGAGTAGATGTGGTGGGTCAAGGGGTTCACTAGAGAAGGGGTCGAAGGGATCGAAGAATGTGTGACCCCTAGAGCTGGGTTCCCACACATCACGGTCCCATGTTTGGAATTGAAGGTGTAAATGGTCACCTTCATGCATGAGGGTATATGGGACGGTGGTCTTATGTAGAAGGTATGGTTCCTCCCTCGGGAAAAAGGGAATGAAGTTTGACTCGGCCGACATGGAGAGGAGTAAGAGAATCTCCGTGGTGACACAACCCACGGTGCACACAGAGGTAATGGACCCTAAGGCGGGGTGGGTGAAGCTACGACTTGTGGGTTGATCAAAGCCTCGGGCCAACATATATGTCAACTTCATTTGCGAGTCTAATCCCATAATAAGGTCATCCAATGTATCAACATGGTGACTAGACCGGAATGTGGTATGGAATGAGTTGACCGGAACTAATGGTAGTGTAGGGTCCATTGATGGATAGCAAGGTGGTCTAGGGACCAAGCCTATCTTGAGCCAACTAAGTAGTGGCTCGGCGATGAATAGCTTTCCCGTTAGAAACACGGGTGGCTCTAAATGAGGTGGCTCCGAATAAAGATCGGAAGGTGATGATAATGGCAATGGAGCTCTCATGGGTGGAGAAGGAATGTCCTCCCTAAGGGGAAGAGGTCCTTAGGGTGGTACCGGGTTGGGAGGCTCGGGCAGGAGTCCGTCAATTTGAGTACACATCCTATCCAACCGATCTGACATGATTTTGAAGAGTTCGGCAACGGTGGGGGTTGGAGTAGGGGCATCGTGGTGGACTCGCTCATGGTCTCTCATCCTAGTCATGGGTTTAGGCTCATCAACATGCAAGGCTCTTTGCCTCTGACTATGACCCACTTGGTTGGAGGTGATTGGGTGGGGTCGGTTGGAGGTGACTGGGCTGGTTAGGTAGACCCTTCTAAGCTCGCCCTTCATCTCTCTCAACGACTCTATAGGCCATTGCCTCCTAATTTCCCTCAAGTATTCTATGTCCCTCCTTGTTTCAGCAGCTTCGTGAAAAAGCCATCTTGTGGCAAAGTCGACTTGCATGGCATCAGACATAATGTAACACTCAAAGTATTTGTCCATGGCGGCTTCCCACTCTAGGTAGCCGCTCGGGACTTTGAAGCCATAGAAGTCCTGGGCTTCGGGCCTACAGAGGTGGTGGTGTCGGATTCTCCATCCTTGGGTGTGTCTCCACCATTAATATGACGTGGGCTTTTGGGGATCCATGGGACACGGGGAGCTATAGGATGGCCATGCCGACATTTGGTGACAAGACACTAGACACGACCCTACAACAACAATGCAAAGTTGGAATGCAGACTCGACTACAAACCTAGACACAACCAGTATCCTGTACGTGGCGGAGGTATGATCCGAAGACCGAACTCACGCAAGTGTGCTACCATCCCGATAGGTGTAACCTATCATTCCGTGAACACCTTTTTATATAGCGAGTAAAGGAATGCAAATACAACACCTTGGACCGACTACCTTAGACTCGACTTAGGCTCTCAAACCAATTTAATGCGGGACAGGACGCGAACCTGGGACTCTAGCTCACGGAGTCCCTAAGCGAGGGAAACGCGTGGATCTGCGCGGTTGAGAAATCGGCAATGAGTCTCGGGTATCGGCTTTTTCGCGTGTACTCGGATTGAGTCACGGGACGGGTTCCACTCACTCGCTCGCAACGGTGATGAAATTTGAACGAGCTAATATCCTAACAATCGCTCATGCAGTGGCATTCAAAAATATACGAGATAAGCAAATGCATCAACGAAGGAGCGAAAACGTACCTCCATGCTCCTGGCGTGGGGAAGACGACCCCGGTCGAAACTCGTACTCCCGGTACATAGTAAATAAATAATTACAGCTGTGAATTTAATTGCCCACTCCACGTAGAGAGATAAAGGGCTACAATGGGACCCGGGAGTAGCGAACTCGGGTTGACGGGCAGCAAGCCGGAAGGGCTATCGGACCGGAGGCGGACTGCTGGTCCGACTCGGTACTGTTCTGACTCGCTGGGCAGCAAGCGAACTCGGCTTCTGGAACTGCGGCTTCTGGTCACCTTCTGGTCACGGAGGCTGGCTGGGACGCTGCTGGGGGGTTGCCGATCAATCTCCGGGAGCGGCAGTCGCCGAAGCTATCACGGCGTATTTTTGCTGGAATTACCTGGTGACTGCTTTGCTGGCTTGTTCTCAGATTAGAAATGCGCGCCTCCACGAAAATAATTTTTACGCCCAGATCCGATGTCGGATCGAGGCGAAACTGGTATCGATGGATAAAGGACTCAAAGGGATACAACATATATATATTTCAGATCCATCTAGTAGATGAATTAGAAATGAAAATGACTGTTCCCAAGGTTTTTTTACTGACTAGGATTACAGATAGTCAGGACAGAACATGATCTGCCTGAGGCTGAATTTTGACCAACCTAAAAATGATGGATCTAGACTCTGAAAAAATTATGGATGGAAGAGGGGGATGTGAGGAACACGTATGATTTGTTTGAGAATTTTTGGAGAAGGCTAAGGGTGGGGGAAAAATATGACAATAGGACACTATCCCGCAGATCTGCTGATGGGCAGACTGTTAGGGGTGAAAATAAAATTACGGGAAAAATACTAAATGAAAGACAAATGACACAAAATTTAAACTGGGGTTGGGGAATGATACGAGGAACAAACCCTCAAAATTGGAGCTCGAACAGATCTCCTGATTGGGAGATAAAATTTCGGCTTCAAGCTTCTATCCAGGAGTGGACAGAACTCCGACGAGGCGGTGGTGGTGGTGCGATGGCGGCGGCGGCGGCGGCGGTACTGAGCTTCTCACTCAGAGAGGGGGTGGTGGGAGGCTTCACACCTCTGAAAATTCAGAGCTATCACAGCTCCAAGAGGGATAGAGGGTGCCCTTGGTCAAATTGAGCAACAAGTGGGATTTTTCTTCATTAATTACTAAGTAATTCACAAAATACATGGGTTATATAGAAATGGAAAAAAGACATAAACTACCCTCAGATCTAGGCTTAGGGAGGGGTAAAGTAGGGATAGGATAATTAATCCCCCATGTGGGCAAATGAGCAAATTAAATAAAATACAACATGAATAACTTATATTAAAGGGGGGAGCATCTTGGACTTTGCTTAGTCCAAGTTTGAATTTTCTTCCACCTTGTACCCCCCTTGGTCCAAGTCAAATCTTGAACTTTGAACTAGTCCCACATGGATCCTAGATCCTAGGTGGATCAATGGGAAAGAGGGTGGGGGCCCTGCTGGACCTACTGACATTTTACATAGAAACCCAAAGGCCTTTTTGCAAAGAAACCCAAAGATTTCTAATGACTAACCCTTTGGCTTATAATGCCTTACAATTGTAAACCCAATTAGCCAAGGATATAAATACAAATAAAAAGGACACAAATGAAAAATAAAATGTTAGTACTCGATGTTGATTCCCAATAATAAGAGTGGGGAAAAGACACCTAAAACCCTCCCCATACATGTTAGAAACACCCTAAAATGTTTAGGAACCAATGGGGGGTAGTTTGGTAAAGTTTAGAAAGGTTTTCAATGGGTTTTAGACACTTCCAAAAATCTCGTTCAGAAGGGTCGACCCTTGGGGTCCACCCTCGTGCAACCAGAGGTCGGCCATAACCCAAAATAATGTCTGGCACACAGGGGTCGACCCCTAGGGCCAACCCTTGCAGTGGGTCGACCCCAGGGGCAGACTGCAAGTATTAGTTTCTGTTTGGTCTAGAAACTATAACGGTCGACCCTATGGGTCGACCAATGTCAGTAAATGGTTGGAAAACCCATCAAACCTCCATGAATTTAAGGGAAAATAAATGATTAAATATTACCATAATCCCATGAAGTTCAGTCATGAATTTTCATCCTGAAAAATATGATAAAGCACGAGGTTAGATGAGAATCAAATTTCCTACATCAAGCATTAACATTATGAACATGTTTACATTAAAATATATCATTGAATCCATTCAAACATGTATTTGGCTTCTTATATCAATCAACAAAAACACATTCCACCATATGACAAGTTTTTGTTATGATGAAATTGAATCGCTCAATCAACCAAATATAATGACATGGAAGCTTAACCATTCAATCACATTCTTGTATCTACCATTACTTCAACATGAAAATGTTTCAATACCTAAATGTTAACAATCATGCCAAATGCAAAGCATGTAGAGAAGCATGTGAACTCATTCATTCAAATGGCATTCTTGTTGATAAAAATTAAGTTCATGAAGCATTGTTTTCACGAGTAGCATTGTCATAAACATAGAATCTTCAAATCGTATGCATCATACACATTAGTAAATATCCAATCATGCAAACATATTTTCTCATGAATTCTCATTTAGTACAAGGCATATTCATTCTTTCAAGCATGTTTCACAAATTCATTCTCATTCTAGAACATGACTCCATAGCAAGAGAACAATGATGATTCAAGCACATGAGAACATGAAGTATCATTCAAGCACAAGGCCAAGCAAGGCCAAGCAACAAAGTCATTTTGTAATCATTAAAATCACATACACAATAAGAGGCCCAATGACAGTACTGGCATTCCGAATGGCAAGAAGAGTATGGAGGAGAAGTGTAAGCATTGCTGGAACGATGGTCATCAACCCAAGAAGTGTCGTTCGAAGATTGGAGCATGTTTTCATAGTGGGAACAAGGAGTATAAGGTAGTCAATTGTCCTCTTCCTAAATACCAACCTCCGCAGGGGAAGGATCATAATGAAGCACGGTGTCAACGACGGTTGCAAGCATTGAGAAGGGCTGAGCCTATTGATGATGAAGTAGCTAGAGGTACCCCTTAACCTTAACCTAGTTTTCCTTCCCTTAGATTGTACATTATTTGCTAGAATGCTTATGTGATCTCTTGTAATGTTTGGGTAATAGGACTATGACGAGGATCGTCAAGCAACATGGGCATTTATCAATTTATATTTATTTTGAGTGTTTTATTTTAATAGGCAACATTAGTAGACTTATATGTGCTTTAAAGATGTCACCATCACGTATAGTTTTTTTAGTGTCGTAGTATTCCCACGAGAGCTATTATTAGTCTGAAATGTTAGGTGCTCAATGTCAGAGATGCTAGGTGACGTTTGAATAAATTGTCTGTCTGTCATGTGAAGAGTCTATATAAGAATATGTAACCCCATGTTATGAAGAACGATGAAGTTGAAATGAAATTATTGGAGAGTTATTCCATTTGAGGTGTGATGCCTTTGCCTTGTTTTTTCTCCGAGAAGGAGATGGGTGAGATGCCCATGGGTGAGAAGCCCCCCCCAGAGTGAGAGGCTCCATGGTTGCATTGCCTCTGTAAAGGAGACGGGTGAGAGGCCCAAACCAAACAGCTAACGCCTTCTTAGCCTCTCCCATCATCATACACTCCCTACCACCATCTTCGCTGCCCCTACCTCCCCCTGGCTAACCCATGTGATTGCCCCTCCACCTGCAAGGTTGCAACAGCAAGAAGGCCCACCGCCGAGCCACACCGGACTACACTCACCACCTGCGCTCCCTTGCCCCCACTACACCTCCTGCAAACCAACCCCTCTCCCCTGGCCACCCCACCCACTCTCTTTCTCTCTCTAACATGCTCACCTGCATCTCCCTTTCCGCTGGCCCTCTCCTTCCACGCAAGCAGCAGCATCCTCCACTACCACCATCTCAGTCTCCACCTCAATCACTGCTACAACTACCAAGTAGGCCCCATCCTCCTTTGGCCTCCTCATACCTCCTCCCAGTCAGCAACAACCACCGCCCCACTTCACACTCGCCTCACCCAGCACACAACAATCGACGACCGCCCAACCGCATCATGCCTCGTGCACTCTACAGTACGCCCTACCACGGCCCCAAGCAAGAAAAAGCCGATCAAGGTGGTGTACATCTCCAACCCCGTGAGGGTGAAGGCCACCGCCTCACAGTTCAAGGGCGTTGTCCAGAAGCTCACGGGCCGGGACTCGGACGTCACCAAGCTGTCCATGCTAGCCGACGTGGAGGAGGAACCGACGATAGCTGGCCGCCAATCCTCCGGCTTCTCTGGTGTTGTGGACTACTCCATCGGCACCTCTGTTGCTGCCGTGGAGTAGGCTGTTCACCAACATGTCGCCAGTGGTGGCAGCGGCAGTAGCACGAGTTGTACGGGAGCGTGGGCATACTAGTCGACGTGTTCGACGATGTCTTCACCTCTCCAGTGCTTGAGGACCACGTCGCATGCGTGCCCACCTCGCTGCACCTGTCGTTGACAACATCCAACGATGGGGCGACGCCACTTGATGCATAGTCCTCTCCCCCTATCTCTCTCTAACCCGCGGCGAACCCCCTCTCTGTCACGCCCTGAGCCTTTATGACAGCGGAAGACTTGCACGGGGAAAACGTGAACAGTCGGCATGGTAAGCCTCTTGCAAGCAAGAATGATCAGAGTGCAAGACAATCACACACATAAATGCAATTGCACAATATTTTAATCAAACTCCAACTTATTTCATTGATAATCAATATTCAAATACAATAACTTTCAACTTCTTTCAACCTATCAGACTCAAGAAATAGGAAAATTACATAGACTCAATCTAACAATATAGACTTTCCTAAGTCTTCACTCTCATCTTTGACAATACTTTCATTCGCTCTCGGACCCGCTACTTGTATAACCCGAATCCGAATTCGAATCACTTTCATTTCCTGAAAAGAATGGAAATAGGTAATGAGCACACTTGCCCAGTAGGTATCTTCGCATCAACATGATTAGCACTATTAAGGTGATTAGCATTTTAGCTCTAAAGAATGTAAGGAAAAATCATGCGAAATGCGATAAATCATGCGATCAAATCAAAGTAAGAAGACGATCATGTAAGATAGGATGAGAGCAAATATGAACTAGCAAGAATGTAAAAAGTATAAACAAGAATGTAGCATGGCCTTTCAAGAACAAGAATGTAACGAGAATGCACTTTCACTTTTCACTTTCATAACCATAAAGGTTACGCACGAGAACGTCAATCACGTAGCAATTCACTAGATTTTCACGAGTGCTCATGGATTTCACTTATTTATAAAGAAAGTTCTCCCAGCGTAATGCGACGCCAGTAGTATCATACCCCATTGTTTATAATAGTATGTTTCCAGCAATCAGTCGAGGGGACTAGCATAGAGCCCTTAGACACAATCAGCGCCCGAACTACATCTTCACGTATAAATCAAGCTACTTCCATGAGTGTAACAATAAAGTATGGCCAAGAATGAAATAAGTTCAATCAATAAGCTCACAACAACAATTATCAAAGAACGAATGCTTCTATTAAGAATATGAGAGATCAAGACTGAATTAAGACAATGATATGCTTATGGAAATAAATCGACAGCATAACGGTACATTTCTTTAACTTCCATTCATTATATTAGGTTTCTTGATTAATATGATAAGTTCTAGATCATTAATAATCTATCAAGGAACTATAGAATATCAACCCATTGGTCAAACCTTGGGTTAAAATACTCAAGCAGTGTGATGGTCGTGTGTTAGGCCGTTACATGATGTGACGCTCTAGTATTGGGCCGTTACATTAGTCCGAATTCAGAAACAATAAAATAGACTCAGTTAAATGTGACGGTAGTATATTGGGCTGTTACATGTGCCTGACGGTCCAATATAGATCCGTTACACTACTGATAACTAGAAACATCGATAGTGTAATCTAATCAATAGGCTTTAATGGTACAACCAACTCGGCGTCCTAGTGGGAATCCCAGGCTCGCGGAGAATTACGGAGGCCTTAAAATAAGATTTCCTAGTCCATTGGAAGGAATATCCAATAGAGAGGTCCTCATGTCCAAGAATAATGTTCCTATAGTACAAAGTGTGAACTAATGGCCATATACCGGAATATATGCCATGTACTTAAAGAAATGACTCTATTGATAGAGAGAGAATGTGCAACAATGTGAAACCAAGATAACACTCCGTCAATACATCATTTAAAATCATGGAGTTTATACAAACTATAGAGCTTTGGCATGAAATTAACATATCCTTAAAATAATTCAAGATGCTTTTAATCATGCGATACTTAACATGAACCAATTAATAAATTTAAACTCATATCAATAGGTCAAACGTATATAACTAGGCATATTTATAAGTTAATGTGACTATTCTTCAATTCTATCTACGGTTACTCTGACGGTCTAGAGTGGGTGCGTCACAGTGACTGTGACGGTTTATCGTGAGGCCGTTATAGTAATGTAACGCTCCATCGATGGTGCGTCAGAGACAACAGAGAACTTCAAAAGCCAAAGAAGGTGTGACGACTTATCACAAGGCCGTTATATCATTATGACGGTCTTACCTTGATGCGTCAGATCGTCTGCTGGTAGAAAAGATAAAAAAATCTAAGGTCTCAACTTACATCATGTCTGGAAATCATATATAAACTTCCACATGATAGAATGAAGGTTAAGCTACTAGTATGCATAGATTTTCAGTGAATTTGACAAGAAAGTTCCTTTTCAACTTAGTTAGGGTTAAGGGTATTCATGTATGCATGACCTACTAAAATATGAAATTCATGATCTATGATGTATGAAATCAATCAAAACTAGAGGGCTTTTATCCCTAACGAGATGTTTTTGCCAATCATGAGATAACCTACCGCTTAACTATGCTTTAAACTTCTAATTTGAGTTTGAAAGACGTGCCCTAGTTCTCCTTTTCCAGTGACTTTTCAGCAACTTCACGCTGCTCTAGCTCCTCTACCTCTTGACCTAAGGACGTGAAATTTTGAGGGTAAGAAGATGAAACTAAGGTGAATAAAAAGTTCTAAAGGATTGAACTCTAATTATCTCGTTTAGTCGTCCTAATCTCTTGATCTTCAGGGGTCTTGCGTTCAGTTTCCTAGGTTGTTAAGGTCCGACCAACAACTTTGGAAGCTTCAATCTCCTTGGTTGGCTGATCTCCAAGCATGAAATTTGGAGAACTATTAGTCTAAAGTATACTAAACAAAATCTTCAAAAGAACTTACCTGAAATTATGACTCCTTACCTTGTTTCTTCTCGAGCCAAAAGTAAGGGTTGCTCAGTTCAGAACTAGGTCATATTTATAGGGTTTTGGCTAGGGTTCGAAGATTAGATCGATTCTAGAGTCCTTGTTAAAGCTTATATCAACTTCTAAGAGTCCTTAACACCTCTATTAGTCTTCCCATCTCGATCCCTAAGAGATAAGCTAGCAAAAATCTGATCTTTTGGCTTGTTCTTCTGCTTACGGAATTAACAGAGTGTGACGGTCCAAGCTTGATGTGTTACATGGCTGTAGCGGTCGCCCGATAGACTGTTACATCAAACGTGTACAGAGTTTCAATTTATTAAAACTCTTTTATTAATTTATCCTATATAATTATCTATATAAATAGTATTTATCCTTAAAATACGTGAATAGGCTAAATAACCTTCTAGAATATGGGCAAAACTTATTGGGCTTGGTCTTTTAACCTATTGGGTTTCAATTATCAAAGCTATATTAATTACTTAACATAAATTGGGCCTTATAATAATTTATTTAATCCAATATTTATTCATTAATCCATTTTGGGTCTTTAAAATTCTCAGAAAATAATTAAATATACCAAAAATAATTTATAAAAATTCTAGGGCCTTACACCCTCCCCCACTTAAGATAATTTGGTCCCCAAATTCAATATATGAGTTTCCACGGAGAGTGTATGTATTTTAATGTATTAAAAATTAACGTAAGGCGAATGGGTTCATAGGGTACCTTTAATCATCTCACCTCCCTCGTCTAGAATGGCATTTAATCGACCTCGCTTCCCGCGTCCATTGTTATCCCTTGATGCTTGTTCCTTTATGAGAGGACACATGGGCAAGCGATGTTCCCGGCTTCCACATTTGAGACAAGCGCCGAGACGCTTCAAACATTCTTCTATCGAGTGCCCAAATTTTTCACAAAATGAGCAAGGTGCTACAACTTGCTCCTTCTCTTCTTTAACTTTCTTGTTATTTTCATTTCCATTTCTATTTCCTTTTCCATTTCTTTTTCCATTACCGTTCCCATTACGGAACATCTTAATGTGACGATTTTCATGCTCATCCACTTCTTTCTCTTCTTGCCTATCATGTTTTCGGCTTGACCTCTCTCCTCGGAGCCTCTCCACCTTCTCCATGGTTCTTTCACATAGGTGCGCTCTTTGAACCATCTCAGTATAGGTGCGGATAATCTGTGTTCGAAGTTGTTGGATAAATCTGGTACTTAAACCATCCATAAATCGGTTGACCTTCAATAAATCAGTGCTTACCAAGTGAGGAGCATAAGATGCTAGTCGAGAGAATTGTAATTCATACTCTGCCATGGACATCGCGCCTTGTTTTAAGGAGGCAAATTCCATAGCTTTTCTCTCCTTTACATGCTCGGAAAAATACTTGGCATGAAACAGGGTAAGAAAACCCTCCCATGTATGAGGTGCACTGCATGTGGTGTCAAAATGGATTTCCACCATTTACGAGCATCCTTGTTGAGTTGGAACGTGGCAAGTCAAACTTTCTCCTAGTCGGTGCATTACATGACATCGAATATTCGGTTCATTTCATCGATCCAATTCTCCGCTTCATCTGGGTTAGAAGATCCAGAGAATCATGGGGGATTTAAACTTCGAAAATTGCCATGTAAGTTCCCTGCGCCAGCCCTTCCACCAGCTTGGGCCACTGTCTGTAGGGCTTGGGTAAGTCCCGCAACAGTTTGCTGCATCTCATCCCAGTTTATACGATGAGCCATTGAGAATCAAGGTACCTGAGAATATGGACATTTTAGTTATTTAGAGTCGGGAAAATTTACCCTAAGATAATTTCTATATAACTATGTTATCTCGGGCTCTACCCAATCCTCGCATAGGTAAGAAAATTTTTCCTTAGTTCAAAGGTAGGGGTCCTTAAACCTTGGACTTATCCTAGGACAAAACTCCTTTCCCTAAGTCTTGAGACTTAGCTCTGATACCAACTTAACTGTCATGTCCCGAGCCTTTATGACAGCGGAAGACTCGCTCGGGGAAAACGTGAACAGCAGGCATGGTAAGCCTCTTGCAAGCAAGAATGATCAGAGCGTAAGACAATCACACACATAAATACAATTGCACAATATTTTAATCAAACTCCAACTTATTTCATTGATAATCAATATTCAAATACAATAACTTTCAACTTCTTTCAACCTATCAGACTCAAGAAATAGAAAATTACATAGACTCAATCTAACAATATAGACTTTCCTAAGTCTTCACTCTCATCTTTGACAACACTTTCATTCGCTCTCGGACCCGCTACTTGTATAACCCGAATCCGAATTCGAATCACTTTCATTTCCTGAAAAGAATGGAAATAGGTAATGAGCACACTTGCCCAGTAGGTATCTTCGCATCAACATGATTAGCACTATTAAAGTGATTAGCATTTAAGCTCTAAAGAATGTAAGGTAAAATCATGCAAAATGTAATAAATCATGCGATCAAATCAAAGTAACAAGACGATCATGTAAGATAGGATGAGAGCAAATATGAACTAGCAAGAATGTAACAAGTATGAACAAGAATGTAGCATGGCCTTTCAAGAATAAGAATGTAACGAGAATGCACTTTCACTTTTCACTTTCATAACCATAAAGGTTACGCACGAGAACGTCAATCATGTAGTAATTCACTAGATTTTCACGAGTGCTCATGGATTTCACTTATTTATAAAGAAAGTACTCCCAGCGTAATGCGACGCCAGTAGCATCATACCCCATGGTTTATAATAGTATGTTTCCGGCAATCAACCGAGGGGACTAGCATAGAGCCCTTGGACACAAGCAGCGCCCGAACTGCATCTTCACGTATAAATCAAGCTACTTCCATGAGTGTAACAATAAAGTATGGCCAAGAATGAAATAAGTTCAATCAATAAGCTCACGACAATAATTATCAAAGAACGAATGCTTCTATTAAGAATATGAGAGATCAAGAATGAATTAAGACAATGTTATTCTTATGGAAATGAATCGGCAGCATAACGGTACATTTCTTTAACTTCCATTCATTATATTAGGTTTCTTGATCAATATGATAAGTTCTAGATCATTAATAATCCATCTAGGAACTTTAGAATATCAACCCATTGGTCAAACCTGGGGTTAAAATACTCAAGCAGTGTGACGGTCGTGTGCTGGGCCGTTACATGATGTGACGCTCCAGCATTGGACCGTTACATTAGTCTGAATTCAGAAACAATAAAATAGACTCAGTGAAATGTGACGGTCGTATATTGGTCCGTTACATGTGCCTGACGGACCAATATCGATCCATTACACTACTGATAACCAGAAACATCGATAGTGTAATCTAATCAATGGGCTTTAATGGTACAACTAACTCGGCATCCTAGTGGGAATCCCAGGCTCGTGGAGAATTACGGAGGCCTTGAAACAACATTTCCTATTCCATTGGAAGAAATATCTAATAGAGAGGTCCTCATGTCCAAGAATAATGTTCCTATAGTGCAAAGTGTGAACTAATGGCCATATACCGGAATATATGCCATGTACTTAAAGAAATGACTCTATTGATAGAGAGAGAATGTTTAACAACGTGAAACCAAGATAAAACTCCGTCAATACATCATTTAAAATCATGGAGTTAATACAAACTATAGAGCTTTGGCATGAAATTAACATATCCTTAAAATAATTCAAGATGCTTTTAATCATGCGATACTTATCATGAACCAATTAATAAATTTAAATTCATATCAACAGGTCAAACTTATATAACTAGGCATATTTATAAGTTAATGTGACTATTCTTCAATTCTATCTACGGTTACTCTGACGGTCTAGAGTGGGTGCGTCACAGTGACTGTGATGGTTTATCGTGAGGTCGTTACAGTAATGTAACGCTCCATCGATGGTGCGTCAGAGATAACAGAGAACTTCAAACACCAAAGAAGGTGTGACGGCTTATCGCAAGGCCGTTATATCATTGTGACGGTCTTACCTTGATGCGTCAGATCGTCTGCTGGCAGAAAAGATATAAAGTTCTAAGGTCTCAACTTACATCATGTCTGGAAATCATATATAAACTTCCACATGATAGAATAAAGGCTAAGCTACTAGTATGCATAGATTTTCAGTGAATTTGACAAGAAAGTTCCTTTTCAACTTAGTTAGGGTTAAGGGTATTCATGTATGCATGACCTACTAAAACATGAAAGTCATGATCTATGATGTATGAAATCAATCAAAACTAGAGGGCTTTTATCCCTAACGAGATGTTTTTTCCAATAATGAGATAACCTACCGCTTAACTAGGCTTTAAACTTCTAATTTGACTCTAAAAGACGTGCCTTAGTTCTCCTTTTCCAGTGAGCTTTCAACAACTTCACACTGCTCTAACTCCTCTACCTCTTGACCTAAGGACGCGAAATTTTGAGGGTAAGAAGATGAAACTAAGGTGAACAAAAAGTTCTAAAGGATTGAACTCTAATTACCTCGTTTAGTCATCCTAATCTCTTGATCTTCAGGGGTCTTACGTTCAGTTTCCTGGGTTGCTAAGGTCCAACCAGCAACTTTGGAAGCTTCAATCTCATTGGTTGGCTGATCTCCTAGGATGAAATTTGAAGAACTATTAGACTAAAGTATACTAAACAAAATCTTCAAAAGAACTTACCCGAAATTATGACTCCTTACCTTGTTTCTTCACGAGCCAAAAATAAGGGTTGCTCTGTTCAGAACTAGGTCCCATTCATAGGGTTTTGGCTAGGGTTTGATGATTAGATCGATTCTAGAGTCCTTGTTAAAGCTTTGATCAACTTCTAAGAGTCCTTAACACCTCTATTAGTCTTTCCATCTCGATCCCTAAGAGATAAGCGAGCAAAAATCTGATCTTTTGGCTTGTTCTTCAGCTTACAGAATTAACATAGTGTGACGGTCCAGGCTTGATGCGTTACATGGCTGTAGCGGTCGCCCGATAGACTGTTACATCAAACGTGTACAGAGTTTCAATTTATTAAAACTCTTTTATTCGTTTATCCTATATAATTATCTATATAAATAGTATTTATCCTTAAAATACGTGAATAGGCTAAATAACCTTCTAGAATATGGGCCAAACTTATTGGGCTTGGTCTTTTAACCTATTGGGTTTCAATTATCAAAGCTAGATTAATTACTTAACATAAATTGGGCCTTATAATGATTTATTTAATCTAATATTTATTCATTAATCCATTTTGGGTCTTTAAAATTCTCAGAAAATAATTTAATATACCAAAAATAATTTATAAAAATTTTGGGGCCTTACACTCTCACACTCTCTCTTTTCCTCTCCCCCTGCACTTCACCACCGACACCTCTCGCCCGCACCGTCGGTGCCCCCGTCACCCTCCCCTCTCTCTCCTTTACAGCCATCCACCCCCCCTTCTCACTCTCACTCTCCCATTCCCTTCCCATTCCCTACTCATCTGAGAACCCAACACCCCGCCATCGCCATACATGTAACCACGCCTGGCCGCACCCCCACTCCCTCCCTCACGGCCCCCCTTGTGTCCGCGCTCTCTCCCTCTCTCCTCATCGTCCTCTCTCTCTCTCAATCCCATTCTCTCTCTCTACGGGATGAGTTCACGTAACAATAATAAAAGTAAGGGGGGCAGAACCTCTCTCTCTCTCTCTCTCTCTCTCGCGTGAAGGCCTTTGAAGCAAACAAAAAAAAAGGTTAGAAAAAAACTAATTTTTAAAACAAAATGATGAAACGAGAACTTCAAGAAATAAAATGAAATAGAAAAAGAGAAGAAAGGTAAAAAAAAGTGAAATTAAAAAAATGTAGAACGTTTTTTAAAAAAAAGGTACAAAGCAATAAATAAAGAGAGACAAAAAAATATTTCTAAAAAGAATAAGAAATAAAAGCATAAAAAGAGAAAATAGAAAATGAAGTGAGAAAAGAATAAAGTCATAAGATTCGGTCTTTTTGTCCCGCATCAGACTAGGTACCCCACTATTATTTCAGAAATGAATGTCGTGTGAATTTGGGGACCAAATTCTTTTAAGTGGGGGAGGATGTAGTTACCCAATTTTTATAGGATTAATTAAAGAAGTGAAAATTTTAAAAATCATAATTAAAAACTTTAATGAAAATTGTAAATGGTTATAATGGAAATGAAAGAATTTATCATAGGTTTTAAATTTTATTGGGCTAATGAATTAAGGCTAAATGGGCTAAAAGGCTAAATTAATCCTAAAATTTATAATTTCTAAAAACTTTATTTTAAATGGGCTAACTTGGTTTTAACTTAACGCTAATGGGCTAATAACTTCAAGCAAACCCTAATCCACTAAGAGAACTCGAATCTAACCTAAACCCTAACCCTAACTCAAACTAGATAGGGTGGGGGCAGACCTTGATATAGATAGAAATTGAGATTTTCAGAGTTCTTCCCTATCTGGACTTTATCTAGACTTCCTTGACCTAATTACTACTCTTAGATGCATGAAATCCTATAAATAGGACCCCATAGCCTCCCTAGTCGACCATAGATCGTGGGAGAAGGCTTCTTAGCGAGAGATGATCGATCTAGGAGGAGAATTCATGGGCTTTTCTTCGAGTTTTGTGGAGTCACAGTTCTTCCTCCTCTTCTTCGTAATCCGGCTCAACGGTAGGTGTTCTCTTGGGCTAAACATGAAATTAATTTATCAAACATGTTCATCTACATGTCCCCTCTCTTCCAACATCATTTCTCCCAATTTTTAGGAGTCATATTGCATGAATTTCATGGATTATGAACTAGATATCGCCATTTTAGGGTTTCTCTGTCGGAACGGTTCTCTGTTCGTAGTCACGACTGTTGACACCTATTTTCAACATACAACTTGATACTTTTTGTTATTCATCTTTCATGATGTCCCGAATTACCCAATGTTTCGGGATCTTCCTTGATCGCATTTTGAGCCCATTTGGTTTAATTTCTGGCCCATTAAGCCCTGGAGGCTATTTTCTACAATTTTCACATTTTCAGCCTATTTTCCTGGTGACGGTCTGTTGTCCAGCTGTTGACACTGAAAATATTCCTAATATTTCCTGACTTCTGCTTCTGCAAGTCCTAAGTTCTGATCGGGTGCTCCTGTGCCGACAGAGAAGAAAAGAAAGAAAAGAAGAAAAAGAATGGCGGAAGCCGAACAAAAGATGAGACCAAAGAAAATAAGAAGAGAAAAGATGCTTAGCTTCAACGGACAGTCGCTAAAGCAAGACCCGGGAGCTCGGAAGAGTATTCGGGACCATCCCCGAAGAAGCAATCAAAAAGTTAAAAATACAAGTGAAGCCGTCCCGGCAGCGCAAATTACAGTGCCGAAGGCCATGTCAGTGGAAAACCCGAGTGTCCGAACCAAAGGCACAAAAGGTTCCGGGATTGGCCTTTCAGTGGCCTAAAGGCTTTACCAATGCTTCTCGTTGCTATTTCACGAAGCCGCGATGAGATGAAGGACCAAGTCAACTCCTGGAGCCAGTCTAGGGCCCATAGTCTGACCCATGTCAAACAAACGCGACGAAAGAAGCTTAATCTGGTGCGCCCCCTTACCCGGCGCGCTCTCTTCTCCGGCGCCCCTTTACCCGGCGTGCAAAAAACACTTTGTTGAAGCCTTTACCCGACGTGCAAAAACAACTTGCTGAAGACTTTGACGGCACGCATCCTCCACGCCAGGAGAGCCTTCATCTATATATACATACCTGGCTCGACCAAGTAAAAAAAAGAGGGAGGAGGGGAGATAGATAGATGAGATCTGAGAGAGCAATAGAGGATATACACCAAAGGGGATAGAAAGAGAAAGGGGCTGAATCTGAGAGCCAATCAGGGGGCCTGTTTGTTCGAGGGAGAGTAGCCTTGGGGAAGAAGCAGGGTTCCATGGAGAGAGTTCTCGTCGCCGCTTTCCCCGCTCGTTCGTCCAGAGAAGTCCGGTGCCGGAGAAGAGCCTCTTTGCTTCCGATACTCTATTTTCGAGGTGGGTGGCGGAGCTCCACCAATCTCCTTCTTCTTCCCTTTTCTCAGAGAACCCCTACATGGGTGTGATATTGTGGCATTTCGGGTGATGATATGAGCCCTACGATGTTCTGCTTCTTCTAACTCTCGGCTATCTCTCTTATTCCCGGCTTGAATGCTAGCTATGCGATGTGAAAGCATTTGTAATGATCCATCTGGGCATTCGCCCTTCTGATATTTGAATAAAAGTACCAATACCCATATATGTATCTGGAGATTCATTGCTGTCTATTCGATTGCGGTTTCTTCCTATGGTTTCTCCGATGCATACGCCCTAGTGTTTTCAAGGGCAACAGTGATATCATCACCCCTCTCCCTAGAGGTTTCTCCTCGCATCAACTTATACCGTCTCTGTGGAGGGTTTATTGGTCAGAGGAATGCAACTCGATGCTCCCCTGATCGGAAGCCTAGGACCTTCTCCCATCACCCTCCCTCCGTTCCCAGTCACGAACAGAGGGGAATGAGGTTGTCCCTATAATATAAACGCATCGCTCGTTGTTACCGTTGCCTCTCCGCTCGCCATGCCGATCGTTTAGTGGTTTGCCCTCTCTCGGTTGTGGAAACCCCACGCTAACAAGCTAACCTCTGTGCCAACAGGATAACCTTGGTGCTAACGAAAGCTAACCCTCCTGCTAGCTAGTTAACCGACTGGTTTATCATTGTGTATAGTCTAATAGACTATTTTCTGTCAAATGCATTCTATCCTGCTCTACTCATGACTGTTTTCCAGAAGAATCTACTAGACGGGGAGAGGGGAAATCCCTCACTAATATTCATGAACCACCGTCGGATAACAGGGTCATGCCCCTCGATGGTATGTACTACTATGACCCATTAGAGGTGAACATTGATAGGGTTTTGGCCCAACACCAAATCCACTGTCCTTAGGGATATCGTGGTGACCATGGGTTGTATGCCCCTTGTAGGCTAGTCCTCGGGGCTCTCCTTCCCTATCGGTCATCCCTTTTCGGATTGTGATTTGACCACGGGTCGGATGCCCCTCGTAGGCTGGTCCTCGGGGTTTTTCCTTCCCTTATTGGTCATCTCATCCGATCGAGTTCCAACCCACGAAAGAGTGGTGCCCCTCGTAGGCTAGTCCTCGGGGTTTCCTATCCGATTGGGGTCCACTGGCTATCGTTGTGCCGTCCCGCTTGTTAGGGGCTTACTCTGCTACGTGAGCATGTCCCCGCTTCTCCCCTGCAATCCTTCCTGGATGGGGAGATGCTGCCCAATTTTCACCAGGTTTAAACTAATGAGTTACCATTGTGATCTGGACGTAATGAAACTTGTTTCTCAAAGAATGAATGTCGTGCTTGAGTATGAACCTCGCACGAGCTTATGACTCTGCTGCTGGGGAGCTTGGGACTCCAACTTAATTAACAATTAACACAATCAAACCCAAAATCCTCAGGAACATCTTAATAAACCAAATAGACTCAAAATATCTCAAAAATCAACTTAACTGGCGCGGCCTCTACCCGACGCGCCCTAATACGGCGCGGTACCCCCCCGCACCGGTTTAACCTTAGACTCAAAATCAAAATCTTTTCAATGGTCTATACCCGGCGCGCCCTAATCTAGCGCACCCCAAGCCCATCGCGCTGGGGAAGTGGGCTTGCGCTCGGCCACGCCGGTTTACCCTTTTCCTACGTTTGACCGCACCGAGGAACTCTTTTCCTACGCTTGGTCACGCCGATTTTGAATAAGTACTCTCTATCGCGCTGTCTTAATCCCTCACATGACTTCGGAGCAATCTTTGCCTCCCGCGGTCGAGATTAATAAACCTTATCAATAATAAACCAAATAAAGGGGGACTGTTCAAGTCCAAACCATTTTCCTATCATGCTTTTACTATTATGTTTGGTATTATCATGCTCTGGTTATCATGCCTCTGTCACCACGCCTTAGTGCGTTTATGCGCATCGTGTTAATGCATGCATGCCTGCCTGGGCCCTCGGTATATCAAATGGCATTGACAGAAGGCCGGGTTACACCTGACTGGAAGCCTTTGGTATGCGCAATGGTGGTCTTCGGACCTATGTCCTCCGCCACCTATCGAGGGTTTACAATTCAATAAACCATGCCTCCCTTGCATGATAGATAGAAGTATTTCATGTGACCTCGTCATATGCATCCTTTTGCATCATATTTCGGCCTCGGACGGCTCACTATCTCGGTAATTAATCAAAGATTTTCTCCCTTATGGGGGATGTAATTAACGCCATAGCCTTTATGGTATGGCGGACTGCTGGTCCCGACATGGATCTCACTCTCACCCGATACGGGTCAGAATGAGCGCACAATAAATCTATCACTTATGTGACTGGCACGCCTGCGCGGTCAACTAATCAATTGATTATTGATTAATTAGTTGGTTAATCGACCAAATGGAAAACAAGTCTCGCAAATAGTCTGGCACGCCCGGTGGTACCAGTGTCACCTTTGATCTCTTTGTCGAGATACATGGGCCCCGAGGCCCTCCCAAAGACTGCTGATCGTTTGATTGTTCTGTGTGGTAGGCAGACAATGGCATCATCAGGACTTGCTGCTCTTACCTTAGGCCCCGCGACCGTCGTTGATCATGCTGAACATGGGTACCTGGCGGTGCCCACTGTCCTTAGGACGTTCCCCGCCGCTGTAGGCTTCCCCAACTTTTTGGGGCTGGCCTTCGCCGATCTACTTCAAGTGGAGATCTCGGAGCCTGCCAAGGAGACTGCGAAGAAAGTCGAGGCCCTGAATGCTCAATGCTGTGTGGGCTCGCTCAAGAGTCCGATTCAAGTCTCCAGCTGCCTGGTGCACCACATCACCAATGGGGCCCGCCCCATTCCTACCAAGAACTCCGGAGGACGCCAGCGTAGAGGCTTCCGGCAGAATACTGCTACTGTTACCAGACGTCTCTCCGTGTCCGACAAATCCATGCTGATCGGTGGAGTTCGCGTCTTCCTGGACGGACGCGATGCTCGGGTGGTCCCAGATCGGGTCATCCCCGCCATACCTTTTTACAACTCCTACCAGGCCCTCTCTGAGAGGAGAGCTGAGAAAGGAGAAGCCGGCCGCCATGGCCATGAGAAGCTGGCCCCCAGGCCGAAGAAGTTCAAATAGGTTTGGGTCCCCAAGAAGATCCAACCCGCTCACCAGGACGCACCAGTCCGTCACTGCCCAGCACGTGAAAGAGCGGAAATGGAGAAGGAAAGGGGCCTGGCCCCAAAAAAGAAGAGATGGTTGTGGACCCTCCACGCCATGAAAGTTTCAGGTCCTGCGCCCGACAAGCCAACATCCCCACAGTGGGAAGAAGATTCCAGCAACTCGCCGGACGAGCTCGGCTTGCTTACATCCCTCCCGTGGGATGTCGACAATTATCCCCAGTCCTACATCAGGAACGAGGGCAGGAAGAAATGACCAACATGGTCAAAAGCTACTTCAGAGGTCTAGGCAACCCCTCACTGGGCCAACAACGGCTACTACAAGCAGCCATGGCTGAAGAAGACTACTGCCCACCAATGGCAGTTGAAGAAGAAGAAGAAGAAAGAAGGATGACATCGTCGGTCGACGACAATGGTTATGAAGCTGATGAGACCGCCCCTCGACGGGAAGAAAGAAAAAGAATCTCTGTGTTTGAGAGGTTAACCTTCCCGGGGCATGCAAAGAGGAAGGTTCATAGAAACAAAAGAAGAATGCAAGTTCTAACCTGTAATATGATAGGGGTAAGGGGTGTACTTGACATCTCGCCAAATGAACAAGAAGAGCCGGCCGAGATTGCTGGAAGAAAAGACTCGATGACAAGACGGGACAAAGCTGAGGCTGAGCTAATGCAAGCCGCAAAGGGCAAGCAGGTTGTTGATGGAGACATCGCTACTGCCGCGGCCATGATGGTGGCATCTGAAGAAGAAGGAGTACTTCTGTCTCCTCCAATTGAGTATGCCTCCAATAATACACTCGAAGACATCAGTGATAAAACAACCATGGACCCTGCCGCCCTGGTGTTGCTGCAAGGATACCAACAAGAGATAAAACTGCTGAAGAGAAAATTAAATGAAAAGGCTGAACATGTTGTAGCACCCGAGCAACCCGAGGCACAAGATGGGCCATCACAAGAAGGTTTCAACCCCACGGGTGCTCCTTCACCAGCTGTTCTACAAACTACTGATCAGAACTGGGCCACTCCCCAACATTATTCCCATTGGCTCCAGCCAGCACGGCTAACGCCTCCTCAAATGCGGCAACAGGCGCCCTTGTCAGAGCCCTTGCCACCTCATATTGCAATTCCAGCTACACAATTAGTGCGGGCCGCCCACCTCTACCCTCAACTAGCAGAGCCAGTTATGGTGAACAAGCTAATGGTGGAGCAGATAGTCGAAGCAAGGCTCGCAAAGAGGGCTGGTGATGACTACGCCTCCTTCGATATATATGAAGTGTCATATCCAGCCCGCCATGCTGCCAAAAGATTGCCACCCGGCGTCAATAAACTCCCAAAATTTGACAAATACAACGCGCAGGGCTCCCCGAAAGAGCATGTTGCACAAGTATAGCAGTCATGGGCAACTTGGCGATGGACGAGCCATACCTACTGAAGTTCTTTGGGCCTTCACTGATAGGACCTACCTTCGAATGGTATTCCAACTTACCGGTCGGGTCTATCAAGGACTGGCATGATATGCAGCAAAAAATCACTGAAAGATTCCACGTCGCTGAGACGGAGGTGACCATGGTCGAGTTATTGGTGACCAAACAAAAAGATGATGAGCCTGCTGCAGAATATATCAAAAGAGGGAGGGATCTCTGCATGAGGTGTCGGCGTCCTCCGCATCTAGAAGATGCAATACAAATATGCAAACAAAACCTGAAGAATGAGATTATGGAAAAGATGATTGGAATAGAAATCCGGTCTTTTGACCGATTAAGTGATATTGCCACATAGCTTGAAGATTTCCTTACAAGATTTCCCTCCATTTCGGCCAACTCAAGTCATCAAGCCAGGCAGGTTAATAAACGACCGATACTGAAAGCGGTTCATGTTGTCAGCCTCGCGACAAAAAGGCACAAATGGGTGCACAATCCTCCTTCCGATGAACCTATTGAATGTCGAGAAAGGCCTCTCTGGCAGAATAAAGAAAAGAAACTATATGCTTTCCCAAGGGACAAGACTCGAGCACTATTCGAGTGGGTAGTCAAATATAACAAGATTACTCTTCCAAAGCCAAACAGGCATGATGATCTCAGAAGAAGAGATGACCCTTGCTTCTGCCATCATCATCAAATCCTCAGACATGCTATTGAGGACTGCCAGATATTCAAGGACATCGTCCAAGGCTTAATCAAAAGGGGGGAGCTACAAATGGGGGAGTACAGTGTCGATCCCCCATGCCCTCATGAAATGTCTACTCTGGGGGCATCAATTAATATGATATCCATATATCAGCAACTGCCCAAGGAAGTGCCAGAGGCTTGCAGCCAACACACCAATGAAGACTATGCCCTAGCGCCAGAAGAAAAGCAAAGAAATTGGCAAGCATCGTCAATAAAGAAAAGAACAAGATCAGCATCCCTTCCAACTCCGAGAGTCCAGGTTAGTGGAGCCATGGACCGGCCTACTCTACCTCTTGCAGTCTCTGCCCGCCTTCAAACAGCCTCTCCAATGGCTATCAAAAGGTCAATCAACAGTAAAAAGAAGAAACAAACCCTGTCACGGGAACATGAAGAAGCTAGCTCAGCCATGGAGCGGCCACAAGCTATTATAAGTGGGCTTGATAAGCATGAGCAGCTCAAGAGTTGACCTATGCAGCTCAAGAAGCATGCCCCTCAAAGACGCAATGAACCTCATGGGCTAACAAAAAGAATTAAAGAAAAGGCAAGGGTGTTCAATGCACCGAACGACCCACTGCAGGGGCAGATGACAGCCATATGGGAGAAGGAAAATGAGAATACAAAAGCTAAAATAAGATATGTTGCTCTCTCTTGCAACATACTTTCAGCACCGTCCAGTGTGGCTCAAGCTGCTGATGAAGAAGATGAATAAATTTGCTTTATGCCAAAAGGAGTAAATCAGGCTAAAGCTTCTGCCTCCCACCATGCTATCGGATCCGTGAGAATACCAAGACACCCACCAGCCAACAAGGGGACACAATACCGTGTTCCTCCTAGGCTCAAAGGCATAAAACCCAGGGAGTTCATCTCGAAGAAACCAGGCACGTCCAGCACCAATGACGGGATGCCACTCACCCTAGTCAAACCGGAGGCGCAAGATAGCACTCCCGACGCCTCTTGGCAAGGCCCCGCAGTGATGGCACTGTTGTGTCCCTTTGATTTTGATGAGAGCAAACACTATAAGTCATGATGTGTTTTCATAAAGATTTATATATTGAATGATATTTGCAATATGAGTCATCATGTGTTTTCATGAAGATTTATAGATTGAATGATTTTTTCAATATGCATCTAATTATGCATTCAGTCACTGTACTGTGCATTAATGAGGTTTGATTGATGTGCATTATTTGTTGATAAGAATGTCGACTCTAACAGTCGTGCATTTCATGATCATACACATATAGGTCCGAGCATGCCAAGTCCAAGCATACCATGTCCGAGCAGGTTTGTGTCATGAGTCCTTGCATGTTCTGTCTTAGGCTTTGCATCATGATCTGTGCACTTCTGTTGAAGTCAGTGCAGCCTTTGCTGCAAGCGACCACATGTCGGTGCTATTTTCGATCTTGCATCTGTGTCAGCATCTCAGGCACAGCTGCGACCCCGTCTGCGTCTCATTTTGCATCTCACATAGCCCAGTCAGTGCATGTCTAAGTCGTTACATCTGCGTCTCATGCATTTGTGTCTTAGCATAACCTCAGTGCATAGCTTGCGTCTCACATTGCGTCTCATGCACATACTAGGGTCTGTGCACACTAGCAAGTCTGTGCATACGTTGTAGCTTGTTCATATAGAGGTCTGTGCACATTTCGTCATATGCATACACTGATCAATTCGGTGCACATCACTGTTCACAAGGATTAGCTCAATGCATTAAAATAGTCGATGCATGTTTTCACACTATCAAAGCAGCAACCTTTGTTGAAGTCTATGCAATTCACTATTTACTTGTATAAGAATAGTGCATTGTTTGTCTTGCATATTCAACCTCGGAGTAGGTTTTGATTCTACGCATGTTTCTGGCTAAGACCCATACAAGGTCTGTGCCTTTCCTGCCTGAGCATATACCTAGTTGGTGCATTCTTTGTGGTACACTACTTAAGGTCTATACATACTGTGTTGTTGCATGCACGCATGATAGGGTCGGTGCACATTCTCTTGTTTAGAATGTAACATCCGTGCTTATTTGATTGTTTTACTTATCCTTGGTCAGTGCATAGTCGTTCACACCGCGTACATATAGGTCAGTGCATGGTCCTGTAGTCTGCTTAGGGTCAGTGCATTACGTTGTTGAAGTCAGTGCATTTCATGGCTTAGGAGGTCAGTGCATCTTATGCCTCGGTGCAAGTTTTGCCTTTGTGCATACGGCTTAGGAGGTCAGTGCATCTTATCCCTCGGTGCATGTTTTGCCATTGTGCATACACGTCTTATGCTATACTAATTCTGTGCATCTTTTTATCTGAGTCGTACAAAGATCAGTGCACATCTTCTTTATGCATAAAGTGAGTCTGTGCATGGTTGTTTTGTTGGCACTTAAAGTCAGTGCACATCTATTCATATGCTGTCTAGTCTGTGCACTATATCTCATTCATGCAACACAAGGACTGTGCATACCTCTCGTGTGTGATACAAGGTCCGTGCACACTTCATTTTTTTTGTGCGATGAAAAGTCAGTGCATATATCCACTTCTGCATACTCATGGTCTGTGCAAGTCCCACATATGCATAACTAAGTCTGTGCAACCCTCATCTCTTGCACGCGCAAGGTCTGTGCAAGATTGCTTATCACATATTGGGTCAGTGCAGTGCTCGTCCCTTGCACAAGAAAAGTCGGTGCAATCCCTTCGCCAGCACGAGCAAGATCAGTGCAAAGGTTGGTTTCAAAGGAAGACAGTCAGTGCAACCCTTTCACTTTGGCAAACGAAGTCGGGGCCAGTTACAACGAACAATATCCGCATGAGGTCCAAGTCAGTGCATATAGCAGCTCGTGTGAAGCAAGGTCTGTGCAACATTGCAAGATCGATGCAAATGGGGATCTAAGGTCCGTGCAGGCGAACAACCTTTGGCAACGATGTCTGAGCAGTTGAAGATGCTACGCACACAAACCCTCGTCTAGCAAAGAAGTCCAAATGGTCAAAGCTTTTCAAGCCAGCTGGGGCTGCATGAAGTCATTAGCAGTAGCAGCAGAGGCAGGTCTGAGCATCAGGCATTTCAGCAAACACCTTAATGTCAGCTGCAACCCTCTAAGCACGTGAGCGCGAACTGAAGTAGGCACGTGTTCCCAGAAGGCTGGAGGTTGGCACGTGATCCCAGGCAACTAATGAGTGGGCACGTGATCCAAGTTCTGTGAATAGAGGAACATTCTCGTTCCTATCGCGTGGACCAATGGGACTTCACTAGGGCGTTTCTGCCTCATCCATAAGGAGGCTCTGCTATATATATGAGGCTGTCTTGTTCTTCAAGATAGCAGCGCAGCAAAAAGGATAAGGAGTGCCGCTAGAGAGAAGAAGAGAGAAGAAGAGAAAAAGCGTGAGAGAAAAAGAAGAAGAGTAGAATAGGAATTATCTAATAGCAGAGAAAGCTAGAGGTGAAGAAATGGTTGAGCAGAAGAAAAAGAGAGTTTGTGAGATCCAGGGAAGAAAAGAAAGAGCAGTAGAGAAGGAAGAGAAGTAGAAGGAAGCAGAAGAGAAAGAAAGAGAGAGAGAGAGAGCCCAAAAAAAAGATTGAAGCCATTATTAAAGAACAGTTTGTACTGGACCTTAGATCAAATCCAGGCCAGGGAGCTCCTGCGCGAGCCACGTTTGATTTGCAAAGTCTTTTAGCTTTTTGTTGCTGTGATTCTCGATCCTTTGTTTTTCGTTTTATCTTTGTATCAAGCTGTTAGCCAGCAGGGCAAGCTGTGATGCTCAGCGGGATAGCAAGCTGTGATGCTCAGCGGATGGCAAGCTGTGAGGCCCAGCTGATCTAGGCAAGCTGTGATGCCCAGCCGTTCAAGCTGTGAGTCAGTAGAAATCCACACTCGGGTTGAGTGTGGGGTGGACATAGGTCTGGAGGACCGAACCACTTAAAAACCTTCTTGTCCATCGTGGTTTGAAACCTTCTTGTCCATCGTGGTTTGAGTGTCTATTCTGATCCGCTAGATGTATGCTTAGGCTCGAACTGAATCGTCTGTCTAGCGGGGAATTTTTTTTCATATTGTTCATTTGATATTGGATCTGAGAGAGTCATTTTGAACTCTTGATCATTGTTACTGGAGAGTGTCAAATTCACTCAAGTCATCTGAGCGTCTAAGTTGCATTTGTTTGCTTGATTGGGTTCAGTCAATAGCGTAGGTTTGCTTAGGAGTATGCACTCTTGCAGCTCAACTATTTGATCGAGAGAATCATTGTCCTCCTTATCTTGTATAGCTTAACTAGTTTTAATTCCACATCAGTGTCTAATTACAGTTTTTATTTGGGCAATTTTTAAGAGGGATTCATTCACCCCCCTCTGAATTCGGGCCTTGCACCCTATCAATTGGTACCAGAGCAGGTCTTGGTTGATCAGATCCAATGATCTGCAGAGGATCCTGCTGGTTTTAGGTGCATCCTTGATTTTGCTGAGTTTACTGTCTGGTCTGTGCTTGAATCTCAATGGCATCCCCTACTGTTTACGATGGTTCTAACTTCAACAAATGGTTAGGCAGCCTATGTGTTCACCTGAACTCCATTGATCCAAATCTATGGAGTCTTATTTCAAAAGGCCCACATAAGCTCCCTCAGGATCATACTAAATGGTCTCATAGGGACACAGTGAAAAATAAAGAAAACGGCATCGTCCTTAGCATTCTGAAAGATGCAGTAAATACTAATATGTTTCCCTGTATTGCAGAATGCAAATCTGGAAAATAAATCATGGATAAAGTCATATCTATCTATCAGAAGAAAGAACAATGCTTGATGGCCAACCGAAGAGATCAAATTGAAGATGCAGAATCATAGGCAAGCACAGAATCATGTAATGTTACTTTCGATGAATTGGTTGATATGTATGATAAATTGTATGATGAGTTTAAGAACATCAAATCTGAGAATAAGAAATTGAAGAAAAAGGCTAATCAAGATAAATCTGATTTGACGTGTGAAATCTGTCCAAAACTGAAACAGTCATATGATACATGTTTGGCAGATATTCACAAGCAAAAGGAATAGATGCTTATGATGAAAAATGAGAATGATGATTTATATTCAAAAATCTCTGAATTAGAAGATCTTGAACTTGCAAACTCAGAACTGAACAAACTCAAATCCGAAAATGAATCTCTCAGAAAAAGCTCTAGGGAAAATGAAGAAAAATTTGAAAAACTCAAACAAGAGAACAACTTGCTTGCTGAAAAATTTGATGCCATCAAAGTTGTAAAGATGGAGTTGCAGAAAAATGTTGAAAAATAGAAAAGAGAGTGGAAGGAATTTGAAACTGGAAGAAAACATGAAGCTAATCCAGAGGATCAGATTTTAATAAATGAATTAGTGCAAAATGATAAGCTTAAAGCTAAAGTTGAAAAATTGAAACTGTTAAACACTGCTATGTCCGAAAAGCTTCTTACCTTGAAAAAAGGAAAATCTGTCTGCATTGAAGAATCTGAAAAACTGAGTAATCTAGAACAAGATGTTGATAAATATAAAACTGTAAATAAGGTGCTGAGTGAATGCGTTAATTGCAGTGAACAAGAGATTGCCAGTTATGAGATACATATTGCAACTCTAGAAAATGAAATTCATGATTTGAAAAACTCTTTGTCAAAATTTGTTGACGGGCAAGAAAACCTAGATAAACTGTTAGGAGTTAAGGTTAACTTTCAGAAGGAGGGGTTGGGCTATAACCCTGCAAAGAAAAAGAGTTTTGAGAACAAAATACAAACATCTTTCATTTCTAGTGTTGCTTCTCACGGTTCACCGAACCCACATGTTTCTCAGTTTAATGTTTAGAAGTCTTTGAAACAAGCTGGAAAACAAAAGAACAAAAATGGTTTTGCCACCTCTTTGCATGTTTCCCATAAATCATCCACATATACACATGCATACAAAAAGAAAACTTCATGCCATTACTGTCATAGATTCGGTCATTTGATGCATGAATGTAAATTGATGGAAGAGGATGATCTGAACACCAACATAATGCATGCCAAGAAATCTCATGATGAAGATCCTTCATTTCAGAAAAGGAAAACTGAATGTCTTCACTATGGTAAGTTAGGACACACGATTGCACAATGTTGGTTTGCAAGAGATAAGAAAAATTCACAGTCATATCATGCTAAATTCCCTGCAAACCAACATGGTTTCAATAAGAACAAATCTGTTTCAGTGAACCAGCACATCACATGCTTCAACTGTAACATGCCTGGTCACAAGGCTACTGAATGCTGGTTAGGCTCTCATAGGAGAAACTATTTTGTTTGCTCTCACTGTGGAAAGCATGGCCATACAGTCAAGGACTGTTGGCATATCCAGGGTAGGAATGTGAATTTCAAACATGCTAGATTCCCTGCAAAAGGACATGAACTTGATAGGAATAAAATTGCATTTAAAAGAAAGATTCCTGTATGTTTTGAATGTGGAAAACATGGCCACCGAGGCTCTGACTGCTGGATGGCACGATATGGAAAATAGTATGTTCATGCAAATAACAGAAATTTTCATGTTTATGCACATAGATTCCATGCTTATGATAATGTGCATAAAAAGAATTCAAGATCTGCTATTTCATGTCATTACTGTGGAGCCTTTGGGCACTCCATGAGTGATTGTAATGTAATGAAATCTGATGACTTACATGCTCAAAGATTGTGGAAAGCACCTATCAGTGGTGTTACTAACCATGTAGGACCCAAGAAGTCTTGGGTACCTAGAAACATAAAATGAGATCTGTGTTTTACAGGTGTGCCTTGGAAGCTGAAGAATAAAAAGGGGGTTAATAAACCAAGGCACCCGAGTAATGGTAAAGCCCCAATACTGCACTTTACAGGTTTGGCTATTTGACTTTACAATAATCTTCTTCAGGTAGATATATATATATATCTTGCTTGATTTGTTAGTTAAAATCTAGTGCATGCATGCTCACATTTAAATTTGATAATTTGCCTTGTTTCTCATGAGCACATGTTGAGCAATCAGTGCATATGTTAGACTGATAATGGATTACAAATCTGGACTGCATGTCTCTGATGTTTGCATGATACATGTTGCATCTCTAACATAATCCCTCGAGTCAGTTGCACACATTCTCATTTCTACATGTTCATGTTCAGGCATTTTACAATATTCACAAGAACTTGAAGGTGTTTAGATTGATGCATCCATTTCAAATTGATTGCATATCATACATTTTGAAGATTCCAAAAGAGTGAGTGCATTTTGTCAGGGGGAGCATATAAATCAACTTTTGAATTGCATGGTTATTCATCTGCTTCCTTGCTATCTATTTCGGCCAACTTGAATTGCTCGTTCAGTCAACCGAAACCTTCATTGTCTAGCCATATTCTTGCTCATTCTGAAATCCGTGCTCCTCCTTCTCCTCCAACATACATCAACAACTGGCATTAGTTAGTATCACTTCCATCTAATCTTTCTAAATTCACTTGAACTGATACTCTTCTTGAGTCTGAAATCTATTGCTGCTCTTGCATTTACCTGATGCAATCTGGGCCTTCTCTACAACATGCATGAACTTCAAACGTTCTCACATATGATGCATGTTTTAATTGCTGGCTCTGTTGTTAAGTCGACTGCTTATAAATCATTTCTTGATCCTTCTGAATTTCAGGAAGATTTCAATTTGCGTACCTCATTCATAAATCTGGAAATCTTGTCAATAAGGAATCTTCTATTATAAAAAATTATGAATGTCTAAAAGATCTTGTTGGTTTAAGGTTAATGTATTCATTGAGTTTGTTTTTGAATGTCTTGAAAAATATTTGAATCATGTTTTAATAAACTTTAACCAACCGTTTCATGTCACATTTTGAAAAATCTTCTGTAATCTACACATTTGAAATCATGACCTATTTGGTTGAAATGCATGAAATTTGTATTATATTTAAACAAGTCCTTCTTCAAAAACCTTATGGGTAGCTGTGTCTAATTGTTAATTCAGTTATGCAATGGCAGAGCAATGGCCAAATGCGCTGAGAAACTAGGATCCTTGTTAAAAACAATGGACCCAATGTCATGATGCTTCTTGGCTAACTCTGTTCAGAAAATTAACAAAGGTTAGGTTCACTGAGTAATTAGGGGTACCTGCGTCTGGTAAATGTGTACCCTTACGAAAAAAGGTGACATCTATACCTAAAACAAAATGGTACATTCTGCTGAGTAAGCTAGAGGTACTAGCGTCTAATCAGCGTCTACCTTTACGACGAAAGGCGTGAATTATTCCTGACTATTCTAAAAATTAAAAAGAAATGAAAAATCTGCTGAACCCAAAAGGTGAAAATTCAGAAATGTCAAATTGTTTAACCTCAATACTCATGACTACTTTTCCTAAAGAAGTCATTGAAATAGATTGTGTAAGATGTAGGGAGGTTAATCAAGATGTAAATATGAGGGCTTGGTTCACTCTTATTAAAATTGATTTCAGATATGAGTACTGAACTTTATTGGAAAACTGTGTATACATCATGTTTAAACCATATAGTTCAGTAATGTTCATTCATAAGCCCTTATCATGGAAGACTCCAAAATACTCTTACAATTTGATTTATGAATTTGGCATCTCTTTGAAAATCTTATTAAATTACTTATGTGATTGAAGCTTATTCTGCATTCTTCTGCTCACTGCCATTTGATCATTGATAACATTCATTCTGACTAGAACTTATCTTTGATTGTCCCATTGCTTTTGTTGATTGATGCTTATCACTTCTTCCACTCTATTACCTCTGCTTTGTCAGAAAGGGAAATTGTCACATCAGCATGTTTCTGGCATTAAGGGGGAGATTAATCTACTTGACACTTCTTGGCTGTCCTTCATCATACCATATTCTTACTTCTTTTCACCTTACATTTTCAGGGGGAGTAGGGTCACATGTTGTGCATGTTCTTATCTGGCTGTTTAAGCTCTTATGGTATGGGAGAGCATAGCTTATCAAACTACTTTCTTTTTGATGAAGTCAAAGGGGGAGAATAGTTTGTCTGTCAACATCTTCCTCTATCTTCATGACTCATAGTGTTGCCATCATCAAAAGGGGGGAGATTGTTGTGTCCCTTTCATTTTTATGATAGCAAACACTATAAGTCATCATGTGTTTTCATGAAGATTTATAGATTGAATGATATTTTCAATATGAGTCATCATGTGTTTTCATGAAGATTTATAGATTGAATGATCTTTGCAATATGCATCTGATTATGCATTTAGTAACTACATTGTGCATTAATGGAGGTTTGATTGATGTGCATTGTTTGTTGATAAGAATGTCGACTCTAACAGTCGACACTAGGTCGGTGCATTTCATGATCATACACATATAGGTCCGAGCATGCCAAGTCCAAGCATAAAATGTCTGAGCAGGTTTGTGTCCTAAGTCCTTGCATGTTCTGTCTTAGGCTTTGCATCATGATCTATGCACTTCTGTTGAAGTCGGTGCAGCCTTTGCTGCAAGCGAGCACATGTCGGTGCTATTTTCGGTCTTGCGTCTCTATCAGCGTCTCAAGCACAGCTGCGACCCCGTCTACGTCTCATTTTGCGTCTCACATAGCCTAGTAGGTGCATGTCTAAGTCGTTGCATCTACGTCTCATGCATTTGTGTCTTAGCATAACCTCGGTGCATAGCTTGCGTCTCACATTGCGTCTCATGCACATACTAGGGTCTGTGCACACTAGCAAGTCTGTGCATACGTTGTAGCTTGTTCATATAGACGTCTTGCACATTTCGTCATATGCATACACTGCTCAACTCGGTGCACATCACTATTCAAAGGGATTAGCTCAATGCATTAAAATAGTCGATGCATGTTTTCACACGATCAAAGCTGCAACCTTTGTTGAAGTCAGTGCAATTCACTATTTACTTGTATAAGGACAGTGCATTGTTTGTCTTCCATATTCAACCTCGGTGCAGGTTTTGAGTCCGTGCATGTTTCTGGCTAAGACCCATACAAGGTCTATGCCTTTCCTGCCTGAGCATATAGCTAGTTGGTGCACTCTTTGTGGTACACTACTTAAAGTCTGTGCATACTGTGTTGTTGCACGCACACATGATAGGGTCGGTGCACATTCTCTTATTTAGAATGTAACGTCCGTGCTTATTTGATTGTTTTGCCTATCCTTGGTCAGTGCATAGTCATTCACAGTGCAAACATACAGGTCAGTGCATGGTCCTGTAGTCTGCTTAGGGTCGGTGCATTACGTTGTTGAAGTCAGTGCATTTCACGACTTAGGAGGTCAGTGCATCTTATGCCTCGATGCAAGTTTTGCCTTTGTGCATACACGTCTTATGCTATACTAATTCCGTGCATCTTTTTGTCTGAGTCGTACAAAGATCAGTTCACATCTTCTGTATGCATAAAGTGAGTCTGTGCATGGTTGTTTTGTTGGCACTTAAAGTCAGTGCACATCTATTCATATGATGTCTAGTCTGTGCACTATATCTCATTCATGCGACACAAGGACTGTGCATACCTCTCAAGTGTGATACAAGGTCCGTGCACACTTCATTTTTTTGTGTGATGAAAAGTCAGTGCATATATCCACTTCTGCATACTCATGGTTTGTGCAAGTCCCGCATATGCATAACTAAGTCTGTGCAACCCTCATCTCTTGCACGCACAAGGTCTGTGCAAGATTGCTTATGACATATTGGGTCAGTGCAGCGCTCGTCCCTTGCACAAGAAAAGTCGGTGCAATCCCTTCGCCAGCAAGAGCAAGATTAGTGCAAAGGTTGGTTTCAAAGGAACACGGTCGGTGCAACCCTTTCACTTTGGTAAACGAAGTCGGTGCCAGCTACAACGAACAATATCTGCGTGAGGTCCAAGTCGGTGCACATAGCAGCTTGTGTGAAGCAAGGTCTATGCAACATTGCAAGATCGATGCAAATGGGGATCTAAGGTCCGTGTGGGCGAACAACCTTTGGCAACGATGTCTAAGCAGTTGAAGATGCTACGCACACAAACCATCATCTGGCAAAGAAGTCCAAATGGTCAAAGCTTTTAAAGCCAGCTGGGGCTACATGAAGTCATTAGCAGCAGCAGCAGAGGCAGGTCTGAGCATCATGCATTTCAGCAAACACCCTAATGTCAGCTGCAACCCTCTAAGCACGTGAGCGCAAACTGAAGCAAGCACGTGTTCCCAGAAGGCTGGAGGCTGGCACGTGATCCCAGGCAGCTAATGAGTGGGCACGTGATCCAAGGACTATGAACAGAAGAACATTCTCGTTCCTGCCGCGTGGACCAATGGGACTTCACTAGGGGGTTTCTACCCCATCCATAAGGAGGCTCTGCTATATATATGAGGCTATCTTCTTCTTCAAGATAGCAGTGCAGAGAAAAGGATAAGGAGTGCCGCCAGAGAGAAGAAGAGATAAGAAGAGAAAAGGCGTGAGAGAAAAAGAAGAAGAGTAGAATAGGAATTATCTGATACCAGAGAAAGCTAGAGGTGAAGAAAAAAGTTGAGCAGAAGAAAAAGATAGTTTGTGAGATCCAGGGAAGAAAAGAAAGAGCAGCAGAGAAGGAAGAGAAGTAGAAGGAAGAAGAAGAGAAAGAAAGAGAGAGAGAGAGAGAGAGAGCCCGAAGAAAAGATTGAAGCCATTATTGAAGAATAGTTTGTACTGGACCTTGGATCAAATCAGGCCAGGGTGCTCCTGCGAGAGCCACGTTTGATTTGCAAAGTCTTTCAACTTTTTGTTGCTGTGATTCTCGATCCTTTGTTTTTCTTTTTATCTTTGTATCAAGCTGTCAGTCAGCAGAGCAAGCTGTGATGCTCAGTGAGATAGCAAGCTGTGATGCTCAGCGGATGGCAAGCTGTGAGGCCCAGCTGATGTTGCCAAGCTATGATGCCCAGCCGTTCAAGCTGTGAGTCAGCAGGAATCCACACTCGGGTTGAGTGTGGGGTGGACGTAGGTCTGGAGGACCGAACCACCTAAAAACCTTCTTGTCCATCGTGGTTTGAGTGTCTATTCTGATCCGCTAGATGTATGCTTAGGCTCGAACTGAATCGTCTGTCTAGCAAGGAATTTGTTTTTCATATTGTTCATTTGATATTGGATCTGAGAGAGTCATTTTGAACTCTTGATCATTGTTACTGGAGAGTGTCAAATTCACTCAAGTCATCTGAGCGTCTAAGTTGCATTTGTTTGCTTGATTGGGTTTAGTCAATAACGTAGGTTTGCTTAGGAGTTAGCACTCTTGCAGCTCAACTATTTGATCGAGAGAAACATTGTCCTCCTTATCTTGTATAGCTTAACTAGTTTTAAATTTGCATCCGTGTCTAGTTATAGTTTTTATTTGGGTAATTTTTAAGAGGGATTCATTTACCCCCCCCCCCTCTGAATCCGGGCCTTGCAACCTATCAGGCACTGATATACCAGAAGCAGCATGAAATTGAAATACTGCAAAGGCAGCTGAATGAAATAAATCTAAGTCCACCTATGCCGTAACTGGCAGGACATCTACACGAGGCGACACAAGGTAGTGCTAGCTCACCTGAAGCTTCAGAACGACCAGTCTTACCCCGAATAGCACATGATCTTACAAGGGGTATCCTCCCTCAACCGCTCAAGCATACAATCTCCCGGGCACGTCAGGGGGCAACTAAAGCATCTCCGAAGATGGTGCCAACGAGACCGCGCATGCAGTCAGACGAGCTGAGGGTGAAACAAACAATGAATACGAAGACGACCGAAGAGGAAGTCACCGAGGTTGAATTACAAGCAGCCAAACAAAAAGATAATGAGTCTATCATGGACTACATAAGAAGGTGGAGGAATCTAAGTGAAAGATGCAGACATCCGCCGAGCTACGGGGACTCTGTTCAAATCTGCAAAAAAAATTTGAAAATAGAAATTCTATGATGGGTCATTGACATTGAAGTAGTGACCTTTGAACAGCTAAGTGATGTCGCAACCAATGCCAAAGTAGTTCTGGCAAGGCTTTCCTCGGCCTCTATAGCCTCGAGCCAAAATAACAAACCAATCAACAAACCTCTGGCACAAGAAGAAGTTTGCGCCTCAAATTTTGAAGCCTTCGAGCAATAGAAGAAGAAAATGAAAGAGGCATCTTCCGTCGATCCGGTAAAACAAGGGCCCTCATTAAGGGGCAAAAGGATGAAACTGTATTCCTTTCCAAAGGACAAGACTAGGGCACTTTTTGAGTGGGCCCGTGAATACGACAAAGTAGTGCTTCCAGAGCCGAAGAAGCCAGGCGATGTCGAATGAAAAGACGATCCATGATTCTGTCCTTATCACCAAATGCTGGGGTATCCCATTGAGGATTGCTATGTATTCAAGGACATTATTGAAGGCCTGATCAAGAAAGGCAAACTTCAGATGGGCGAGTATAAGGTGGACCCACGGTGCCCTCATCAAAGATCTATCCTTAAAAGAGCAGCCCCGCGCGGCATTACCGCATCAACTGCTCCTCACAAATCTGGCTGAAACCGATGTCTAGCTGGCCCGCATAGCTTGAATGCGGATGCTTGATAAGTGTGTAAATTTACATGTTAATTAATGATATAACACACTTTTATGAGTTTTAATATGCATCACTATGCATTTATGACACTTAATTTCAATTTCAGATCAAAATATTTAAATTATCTGATTTAATTAAATTTTGATTCTATTTTACAGGCATAAAGAAAATCACAACAAAAAGAATGAAAAGAAAACAAATAAGAAGATAAATGGACCAAAGCAGATTTGCCCATCTAAAAACTCATGCCGACCAAGCCCAATCTTAGTTCAAATAAAAAAAAGATGAAAAAGAAAGAAAAAGAAAAAAGAAAACAAAAGGGAAAAAAATAGTAGCCGATTATCCAATAAATATATATATGCATATGTAATATATGTGTATATATTATATATCTATATTCATATGTAATATATATATATATATATATATATATATATATATATATATATTTAACATCACAAGCATGCAGTCACGAAGGGGCCATGACTTCAACAGGTTTACACAGGCTTCACAAGGTGGGGGCTTCACGCTAACAATAGCAGTTGGATGGCCAACACACAGGACGATGGGCTCCATATTGGGCTTCAAGGTGGCCAAAGCAACTTCATGCAGTTGCGGCCAAGGCTTCTCATGAAATGTCAACTGCATGCTTCACACGGCCAAACAACCAACACAAGCAGGCTGCGGCCAAGACAGGTCGGCTAAGGCAAGGTTGGCAGGGCGCATAATGAAGTGGCCATGGGTTCCACGTGAAGCTTAGAAAGGGCTCTCTTCAACGGCAGCTTCAAACGTAGCTCCGCAAGGCATAGCGCATGCAAATGGCCAGTTAACAAGGCGCCTTGTGGCGTGGTTCTAGTGGGCCAAGCAAGCCATGCAGGTCGGCAGATCAAACACGTGCAAGGTCCGCTGGACTCTTCGCGTCGGCCAAAGGAAAAGCATGTAGGTGGGGCGGCTATTTCACACATGTGGGAAGAGAAGGCAAGGCCGGGCTTCAAGTCGGCCAGGGTGAGGGGACAACACGGCCAGCTACGGTTGGTTCACACGAGACCATGGCCCACGCCTTCAACGTGGCAGGCTTCGGCAGGAACAATGCAAGAAGGCTTCAGGGCAGCAAACGCATTAAGGCACTGAGGTCTTCAAAGGCAAGCCGGGTCCACATGCTCTTACTTGGGGTCGACAAGGCCAAAAGGCCATTAAAAGCGGCCAGTGGCTATTGCGGCTCTTCACACAGACTAAGGCTTTGCGGCAGTCAAACACGTACCAAAAGCGACCGCGGGCTTTGATTTTCACACAGTCGACCAAACAGAGAAATAAAATGGTGGTTTGGGGTGTTCACATGGGAAAACAGGAATGGTTTTGGAACCTATATAAGGAGGGCATGGGAGGCACTTCTCTCCCTAGTAGGCACATAGTTAATGTAGCTCTCATTCTCCACCCTTCATTCTCTTAGTCCTTAGTGTTGGATTAGTATTTTCCATTTTATTTCCTTTTGTTTTTGTTCAAACTTTGTTGTAATTTATGTTGTTCATGTTACAATTTGTATGCATTTGTGATTTGATTTAATTTACGTCGCATTCTAGTGTTAGTTTTATTTAATTTTGTTGCATAATCTTTTCCCATCTCCCTAATGTTCTTCCAAAATTCTTTCTCGATCATTTTTTGAAATTCTTCCAAAGACGTTCAAGAGAAACGGTTCCAATCCAGTCGAGTGTACGTGACTATTTTCGACAACTCGTAAATCAAAGGCTCGAGGAAACGATGCTGTTATCACACCACGGCCGTAAATCTATCCCACTTCATCTATTTTATTTCGCATTTAATTTTGTTAGATTAATATTCTCTCTCTAGCTTTCCTAGTTTATTTTCATGCAATTTTTCTTTTCAATTAGTTTAATCTCACTCAAAATTCGAAACTTTCAAATATAAGAATTTTTCAACTCATGCTCAAATGAAAATATTCATTCTCGTAGGATCGACCAATACTTACCACTCTACTTAGATTTTATATCTTTTTAATGAGTGAGTTCGGTTAATTTTTAAATTGTGGCACGACTTTTAACGACGAGTTTTGTGCGCATCAATTTTTGGCACCATCGCCGGGGAAGGAAAATTGATTTTTATGGTTGGATATTCTTGTGTTTGATGTGTATATTTGTATATTAATTTTTTTTTTATTTTGTAGGAAAAAGAAAAAAAATCAGAAAATCAAAGAAAGAGGAAAATCGGACCGAAAATTCTCAGAAAATAAAGTGTCACTGAAAGCCTGGAACTGTAGCAGTGAAACGTCGCTAAAGGGTTGAAACGTAGGAGCAGGTTCTATTTTTTCGATTTCTGAAAAATCTTCAAAACAAATCTGAAGAATTCTTGAAAAATCTATAAAAATCAGAAAAAAAATCAAAACACACAAAAATATCATTTTAGGCTTAATTTCGTAATAAATTTGTATATCTTTGCTATTTAATTGTTTATAGCTTCTTATATTCATCTCTTAGTGAAAAATTCAAAAAAAATAAAAAATAAAAAAATCCTTGAAAAAATTAGAAATCAGAAAATAAAAAAAAATTATCTCATACTATCATGTCCTCATTTTAGTTGCACTAATTTCATGCATTGTGCATTTAGTTGACTATTTGTTCTTTTATTTGCATCTTTTGAAAAAAAAAGAAAGCAAAAAAAATTATCATCATTTTCCAATCGAGTGTACGTGATTGTTTCCGACAACTCGTAAATCAAAAGCTCGAGGAGACGACGCCATTATCACACCACGGCCACAAATCTATCACACTTCGTCTATTTTATTTTGCATTTAATTTTGTTAGATTAATATTATCTCTCTAGCTTTCTTAGTTTATTTTCATGCAATTTTTCTTTTCAATTAGTTTAATCTCACTCAAAATTCGGAGCTTTCAAATATAAGAATTTTTCAACTCATGCTCAAATGAAAATATTCCTTCTCGTGAGATCGACCCGTACTTACAACTCTGCTTAGATTTTATATCTTTTTAGTGAGTGAGTTCGGTTAATTTTTAAATTGTGGCACGGCTTTTAACGACGAGTTTTGTGCGCATCAATGCTTGCCAACAAAAAGAAGAATGGCAAATGAAGCAAAAAAAAAAGAGAAAAAAAAGGAAATGTTCTGTTCTAGGGTCAGGCACCAAAAAAAAAAGAGAGAAAAAAATGAGCAAGAAAATGAGGGCAAATGAAATTTGCATATATAGACGTAAGGCTCCACCTATTAAATCTGAGATGTCGTCTCTCAGAAAGTTGGGTCTTCCAAAAAAAAGGAAAAGAAGAGAAGAAGAAGAAGAAAGAAAAAAAAAGAGAAAAAAAAATTCTTTTGAAGGAGGCCTTGATGGATGCATCTGTTAAGGGAGATATCATTCCCCCCCATGTCTTGGTCCGTGCCAAATAAGAAACTACCATTGTGGGGTTGACGTGGTGGAGCGAACCACTTAGCCCCTCTCTGAGGGGGTGAGCGCTCTCCTATGCACTCACCTTGGTCTGTTTAAAAATAAATGGATGAAGGGTAGTGGCTTTGCACTACATTGCACTATCAGCGTCATCCGAGCTGTCCGTTCAAAAAAGAAGAAAGAGAGAAGCATGAATGCAAAAAAAAAAGAAAGAAAGAAGGGGGGAAAGGAACTTATAAAGTCAGCAAGGCCTCCCCATCCTCCCCACGGGCAGAAGACTCCTTAGTAGCATTGCATGATGAATGCCCAAGGAATAATGAAATGACTACATCATCTGTGGAGGTAGGAGGACCCTGCAACTACAGCTTCTAAGAATAGGCATCAAGAGGAGGACACTTGGCGTAAGCGCCGGAGGCCCGAACCGAAGCTATTTGGAGCATCTCCTAAAGAAATCAATGACAAAAGAAGATAGCTATTGATCTGATGTATAACTGTCACTAAATACTCCCAGGGGATCATGTTAATCAACAGTCCCACTGATGCTAAAGAACTTTCATTGGCCACTAGGCCTCCCGTTTCAAATACGGGTCCAAACCCTGTTGGGGAATGAAAATAACAAGTCTTGCCGAGTTATCTGCACCCTCGGCTCCTTTCTCCTCATCAAGCCAACAAATAAGCGCCTTTCGGCTTTTAGCGGCCTATCTCAGCACCCCTGGTCCCACCAGAATTCATGGTGCCTTATCGCCCTCCTATCCTACGGGGATACTCCCCACTCGCCCCACCGGGACTAACCCTCCACCCTTGATCTGGGACCTATGCTCCCAGCCAATGCACTCTCATGGCCTTTCGACATTCTGCCACGACAATGCCATATTTGTCCCATGGGACTCTCCTATCACTGTCGGTTTGGATTCATTGCCCAATGTCGGCCCAATAAAATCTCCTTTTCCTTGGCATAAGGCACTCTGCTCTTGTCGAGCTCAAAATTTGCCCATCAGTCCCGCAGGGCTGTATCCATAAAGCTTTCCCTTGGCCAGGGGCGCTCTGCCTTAGCCGAACTCAAAAATTATCTTCTGTCCCATCGGGCCGAGTCTAGAAAATCTTTTCCTTCACCTAAGGTGCTCCGCCCTCGCCGAGCTCAAAAATAATCTTTGTCCCACTAGACAGGATTCATAAAACCATTTCCCTTGGCCTGAGGCACTCCGCCCTCACCGAACCCCAAAATTACCCTTTGTCCCACTGGGACGGGATTCATAAAACTCTTTTCCCTAGTCTGAGGCACTCCGCCCTCGCCAGGCCCGCCGGGATCTTGGACATCAATCCCTATGGTGCGGACACCCGAGCAGTTGAGTGGCGCGACACGCCGAGCCACCGGTACCGCACACGGAGCACGACTCGAGCCACCTCAGCATCTATTTGGCTCGGAGACAGCCTGGAGATGCCCCCCTGAGTCCCGGCATTTATCATATTTAGTTAGACTTTATGTGTGTGTAATTTGTGTTTATTTCATTGTATGCGGTTTGCTATTTTGATTGTAAGAGGGGCTTATGTGCAATTTGGACCCCGTGGGCCCCACGGGCCCCCCAGGCCCCATCCCATTGAGCCACCTCACCCATGGGCCCCATGTGGGGTCATTCAACATGTCAAATGGAGGCTTCTAGATGGGTGGGCCAAGTGGGGGACAAGGGGCTTGGAAAGTCCGCATTTGGTCACCCACCCCCACCTACCAAGTCCACCTTCTACACCTAGTCCAAGGGCCGCCCCCCTCCTTGTAGTTTTTTATTTATTTTTTGTGTGTGTGTCACACTCCATCCTAACCCTCCATTCCCATCCTCTAGATCCAATGGTTGTGGATGGATGTGAGATGTAACCTATTTAAGCTTGTATTTTCTATTTTGATAAATTAATGCCATTTGAATTGGAAAAAAAGCTTGAAGCTCCAGCCTTGGTGCGCCCCCTTCTCCTCTCCCTCTCCCCCTTGAAGCTGTGAAGGCTTCCTTCTGGTGGTGAGACTCCACCCTATCAGTTCCGGTCGCCGCCGCCGCCGCCACGAGCCGCCACCGCACCGCCATCGCCATCAACTGAGTTCTGCCCGCGCAGTATCACAGTAGCTTGCTCAAAATTCATAGGTCTTCCCCAAGCTCATTTGGCTACCAAATTTGGAGGAGTTGTTCCTGGGATGTTCCTCTCCACCCACAAAAATCAGGCCAGCATTCAGATCACGTTTGCTAATTTTTGATTTTCATCCACTCTTCCATTCCAGTTCTGCCAGAGTTATGTCCAGGTTCACATCCGTCCTGTGTTTCATGTCTTAGAGCCACTTTTTGATTTCTGTTGGTTCGTCCAATTTTATTGGGGGTTCCACCAACCCACCCCTTCATCCACAATTTTTATAAATTTTTTATTCTCCCATATCATATTTTCTAAAATTCGTTCTCAGACCCATCCACAGTTCTGTCCACATGTTCCCAGATCCGACCACCAGTCACCCCAAAAATCATAACAAATTGCCTCCACCTCCACATCCAATTCTAAAAATAGTTCCCATTCCGTGGTTTGATTCCCTACAACTCCTAAGAAGAGCTCAAGAGCTGAATCGGAGGTCTACTAGGCGGTCAACGGTGGTTCTCAGACAAGTGCCCTGCAGATCTGAGATTTCAGTTACTGTACAACAGGGACTTGTAAATTCAATAAAGTTCTGATCCGACCAGATCCAGCAGATCTCTCTGGGTCTAGATCAAAGCATTCGAAGAGAGCTTTCCAACGATTGCTCATGCGTCCCGATCCGACGTCGGGATTACTCGCAGCGACCATTTTTGCCGGAGCGCGCGCGGGAAGATAGCAACCAAAATCCGTGGACAGCTAGTTCATCAATTGGGAATCGGGGCCGATCGACCCCCGATCGGTGTTCCCGGCCGACCGCCGTCCGTGGAGGCGCGCCACCAGGGGTCCCCATCACAGTGGGTCCCACCCCCACAGATCCAGAGGACAGTGCCGTCCGTGGGCCCCGCGGGCCCGAAGAAGCCGCCGTTCGGAAAGCACGAAAATGTGGAGTTCGGCACCGCCGGGTGACATCAAGATGCTGCCCGTCAACCCGAGTTGCGTGATTCCCGGACCCCACATGTGACCTTTTACCTCCCTGCGTGGAGTGGGTCGACTTAGTGTACTGCTGTAATAATTGTTAGTCGGGAGTCCGTGATTCGGCCGAGGTTGTCTTCGCCACGCCGGGTGCGTGGAGGTAATGGTCCGAACCTCTTGGCGTTCATTTGCTTAGCTAGTATATGGTCCTTTGCCGCTGCCGAGAGTGTAGGTACTAGCCCGTGTGTCCATGTCACCGCTGTGAGAGTGAGAGTGACCCGTCCCGCGACTCGATCCGAGTCTGAAAGTTGAGTCAGACTACCCTTGACCTCCGCCGGTTCCTTAACCGCGCACGGTCCGCGCTTTCCCTCGCTTGGGACGACGAGTGAGCTTCCACTTCTGTTAGCGACGTTTTGCCACTAGGAGCTCGTAGTGTCGGGCTTAGTGTCTCCCTGGTGTGTGCTGCTGGTCGCGTCTTCATCTAGAGTCCGAGGGTGGCACCTAATAGTGTCGTCTCTCGTGCCCGTCCCGCATCAGTTTGGTATCAGAGCAAGTCGAGTCTAGGGTAGTCTTTGCATATGTCTTGCATGCATCATGGTCTAAGTCGAGTCTAGGACTATCATTATTCTCAAAACAAAAAAAAAAGTGTGTTTTGAATTGCATTTGCACCCTTTATTCGGTATCTTAAGAGGTGTTGTCCGAACGTTAGGCTACGCCTACCGGGAGGTCGCACACTTGCGGGAGTGATCTTCGGATCAATTAACTCCGCCCCGTACCAGATATTGGTTTAGGTCTAAGTGCATCATTTAGTGTGTGTTTGCATTAGTCGGTGTCTTCTAGGTCGTGTGTCAGTTGCATGCCCACCCGTCGAGGTACCCAGTACTCGCCACCACCACCTATGGCGGAGTCCCGAGCCCGTAGTTCCGATGAGTCTTCCACGGCCGAGATGTTCCGGGCCATCATGGATTGTTTAGACACGCGTATGGATGGTCTTAGTACGCGTATGGATGGCATAGGAACGCGTCTAGAAGGGCGGATGAAAGCCCTCGAGGATCGGGCCGAGAGTTCGGATCAGTCCATTTACGGCCTAGTTGGGAGGATCGCAGTCCTAAAGAGGGGCCCAGTAGCGGCGCAACCTGCGTCGACAAATGGCCAACAAGAGCCGGTGTAGCAACCCGCTGTGCCAAGGGCTCAAGTGGAGAATGTTGGGGTTCAACAGGTGCATGTGGTGGACGATTATGCATCTTATAATGATCAAGGGGGTAACGGTCGTCGTCATCAACGACGGAATCGTGATGATGAGGATGACGACCACATTCTTAGGGGTGAGCGTGCGGACCCTCCCACTTTTAGCGGGTCCTTGGACCCTAGGGTGTATTTAGATTGGGAGGCCGGCATGGACCGGTACTTCGAGTGGTTTGAGATGACGGACCACCGAAGAGTCCGATACGCAAAGATGAAGTTGGAAGGGCAGGCCCAAACTTATTGGATCAATGTGGAGAGCCTGCTCAACCAGCGACGTCAACCCCAAATCGGTACTTGGGATGATATGAAAATCAAATTGAGGGAGAAGTACCTTCCCGCCTCATATCGCCAGCGTCTTATAGACAAGTGGTAAAGCATCTCCCAAGGGAGCCGATCCGTGACCGAGTACACCGCCGAGTTCGATGAGTATTACTTGCGTTGCGGGGTCACGGAAGAGAGCACCATGACGATATCCCGCTTTCGGAGAGGTCTGCGGCCCAATTATCAATATAAACTCTTTCGCCGCAACGCGACCACTTTGGAGCAGGCGTATCAGATTGCTCTTGAATTGGAGTAGTTCGAGGCCGAGTTCGAGTCACCCCAACGGTTGGGCTCTTTTCCCCTTCGTAGTGTCGAGCCCCGTGGCTCTTCTGGCACGTATCCGAGGGCCCCCATGGCTCGACCTCAGGAGCCCGCTCGTCCCGAGCCGTTTGCTCCTAGGCCTCGTCCTCCACCCCCGAGGGACCTTCCTCGTCCCCAGCATCTTACAGCCCCACCCATAGCCCATCCACCGGCACCCGCACCTCCTGCACGTCCTTTGTTGCATACGCCTCCTATCCGTCGGGAGGATAAAGGTAAAGGACCTATGATTGGGGAGCCTAGTGGATCACGGCAACAGTGTTATCGCTGCAATGGGTTTGGCCATTTCACCAACCAGTGTCCCACCCGCCCATCTCTTCACATTGGGGACACACAGGCTGAGGATACCACCCCTACGGGCCTCGAGTTAGTCAGCTATGAGGCAGATGAAGAGTTAGCTGACGAGTACTATGAGATGGGAGGTGAGGCCCAGGATGTCCAGCAGTCGGGCGATACCCACGTGGGGGTCGTCAGATGTATCCTCACCCAGCCACAGGCCAGTGAGGACTGGCGTCGGACCACTATCCTTCAGGTATTCTGTAGGCTGGGAAAGCAAATTTGCAAGGTGGTCATCGATAGCGGGAGTTGTATCAATGCAATCTCCACGAACGCTGTCGCTCGTCTTGGTCTCACACCCGTAGACCATCCTTGTCCCTATCAGGTATCATGGGTGGATACCACTTCCATTTCGGTCAGGCTGCGGTGCTTGGTCCCGCTGCAGCTCCACTCCTACCGTGACGAGATCTGGTGTGATGTTCTCCCCATGGAAGTGGGAAGTATCGTTCTTGGTAGGCCGTGGTTATTCGACCGAGATGCCACACTCCATGGTCGGTCAAACACCTGTACCTTCGACCACGATGGCCAGCGGGTCACCCTCCACCCCGTTCGGCCCAGGAGCCCATCAGTCAGGGGTCCTACTGGCCCTAGTACTCCAAAGCCTTCCGTACCCGGGCCCAGTACCCCGTCCCCAGCTCGGACTATGACCGTTACCTCTGGCCCAGGAGAGCCCTCGACGAGGAGATTGATGATGATTAGCTCCCGGGAAATGGAGCAGGAGCTTAGTCAGGGCTGTCCGGTGTTTGCCATTACGGTCCGAGAGGTGGAGCGGGACTCCGAGGGTGAGCTCCCACCCGAGGTTGTTCCTATTCTGCAGGAGTTTGCTGATATTTTTCCCGATGAGCTTCCCGGGGGACTCCCACCCATGTGGGATATTCAGCATGCCATCGACCTTGTTCTGGGTTCTTCTTTGCCCAACCTTCCTCATTATCGAATGAGCCCCACGGAGCATGCCGAGCTTAAACGGCAGGTCGATGAGCTTGTGCAGAGAGGATCTGTCCAGGACAGCATGAGTCCATGTGCTGTACCTGCATTACTCTCCCCGAAGAAGGATGGCACATAGAGAATGTGTATTGATAGTCGTGCCATCAACAAGATCACCGTGAAGTACAGGTTCCCTATTCCCCACCTGGATGACATGCTAGACATGATGGCAGGTGCCACTATCTTTTCGAAGATCGATCTTAAGAGTGGCTACCATCAGGTGAGGATTAGGCCAGGTGATGAGTGGAAGACCGCATTTAAGACCAAGGATGGTCTATATGAGTGGTTGGTCATGCCTTTTGGGTTGACCAATGCCCCTAGCACTTTCATGCGGCTCATGACTCAGGTCCTTCGACCTTTCATTGGAGTCTTTGTAGTGATGTATTTTGATGATATCCTTATCTATAGCCGCACCACGGGGGACCACTTAGACCACCTTCGGCAGGTCTGTCTACTTCTTCGGCGAGAGCAGCTGTTTGCGAACCCACAGAAGTGTGCCTTCATGACACCTCAGCTTACCTTCTTGGGTTTCATTGTGTCTAGTACGGGGGTCTCCGCCGATCCGGAGAAGGTCCGGGCCATTGTTGAGTGGCCTGAACCCCGTACCGTTCATGATGTCCGCAGCTTTCATGGTCTTGCGACGTTCTATCGTCGCTTTATCCGCGGATTTAGCTCCGTCACCGCCCCGATCACGGATTGCATCCGTAAGGGCACATTTGTATGGACGAAGGCCGCATCTGCCCCCTTCAAGGACATCAAGGAGCGCATGACCCAGACACCTATCCTTCGACTGCCTGATTTCTCGAAGGTGTTTGAGGTCTCTTGTGATGCGTCGGGCGTGGGAATTGGGGGAGTTTTGAGTCAGGAGTCCCACCCGATCGCATATTTCAGCGAGAAGCTGAATGATGCGAAGCTGCGATATTCCACATATGATAAAGAATTCTACGTAGTTGTTCAGGCTCTCAGGCATTGGAGGCACTATCTTTTACATCAGGAGTTTGTCCTATACTCCGACCATGAAGCATTGAGGTCCCTCCATTCCCAAAAGAAGCTTAACTCGCGTCACAGTCGTTGGGTCGAGTATCTCCAGCAGTTCACCTTTGTGCTTAAACATAAGGCTGGAGTGGAGAACAAGGTAGCTGATGCCTTGAGTCGGTGAGCATGCTTGCTTACCACCATGAGTGCCGAGGTCATAGGGTTAGAGAAGATGAAGGAGGCCTATGATGATTGTCCTGACTTCGGTCAGATTTTTACCACTCTCCACGCTGGACCCTCGAGAGACCTTGATGAGTATGTGCTTCAGGAGGGTTACCTCTTTCGAGGTAGCAGGCTATGTGTTCCCCGAACTTCGGTTCGAGATTTCTTAGTGTGGGAACTACATGCGGGAGGTCTAGCCGGCCACTTTGGTCAGAACAAGACTATTGAGGCAGTGGAGCATCGATTTTATTGGCCGAGCTTGAAGCGCGATGTTGCTAACATCGTGGCTCAGTGCCGTACATGTGCTACGGCCAAGATGAAGAAGCAAAGCTCGGGCCTTTATACGCCTCTTCCCGTGCCTGATGTCCCGTGGCAGGATGTTAGCATGGACTTTGTTTTGGGATTGCCACGTACCTCCAGAAAGCATGATTCGGTCTATGTGGTGGTTGACCGTTTCTCGAAGATGGCCCTCTTTATTCCTTGCTCTAAGACGTCGGATGCTTCTAGGGTAGCCCGCCTATTCCTTACTCATGTGGTGTGCAAGTTCGGGTTGCCTCGCACTATAGTGTCTGACCGTGATGTTAGATTCACATCCTATTTTTGGAAGACACTATGGCATATGATGGATACTCACCTCAAGTTTTCTACTGCATATCATCCCTAGACAGATGGCTAGACCGAGGTAGTCAATAGGAGTCTGGGAGATCTTTTGAGGTGTCTAGTCAGGGATCGCATTGGGCATTGGGATCTCATTTTACCCATGGCTGAGTTTGCATACAATGATTCGGTGAATAGGTCTACCCGCATGAGTCCATTTGAAATTGTCACAGGTCGTAGGCCTAGGAAACCCGTTGACCTTGTCCCCATGCCTATCCATGCTAGAGTGTCGGAGTCGGCAGAGTCGTTTGCTAGGCACGTTAGGAGTTTGCATGACGACATCCGTCGTCACATTGAGGCCAGCAATGCACGGTACAAGGAGTTAGCCGATGCCCACCGACACCACCGAGAGTTCCACGAGGGCGAATACGTCATGATCAGGGTAAGACCTGAACGGTTTCCCTCTGGAACCGTTAAGAAGTTGCAAGCTCGCGGAGCCGGTCCCTTTAGAGTGTTGAAACGCGTTGGATCCAATGCGTATGTTGTGGACCTGCCCGAGGAATATGGTATAAGCTCTACCTTCAATGTATCGGATCTTGTTGCATATAGGGACCCAGCGGTGATCCCTAGTAAGCCTTTTGAGCCATCTCCTCCCCTTGAGAGTGATCCCACACCTGAGTGTCCACTTCCACCTCCAGCCCCTTTTTTACGGCAGCGTGAGCATATAGATCCTATACTGGACGAGCAAGTGACAGTTACCAGGAGTGGATCTTACCCGCGCTACCTAGTGCGATGGAGAGGACGGCCCGCTACTGAGGACACATGGATCACACATGGAGAGTTGCAGCGGATCGATCCGGACCTTCTAGAGCGATATAGGAGCGATGCAGACCCTTACTCGACAGGGTCGAGTTTCTCCCACCCGGGGAGAATTGGTGCGGACACCCGAGCAGTTGAGTGGCGCGACACGCCGAGCCACCGGTACCGCACACGGAGCACGACTCGAGCCACCTCAGCATCTATTTGGCTCGGATACAGCCTGGAGACGCCCCCCTGAGTCCCGGCATTTATCATATTTAGTTAGACTTTATGTGTGTGTAATTTGTGTTTATTTCATTGTATGCGGTTTGCTATTTTGATTGTAAGAGGGGCTTATGTGCAATTTGGACCCCGTAGGGCCCACGGGCCCCCCAGGCCCCATCCCATTGAGCCACCTCACCCATGGGCCCCATGTGGGGTCAGTCAACATGTCAAATGGAGACTTCTAGATGGGTGGGCCAAGTGGGGGACAAGGGACTTGAAAAGTCCACATTTGGTCACCCACCCCCACCTACCAAGTCCACCTTCTACACCTAGTCCAAGGGCCGCCCCCCTCCTTGTAGTTTTTTATTTATTTTTTGTGTGTGTGTCACACTCCATCCCAACCCTCCATTCCCATCCCCTAGATCCAATGGTTGTGGATGGATGTGAGATGTAACCTATTTAAGCTTGTATTTTCTATTTTGATAAATTAATGTCATTTGAATTGGAAAAAAAGCTTGAAGCTCCAGCCTTGGTGTGCCCCCTTCTCCTCTCCCTCTCCCCCTTGAAGCTGTGAAGGCTTCCTTCTGGTGGTGAGACTCCACCCTATCAGTTCCGGTCGCCGCCGCCGCCGCCACGAGCCGCCACCGCACCGCCATCGCCATCAACTGAGTTCTGCCCGCGCAGTACCACAACAGCTTGCTCGAAATTCATAGGTCTTCCTCGAGCTCATTTGGCTACCAAATTTAGAGGAGTTGTGCCTGGGATGTTCCTCTCCACCCACAAAAATCAAGCCAGCATTCATATCACGTTTGCTAATTTTTGATTTTCGTCCACTCTTCCATTCCAGTTCTGCCAGAGTTCTGTCCAGGTTCACATCCGTCCTGTGTTTCATGTCTTAGAGCCACTTTTTGATTTCTGTTGGTTCGTCCAATTTTATTGGGGGTTCCACCCATCCACCCCTTCATCCACAATTGTTCTCAATTTTTGATTCTCCCATATCATATTTTCTAAAATTCGTTCTCAGACCCATCTACAGTTCTGTCCACCTGTTCCCAGATCCGACCATCAGTCACCCCAAAAATCATAACAAATCGCCTCCACCTCCAAATCCAATTCAAAAAATAGTCCCCGTTCCGTGGTTTGATTCCCTACAACTCCTAAGAAGAGCTCAAGAGCTGAATCGGAGGTCTACTAGGCGGTCAACGGTGGTTCTCAGACAAGTGCCTTGCAGATCTGAGATTTCAGTTACTGTAAAACAGGGACTTGTAAATTCAATAAAGTTCTGATCCGACCAGATCCAACGGATCTCTCTAGGTCTAGATCGATGCATTCGAAGAGAGATTTCCAACGATAGCTCATGCGTCCCGATCCGACATCGGATTGCTCGCAGCGACCATTTTCGCCGGAGCGCGCGCCGGAAGACAGCAACCAAAATCCGTGGACAGCTAGTTCATCAATTGGGAATCGGGGCCGATCGACCCCCGATCGGTGTTCCCGGCCGACCGCCATCCGTGGAGGCGCGCCACCAGGGGTCCCCATCACAGTGGGTCCCACCCCCGCAGATCCGGAGGACAGTGCCGTCCGTGGGCCCCGCGGGCCCGAAGAAGCCGCCGTTCGGAAAGCACGAAAACGTGGAGTTCGGCACCGCCGGGCGACATCATGATGCTGCCCGTCAACCCGAGTTGCGTGATTCCCGGACCCCACATGTGACCTTTTACCTCCCTGCGTGGAGTGGGTCGACTTAGTGTACTGCTGTAATAATTGTTAACCGGGAGTCTGTGATTCGGCTGGGGTTGTCTTCGCCACGCCGGGTGCGTGGAGGTAATTGTCCGAACCTCTTGGAGTTCATTTGCTTAGCTAGTATATGGTCTTTTGCCACTGCCGAGAGTGTAGGTACTAGCCCGTGTGTCCATGTCACCACTGTGAGGGTGAGAGTGACCCGTCCCGCGACTCGATCCGAGTCCGGAAGTTGAGTCGGACTACCCTTGACCTCCGCCGGTTCCTTAACCGCGCACGGTCCGCGCTTTCCCTCGCTTGGGACGACGAGTGAGCTTCCCCTTCTGTTAGCGACGTTTTGCCACTAGGAGCTCGTAGTGTCGGGCTTAGTGTCTCCCTGGTGTGTGTTGCTGGTCGCGTCTTCATCTAGAGTCCGAGGGTGGCACCTAATATTGTCGTCTCCCATGTCCGTCCCGCATCACCCTAGCCCCACCAGCTGAATAAATAGTCAACTTCATCAATAGTCCCACTGGACAAAAATATCCCGCACCGTAGACGAGTCTGCATCAGGGAGCCCCAAAAAAAGGGGGGGAGAAAACAACAAAAAAACAACAACAGAAAAAAAAAGAAACAAACAAACAAAAGAAAATGAAGAAAAGAAAATTACAATCTAAAATAAGCATAATGAATCAATAAACACAATAAATTTAAGAAACTTAACGAACTCAACAAAACCAATAAATCCTATAAATCTAATGAACTCAATAAACTTAACGAACTCAATAAACCCAATCAACCCAATAGATCAAAACAAATCAGCAAACTCAATAAATCAATAAACCCAAAAAATTTCAATAAACTTAATAAATCAACAAACTTAACAAACCCGATAAACCCAATAAAACCAAACAAATCAATAAACTCAATGGAATCGATAAAATCTAACAGACCTAATAAACCCAACAAGTCATTCGACTCATCAAATCAATAAACTCAATAGATCAAAAAAAACCCAACAAACTCAATTAATAGATCCAATGAATTTAACAAACTCAACAAAACCAATAAACTCAATAAATCAAACAAAATCAATAAACTCAGTCAATCCAAACTAATAAACCAATAAAATATTCTTGTACTTTGCCTTAGACCTTCTATCTGAGCAAGGTTTGTTGATCCCGACATCTCCACGGGTCAACGTCCATATTCTATCTTGGCTTAGACCCCACGTCTTCGCCAAATTGGTCAACTTCGACAAGACGTCGGGATGACATCTTCATCTACACATTCTGCCCTTATTTCAGACCTTTCGTCTGAGCAAGGTTAGTTGACTCCGACACTTCGTCAGGGTTGACATTGATATTTAGCCCTGGGTCTGGGCCTCTCATACGTCTGCATTCTGGTCAATCCTCGCCCCAAATCTTCTATCGGGGCAGGGCCCGTTGACTTCGACGTTCCGTCGGGTCAACACCTATCCTATGTTCTACCCCAGGCTCAGGCCTCACGACTCTGCCAAGTTCGTTGACTTCGACATGACGTCGAGTCAACACCTATCCTACATTATACTCTTGGCTTAGGCCTCACGCCTTTGCCACTTTCGTTGACTTCGACATGACGTCGAGTCAACACCTATCCTACATTATACCCTTGGCTTAGGCCTCACGCCTTTACCGAGTTCGTTGAGTTCGACATGACATCGAGTCAACACCCGATTCATATTCTACCCACGGCTTAGGCCTCGCGCCTCTGCCAAGTTCATTGGCCTCGACAGGACGTCGAGTCAACACATGTTCCATATTCTGCCCTTGGCTTAGGCCTCACGCCTCTGCCGAGTTCGTTGGCTTCGACATGACCTCGAGTCAACACCTATCCCATACTCCGTTCTTGGCTTAGGCCTCACGTCTCTGCCAAGTTTGTTGACCTTAACATGATGTCAGGTCAACACATATCCTATATTCTTTCCCTGGCTTAGACCTCATTGTTGATATGTTATTCCTCCTCGAGTTAAATAATATTGAAGAGATAAAAAACAGGAGGAAAGATGAAGCTGTTGACCGTGATCGCCACCCGGTGAAAGCGCCGGGACTCGGAAGCTACGGGAGAATGCGGGTCCGTTCCTCCACTCCTCCTGGCCGGCCAGAAGGTGCGGGCCTCGTGCTTTTGGTTGCTGACCTGAAAGCAAACGGTGAAACACACAGATAAACGGAGATTAGCTAAATGATAGTGTAGTAGGTGTACTAATTGAAATAAAGCAAAGGAAGAACATGGCCCGGCGATACCTGGAGGTTTTGAAACCCCGTTTAGGGCGCCGGAAACAGTAGGAAAGATAATAAATGCCAACGAAATGATGTATGTGATGTGTGATGCAGTGGAGAAAAGACGTGTGTGTGGTGAGCAAACAGAGAAGGACTAGAAACACAGAAACATGAAGCGTGAAGTTCCCTGCACCGGGGGCCTGCGAGGGATGTAGAAGGCCCCCACTCCCTGACGAACGGGCGGATGCTGTATGAGATTTGGCGATGGAATTCGACAGCACTTCGTGATGGTCCCCCCCTTTCCTCTGTCAGAACGGACGCTGTATGAGATTTGGCGATGGAGTTCGACAGCACTTCGTGATGGTCCCCCCCTTTTTCTGTCAGAACGGACGCTGTATGAGATTTGGCGATGGAGTTCGACAGCACTTCGTGATGGTCCCCCCCTTTTTCTGTCAGAACGGACGCTGTATGAGATTTGGCGATGGAGTTCGACAGCACTTCGTGATGGTCCCCCCCTTTTTCTGTCAGAACCCGTGAGCTATATATATAGAGCCCAGGGCTTCGAGCTTAATCAGGGGTTAAGGGGAATGACGGTCGGTCAAAGGCCGGTAAATGAGAGCATCGTGTCAATATTGCCAACGACATTCTCCTCTTAATCCGCCTGGAATCACGGGGGTCTAATCTGGGTGGCCTTAACAATGACGGTCTTACGAAGGCCGCCAAACATGTATGACGGTCTGGGAGGGGCCGTTCAATATACATGACGGTCCTGGAAAAACCGTTATACGTAAAGAGGAGTCAACGCCCAGACAAACAACTTTTCGTGAAGCACGTGGCTATGACCGACTGTCGGGCCTCTGAACCCTTTTCTTGTCGGCAAACAATGACGGCCTAGGGACGACCGCTATATTGACTATAACGGTTGGCATTGAGCCGCTATACAAAGCGTATCACGAGATACAAATAACCCGGGGCAGCGGAACACAACGGCCCAGTGGGGACCGTTCTATTGAGAAAAACGGTTTATAACAGACCGTTAAATCCAATGAGAGGGAGGGAGGCCTTCTTTGCTGGGAAGAGCCCAAAATACTGCCAGAGGAATAATCTTTCATGTGATTGACTATTCGGGACGTCAATAACTGAGACGCAGGAACTGATTCGATTCATCGGTAAAAAACGGGTGTCAACAGATGCCCCTCCTTAACGTCCGCCTTGCAAGGGAACGAGCGGAGGTGTAGTGGAGGCGTCATGGAACATGGAGTTGTAGCGGAGATGAAGCGGAGTGGACTGCAAAAGCGGGCGTTAAGGCAATACGACACCCGTTTCATACCAATAAGCCATAGAAATCTTCCGGCAACCTTCGAACCAATTTGCAAGGTACTGTGGGACTGAGTGTTAAACCTGAATCTGGAGGAACTAAGGTAAAAGAGCAAGGAGCGGCCTCGTCGGCGGACAAGCTGTGGTCTTAAATGAGGCGATATAGAAGCTGGTAATAGCGAAATTAAAAGGATTTTAAAACTCCAGACGAGGGAAACACTTAATTCATCAGAACCGAACAATTAGGTCCAAAGAAATACCTTCTAATTTTGGAGTGGAATTATTCCTTCGGTGGGACATGGAACACAGAAAACAGTCAATCATACGCAAGATCATTTCTCAGGCAGACCGTAGGTCGTGAATGCTCAAAAGGTGCTTGTGATGCATGCTGGGCTAAAAGAAAGAAACATGTAAAATCGAATGCAAACAAAGGATAAAAATATAAAATACTCGAGAATATTATTGCAGAACTGAATGAGTCAGGGTCAGGACACTTCTTGCAACCACGGCGTGCAAGAGAGAACCGTCGTCCCCTGACTTCTTCCAACTTAGCGGCCTTTCCGAAGATTAGACACGCATACCTAGATCATCATGTGTTTTTGTTGACGGGGAACGTCAGATCCTGGAATGCGTGAAGAATCGACTGGTTCTCGAGATAGATGTTTATTACCATATAGTAATGCAATAAGAGTTTTGAGGGATTGAGGGCCATACCTGACTTACCTGTGCAGGCGTAACAGCGGGACATTGATGTTGTTTAGCTTTAACTGCAATCAAAACTCATTGGCACATGAATTTCACAATATGATACATTCAACAGTTCAACGGCTCATAGGGGACCGTTCTTAAATTGGACGGCTCATGGTAAACCGCCATATGGATCTTTAACGGTCATATGAAGGCCGTTCAATGCTAAGTAACCGTTTACAGAATAACGGCCCTCAGGTAGCCGTTCTTATGGTATGGCGGTCTATCGCTAGACCGCCATTCTCAACGTCGGTTCAAAAATATAAACCCCTTCCCCTTCCCTCCTCCTACCGTAACGGCAGGAAGAGAGGAGGAGAAGAGGAAGGATAGCAGCAGCGGCGCCCCTTACTCTCATTCTCTCTCTCTTTCTCTCTCTCTCTCGCTCACGATGGCCTCCCCGGCTCTCTCTCTCTCATTCTCTATCATCCTCCTCTTCATTCTCTCTCGGGCGATGGTGACCGGCGGTGGTAACGGCGGCGAGCGGCTGGTAGACGTGACGGATTCCTCGCCAGAGACGAGCCCTTCGGCGGCCGAGGAGACGACGGGAGCGGCGGCAGAGGCGACCTCGGCCGGAGAGGACTTCTCCGTCGACGACCTCGCCCTCATGCTCGTGGAGGAGGGCGCGACCGGCACCGACGGCGATCGTGCGGGCGGCGGCGATGCGGCGGCGGAAGCACCACGCCCGGCCAAGAGGCGTCGGGGCTCGGAGGTAGGTCCCTCTCGCCTTCTTTTTGCATAGCATGGGGGAATGGGGGCTGTCCACGGCGTGCGGGGCGGAACTCGCCGTCGTCGGAAGAGATGACGGAATGACGGTCCCCATCGGGCCGCCAATCAGACCAAAACGGCCCAGGAGAGGCCGTTAAACACACCCGGTCTTCGAGGTCACCTCAGAACAAAACGGCCCCCAACGGACCGTCAAACAGAACAGCGGTCCAGGAGTGGCCGTTGACACTAACGTAGCAACCCTTAGCATTCAGAACAATACGGTCCCCATTGGACCATTCAAAATAGCACCGCGGCCCTAGTAGGGCCGTTGAATGATTCACAAACCTCAGAACAACGGTTCACGGACAACCGTTGTGAATGGAACAGCGGCCCAGGAATGGCCGTTTTATTCAAAACATCACAGGATAGGACGGTCTATGGACGGCCGTCATAGGCAACAAAACGGCCAGGGGAAGGCCGTTGAACACTCAACAACTAAAATGATGAACATCACAGGGTAACCCCCCCTTCTTTTGTTATTAAGAAATATGAAACTAATGAGATGAATGAATGAATGCAGGGAAAGCGTCGGACCCGTATCTCTTGGCTGCAGGTTCGGTCAGTGTATCTTGCACTGCCGGACTTTCAGCGGGAGAGGCTGGCTGCCATGGGGTTCGCCCCATTCCTCAGTGTTGAGGTGTGTCGCTTTGACACACCTCTTCTCTATGCCCTGCACGACCGCTGGGATCCGGCGAGTCGCACGTTCCTCTTCCCGTGGGGTCACATGGTCCCCACGCTAGAGGACGTGGCCAGGCTCACTGGTTTGCAGGTGCACGGTCTACCGGTGACTGGGATCTCCTTCCCCGATTACCGCGGCATGGCCGAGAGGCTGTTAGGGCTTGCACTCCAGACGACACGTCGGCAGACCACGCTTCTTCCGCGGGCAGCTCTCCAGGACAGCCTAGGGCTGCGACGGGCCGGACTTGCAGTGGGCGAGCGTCCAGAGGAGCACTTGGACCGGCTGGTGACGCGCGTGCGGCCTCGAGTAGCAGCAGGACCGGGTGCAGAGGCGGACATGGTTCTTCGGCGGTTCCTGATGTTCTTGTTCGGGCGACTCCTCTTCTCTACGCGTGCGGACGTCATCCACTGCCGACTTCTTCCGTTCCTCGAGGACCTAGAGCACGTGGGAGACTACGCGTGGGGTGCTGGTGTACTCGCCTTCCTTTTTGAGAGCCTCAGCTCGACGTCCCGACGGACGATGTTGGGGGGCTTCTCTCCCCTTCTCCAGGTATGACTCTGACTCAGAACTCATGCAATTTCCTAGGACCTAGACTCTAGATGCTGACGACTTGTGCATGATGCAGGCATGGGCTTACGTGCGGCTGCCTTCTCTGTACAGGGGACTAGAGTCCCGCCCTGGGCTCTTCCCCATTCTGCGACGGTGGGAGCCGACTCGGGGGTCAGGGACCCTGACACGGCAGGTGCGCGACCTGCAGGACGATGTCGACATGCTTCCTCGCGCCTCGGTACGACTTCTAAACCTTAGCCTTTATTTGGAAAATGCTTGTTTTATATGATGTTGATGTGATTGCTGATGTATGCAGGTGCAGTGGACTCCTTATGCACATGAGGACGTGACAGAGCAGCCGTGGGTGGTGAGAGCTCTCACCTTCTCCGGGCGTGATGTGTGGTTACACTGCATGAATGTAGTGGAGCCCCTTTACTCCCGGCTGGTGATGAGGACGACCGGCGTCTCTCAGCCCGTGGTAGACTTCCCGGCGCAGGAGAGTGCGAGGGAGAGGGTGACGCGGAGCACCCGAGGGCTGACTCAGTAGTGCGATTGGGCGGCGCGGAACGCCGAGCAGGTTGCCGACTGGCAGGCAGGTGGGCGTGTGGTGACCGCTCGTGCTGACAGTGATGCGGCGTACGTGACTGCGTACGTCAGGCATTACGGAGACCGCGTGTTCCGAGGATCACGCCGACCGGTACAATTCTAAACTCAGACTTAATCTACATGCTTTATGATTTCTATATGCTGTACTGACTTCCTTTCGACATGCAGATTGACCCTGAGGGACGCTTAGCGGAGCTGCAGGGGCTCCTTCATGCCACCATCCAGGAGAGGGATGAGGCTCGCCGAGCCCTCGAGTTACTGGTATGTTCCTAAACTCTGGACTCTTACATTTCTATATGATGTTTATGCATGTGACTATCCTGGGATATTTGGGTGCAGCGAGCTGAGGCTGCTCAGAGGCGTGGAGCGGAGGCTCCTTCTTCTTCTTCTGTTGAGACACCGGCCGACCGAGCAGCCCGGGATGCCGAGTTCCAGCGGATGGTGGAGCGGGCCGAGGCAGCGGAGAGCGAGCTTGCCGTGCGGGTACACTTCTGACGCTTTCCTTTGTTTATTTATGCATGATATGAATGGAATGTGCTAATGTTTGATGCATGCAGGTGGACGACGTGAGGGTTGCTATGGAGGAGGCTACCCGTGCCAGAGAGGAGGTGGCCCACCTACGGGCTGAGTTGGTGCAGGTTGAGGCTCGGGCCCAGGAGGCGACTGTGAGCGCCCAGAGGTCGGCGTCTCGAGCCAGGGCGGAGTTAGCCGAGGCTCAGGAGGAGGTGAGGCGGCTCCAGTCGGCAGAGGCTGCCGAGTTCCGGGAGAAGGTGAGAGGACTTCATCCTATGCTGACTGCCGAGCTGGAGCAGTCACAGGCAGAGCTGGAGCGAGAGCGAGCAGCGTCTCAGGAGCGAGAGGTGCTGCGGCTCGTGGCTGAGAGGGAGGCGGCCCATTTGTGTGAGCAGCTTGCGCGAGCTCAGCCGGCCGACGCTCTTGAGACGGGACTTCTCCGGGCGGAGGTGGAGCGCTACCGAGCGGAGGTGGAGCGCTACCGAGAGAAGGTGGAGCGCCACCGAGTGACGATAGCGGAGCTGGAGCCTTTCAGGATCGAGGCCCTTGTGCTGCGGGGCCAGGTTCAGGGTATGACGATGAGCCGTTCGAGGAGCCGATCGGTCGTACCGAGTGGCAGCCAGGCTACTCACACCTCGGTGAGACGTTACCTGGCGAGTTCCTCTCAGCGGGAGAGGAACGAGAGTGATGAGCGACGACGACGTCGCGATGATGCTGAGACTTCTTCGATGGCCCCGCCAGCGAAGAGACAGGAGGGAGGTGGAGACAGTGACAGGCCAGAGGGTGAGGCCTGATTTTGTACTTTTTCCTCTTTTTTCTTTTCTTTTTTTTATGAGATTTTTATGTTTTTTGGGATGATGATATGTATATATGATGCACCCCTTTTTTTAGTTTTTGTATGGATGTATGAATGTATGCAAATGGATGAGTGTATGTATGAATGACAATGGGTGAGGGAGGCGATGACAGACTCGGGTGAGCTGCGTGAGAGGTAGCGAGGTACGCCGACTCAGGGTGAGCGACGCGAGCGGAGGTGAGGCACGCCGACTCAGGGTGAGCGACGCGAGCGGAGGTGAGGCACGCCGACTCGGGGCGAGTGACGCGAGCGGAGGTGAGGCATGCCGACTCAGGGCGAGCGACGCGAGTGGAGGTGAGGCACGCCGACTCGAGGTGAGTGACGCGAGCGGAGGTGAGGCACGCCGACTCGAGGTGAGTGACGCGAGCGGAGGTGAGGCATGCCGACTCAGGGCGAGCGACGCGAGTGGAGGTGAGGCACGCCGACTCGAGGTGAGTGACGCGAGCGGAGGTGAGGCACGCCGACTCGAGGTGAGTGACGCGAGCGGAGGTGAGGCACGCCGACTCGAGGTGAGTGACGCGAGCGGAGGTGAGGCACGCCGACTCGAGGTGAGTGACGCGAGCGGAGGTGAGGCACGCCGACTCGAGGTGAGTGACGCGAGCGGAGGTGAGGCACGCCGACTCAGGGTGAGTGACGCGAGTGGAGGTGAGGCACGCCGACTCGAGGTGAGTGACGCGAGCGGAGGTGAGGCACGCCGACTCAGGGTGAGTGACGCGAGCGGAGGTGAGGCATGCCGACTCAGGGCGAGCGACGCGAGTGGAGGTGAGGCATGCCGACTCAGGGCGAGCGACGCGAGTAGAGGTGAGGCACGCCGACTCGAGGTGAGTGACGCGAGCGGAGGTGAGGCACGCCGACTCGAGGTGAGTGACGCGAGCGGAGGTGAGGCACGCCGACTCGAGGTGAGTGACGCGAGCGGAGGTGAGGCACGCCGACTCGAGGTGAGTGACGCGAGTGGAGGTGAGGCACGCCGACTCAGGGCGAGCGACGCGAGTGGAGGTGAGGCAGCTCATGAGTTTAGAGAACAACGGCCAGGCAAAAACCGTTTTGGCAAGAATGACGGCCAAGACAGGGCCGTGGGTTGCTTAAGAATGACGGCTACGCCATAGCCGTCATTGAATATAACGGTCAAGTGTAGACCGTTAATTGGCGCAGGCCGACTAAAAATGACGGTCCAGGGTAGACCGTGGACATGATAATGACGGTCTCCCTTGGGCCGTTCAAAAAATGAATGACGGTCTATCGTACGACCGCCAATCAGCACGATCTTAGAAGCCAAATTGAATTCCCTTAAGCCCATTCAATCCTGGTGTGCTCTCGTGCATCATGCGTTCCAGTGGAGCGAAACACGGGATGAGACCTCCTATAAGTAAGGGGTGCTCTGCCTTCAGCCTGAACCCAACCTCTTCTTCTTCTTCTTAAGTTTCTTCCCTCTAAATCACCACCAAATCATCATGAAGAGGAGTTTTGGTGAGCATTCTTTGGGTGAGGGAGACCATTCAGGCCCTAAGGCTGCGAGGAAGGAGCGAGAGGAGATTGCGCGTTTGGGTTCTATTCCTCGACATCTCAGTTCAAATCCTTCTAGAGAGGTATGTTTAAATCACTTCAAACTTGGTTCATTTGATTCTGTTTCGTCTAATATCTCTTTCTTTCTGCATTACTTTCCTCGTTTTCTCCTTTTTAGCTCCTTCCTGGCTCTCGCCGATACTCTTCTCTTAAGTGGGTGGCTCCCACGGTTCGTGCCTTGCCCCTAGGGGTAACCCACATCCTTAGTTCTTGGCACTTACAATCCTTGCTGTTCTTAGGTCGTAACTTCCAAAAGATTTCCTTTGACTGGCACAGTATTTCAGCCCTTGTAGAAATGTGGCACCCACAGACCCACACTTTTATCTTTCCATCCTTTGAGGCCACCGTCCTTTTAGAGGAAGTAGAGGCTTATCTGTCTCTCCCTAAGTCTAGGGTTGGGGAGGAGGATCTAGTGTGTCACACAGTTGCCCCTATAGATCCAGTTGCCATCTTTAGCGAGTTCATAGAAGACTCGAGTGAGATCAAGACCTTTGTGGGAGCCCGTCATATTCACCTTCTTCCTCTTAGCCAGTGGGTGGTGGCACATTGTAGGAACAAATGCGGGTGGCATGAGGCTATTGCCAAGGCTGTATCCATTTGCTTGTGTGGTGCTATCCTCTTTCCGTCAGCCGACCACGTGCTAGATCTTCCCGTCCTTAGCACCATCAGTGGTTTATGGAGAGGGCTTTCTATTTCCCAGGCTATCTTAGCCTATTTTTATGAAGGGCTTAGCTCTGCTGCCCTGAGTGGTCCACTGTTTGGTTCTATGATTCTCTTAGAGTGTTGGGTGGGCGTGAGACTGAAGTTTATCCCTAGGGCAGGCATAGAGACTGAGAGTAGGATCTTCGGGAGCCATCCACTTTCTTTTATCGGTGGCGGGTTTGGTTTCTCTTCGCAGGTGGAGTGCCGTACGGGGGATATGCGGACCAGAGAAGAATGGCGCAGGTACCTGAGTCGGCTACCCGTGGAGAGGTTCGTGATGCGGCCTAACTTCTTGGTGACTACGGAGATCAGACTGCCCAGAGGACAGGGTCTGGATTTGAGGCTAGTGAGTGATACCGTACTGGCCGTGTATTATCCACACAGGTGCCATTTGCAGGTCGGGGTATCGCGGACCCTGCTTCCTCCGTTGTCGCACTTCCCTTCTCTTCAGGCTAGACAGATTGGCACTGAGCACGATGAGCAGAGTGTGAGGAGTGCACTAGTGATGTGGGGAATCAGCAAGGTGCGTGCCTTGCCAGCAGAGGTGGAAGAGGCGACCGAGACTCGCCAGGCGTATATCAGAGAACTGAGAGAGATGTGCCCCTGCGGGAATGCCCAGCGGAGGATTGAGTGATTGTACTTTTCCTTCCTTTTTATGATGCTTGATAAGTGAGAGTGCCTTGTTTGAGAGTGAGAATTGTTTGTATCAAGAATAAAAGTTGGAGTGACTAATTTTGCCCCTTGCAGTTGTTCTGTTGTTACTTCGTCTTCTTGCTCCATCGTCCTGCACATTATTAGCAATGAAACAGGTTAAATCTGTTTTAGGCTTAGCCCCTTGCCTTGTGACAAGTGCGGAGGTAACCAGTGCTTGATTTTTGGTCAAGGGGCAAGCCTTATTAAATAAGCGAAGGAAAAGAGAAATGATAACAATGCAATGCATGCATGCCATGAATGCAAGTCATGAATATTTTTGGATTTTTTTTTTCAATATTTTTGGATTTTGAAATATTCAATGTTTTTGGGTTTTAAGTTTTTTTTTTAAAATATTTGTTGTTTTTTTGATTTTGAAATATTTGTTGTTTTTGGATTTTGAAATATTTGATTTTTTTTTGGATTTTGAAATATTCAACGTTTTTGGATTTTGAAATATTCATTGTTTTGGGTTTTGAAAACCGATGCTTCCGTAACAAGACATGCCTCCCTCGTAACCTGAGGATTCCTCCTGAGATTGGCGTGTGATTGAAGGGACCCTCCTGGCCCGAACTTTTATTTGCCTGACGGTGTTCTGCCAGGGCCACCCCCAGGGTACTCAGCTTTGTCCTGAAAAGAAAAAGATTATGGAGACAAGCTTACACCCGTCATGTGAGTTTTTAAGACTTGAATTCTTTCCTGGGTGCCCCTCAAAGCTTCGGTCTGTTGTGTCGGGGTTTTGGTGTTCGTCATCGAACCTTAAGCCACCACATTTGTCATTCTTGCTATGCCTAGTTGTTCCAATTTCCCAAATATTTTCATTTATTCATTTTTTCCTTTTTGTTCTTCTTCTCTCTTTTTCTTTCTTTTTCTTGTGGCTTCAGGTCATAACGAACTGCCCCTATTTGAGACTTATCTCGTATTAGGGTACCCAGGTCAGGCATCGCCTCCTTATTTACTCCTCATTCTTGGGTTCAGCCGAAGCAAGAAACGTACAGGGACTACAACTTTCCTCCAGAGTGTGGCCCCGGGAAACGGTGTTTGGCGGAACTGGGGACAAGACCAAAGGGTCGTGTTTGTGTGTTCAGCTTCTCTCAGTGATTCTTATGAACAGGGGAAGCTTGCATTGCTAGGGAAGCACGTGGTTAGACTCTTTTTTTAGGGATAGAAGCGTTTGAGATATAACCCGTTCCACGGATTTGCCAGTTCTTCTCCTTCTGAGTTCGTCAACCGATAGGCATTACCTGGATAGACTTCCTTGATGACGAACGGCCCTTCCCAGTTTGGCTGCAACTTAGCCCTTGGACCACCTGTTCGGATGAATTTCCTTTTCAAAACCATATTGCCTATTTCAAACTTTCTTTCGATTACCTTCTTTTGAAAATGACGTGAGACCCGCTTTTGATAAACAGAAGCGTGATTGGCCGCATTTAACCTCTTCTCATCTAACAGTTCCAGCTGTGCTAGTAACGCCTCTCGACGCTCGTCGAGATTAAGTTCCTTATCTAGCTGCACTCTTAGGGAAGGGATGAGAATCTCATACGGGAGTACCGCCTCCATCCCATAGGTGAGGGCAAAGGGAGTCTGCCCTGTGGGAGTTCGGACAGAGGTGCGATAAGCCCATAGAGCGTCTATCAATTTATCAGCCCAATCAGCGTGCCGGTGGGATTCACACGTTTTCTTGATGATTTTAAGAAGGGTTTTATTGGTGGCTTCGGCTTGACCGTTGCCTTGTGGATAATATGGTGATGAATGATGCAATGCAATACCAAATTTCTTACAGAGGTCCTGGAGTTCTTGAGACACAAATTGTGGCCCATTGTCGGTGACAATGTCGCTTGGTACCCCGAACCGCGAGATGATGTTCTTTGTGATGAAGCGGCAAACTATGGTAGCTTTGATCTCTGCATAGGCTTCAGCTTCCGCCCACTTCGTGAAATACTCTGTAGCGGTGAGGATGAAGGATTTCTGTTTTACTTGGGCGTTAGGGTCACCTAACGGACCGACAATATCAAAGGCCCACATGGAGAAAGGCCATGGGGCGGATAGTGGGCGAAGAGATGAAGCAGGGGCGTGGATTTTGTCAGCATGGAGCTGGCACTGAAGGCACCTACGGACGTAGGTAGAGCAATCTTCCTCTAGGGTTGGCCAATAGTAGCCCTGCCTAAGGATCTTCTTAGCCAATGCCTGTCCATTCACGTGACCTCCACATTCACCGGAGTGAGCAGCTTCCACTACTTTCCAAGCTTCATCGTCATCTAAACACCGCATCAGAACTCCATTGAGAGCGCGCCTGTACAATTCTCCTGCAACGATTGTATACCTCGAGGCGACTCTTCTGATGGCTTTTCTTTGTGTCGCATTGGCTTCCTCCGGGAGAGAACCATCCCGACAATATTGCTCAATCTCATGGAACCATGGCAACTCATCTTCGTCCAAGATTTCTTCCAATTCTGCTAAGGATACTTCCTTAACCTCTTCTTTAGCCGCTTTCTCTTCCATAATCTTCCTAAGGTTAGCAAACCAAGGATCTTGCAGAGAGGGAGCGTCCATCCGTTGGACCACAATGGTCTTAGTGGAATGACTAAGGGAGAAGGATAAAGAGGAAGCGAGAGATGCTAATGAATCAGCAAGAATATTTTGAGATCGGGGAACATGAACGTAGATGAGTTTGCTAAATTGTCTAGCCAAGAGTGTGACCAAATCTTGATATGGCTTTAGTTTGGGGTCACGGGTGCGATAAGTTGACAGAACTTGACGCAGCACCAATTGAGAATCTCCCATGATGTTGAGGTATCGTGCGCCTAAGAGATAGGCGTGCTTTAGTCCAGCTAGGAGAGCCTCATACTCGGCTATGTTGTTGGTGGCAGAGAAAGAGAGCTGGTAGGCAAAAGGGACGGTGATACCTTCGGGAGTAAGGAGGACAGCGCCGATGCCACGGCCCTGGGAATTGAGCGCGCCATCGAAATGTAGAGACCAAAAGGGAGGCGGATGAGAGATAACTGCAAGGTGTTCATCAGGGAATTCGTCCTGGATTGAATCAGTGTAGGGGATAGGAGAATGAGCAAGATGCTCAGCAATAGCATACCCCTTGATGGCCTTCTGGACGACGAAGGTGATATCAAATTGAGAGAGAAAGCTCTGCCAGCGAGCTAATCGACTAGAGAGGACGGGTTTCTCGAGGAGGTAGCGGATTGGGTCCATTCTAGAGATCAACCTTACCTCATGGGCTAGGAAATAGTGTTTTAACTTCTGAACTACCCATACCAATGCTACACTAGTCTTTTCCATGGCAGTGTACCGGGATTCGGCAGAATTGAACAATCGGGAGAGATAATATGCTGCCCTCTCTCTTCCTTCATCATCCACTTGTGCCAGGACAGCACCTAGGGAATCCTCAGCGACAGAAATGTATAGGATCAAAGGCTTTCCGGGGACAGGAGGTTGCAAGACAGGAGGGTTGGACAGATAAACTTTAAGCTCCTCATAGGCCTTCTGACATTGTTCGTTCCATTTAAACTCGGCCCCCGCCTTTAATAAGTCGTAGAATGGGCGGCATCTATGAGAGTGTTGAGATATGAATCTTCTAACGAACTGCAAACGCCCAATCAGACCACGAAGCTCCTTAAGATTCCTAGGCGGTGGCATTTCCATTACGGCATTTGCCTTATTAGGATCAATCTGAATCCCTCGTTTGCTAACCATGAACCCAAGTAATTTCCCGGATGCGACTCCAAAGACACATTTCTTAGGATTCATCTTCAATTGGTATTCCCTAGCCCTTTGCAACACTTTGGCTAAAATGGCGGGGTGTTCTTCTTTTGTCCTCGACTTCACCAGAATATCATCCACATAGGCCTCCATGTAGACGTGCATCATGTCGTGGAAGATGGCCACCATTGCCCGTTGATAGGTAGCACCTGCGTTCAGCAGTAGGTGCCCCAAGGCGTGGTGAAGGAGGTTTTCTCTTGATCTTCTAGAGCAAGACGGATTTGGTTGTATCCTGAATACCCGTCCATGAACGAGAGAGCCTCAAACCCAGCGGTATTATCTACCAAAACATCGATGTGAGGAAGCGGGAAATCGTCTTTCGGACATGCTTTGTTTAAGTCCCTGAAATCAATACAAATTCTGACTTTGCCATCCTTTTTTATTACCGGGACTATATTGGCCACCCACTGTGGATAAAGCACAACCCTGATGAATCTGGCCTTATGTAATTTGTCCACCTCTTCTTTCATTCTCAAGGCCATATGTGGGTGGAATCTTCTGAGCTTTTGTTTAACAGGAATCGCCCCTGGCTTTAAGATTAACCTGTGTTCCACTAAAGCGGGGTCGAGACCCGGCATGTCCTCGTAGGACCAGGCAAAAGAATCGATGTACTCTCTCAAAACCTTGATGAGCTCCTCTTCTACCTTAGGAGGGAGATCAGCTGCAATAGATATGGGCCTGGGATCCTCTTCGGTTCCTAAATTGATTTCTTTAGTGGGTTCATCCACTGCTGACGAGGGTTCGTCGAATCTTCTCAATCCTTGTGCGTATAGGTCAGCAATGTCCTCCACATCACTTTCCTCATCATCCGCTGGGTCTTTCTCGTCTACAATTTTATACACTCCTAGTCCGTCATTGCTCCACACCCGGCCTTCTGAATCCTCATCCTCTTTTAAAGAGACGGTGGTGGCTACGAATTCTGGGCATCTGAGGAGGGCCTGGCATCTCAAGGCCAGATCCTGTAGGAACCTATCGGGAATGGAACGGGAGTGACATGCCAGTGGTGGCGTTGCAGAGGTGGATGGGCTATCTAAGGGAGAACATGCTTCTACCCTGACTGACTCGACTAACCTAGGAGACTCAACTACCTGTACATCTACCCTAGGAGACAGAAAATCTAGTGGAAAAGGAGCAGGGGTTTGGTGCCCCTGGGGAGTGGATGAGCAGAAGACAGCATAGTCTTCGACTGAAATGTAAGTTTGAAAGTTGACGTTTTTTTTTTTTTGGGTATCTTCTACTACCAGAAGAGAGCAAGAAGAATCAGAATCAGAAGGTGGAGGCAGAGGAAGGAGTTGTTTTGTGAAGAATTGAGGAAAGAGAGAGAAGAAGGTATCGGGGGAGAACCACATCCCGTGAACTCGGGGATTAGGAGAAGGAGGTGAAGATAGATCGAGTAGATCAATGGGCGGACAGTGCCCGCAATTGGAGGGAATGAATAGAATTTTTGACGGTCTCCCCGTGAAACACGGCTTGACCAGTATTGGAGGGGATCGAATCACAAAGTTTGGGTAAACTGTTGAGGCCAAATGAGCAGGAGGAATAAAGAAGGAAATGTCGGAGCTTCCTGCCTCTTGTATCTTCTGTGGCCTTATCAGAGCATGCCTAACCATGGGCATCTCTGTCTCCTTCATTTGAGTGGCTGGATCAGTAAACAGACTTGACATTTCAGCAAAATAATCTTCAAGATCTCCCACCAACCCCTGCAGAGGCGGCGGTGGGTCAGCAACAATATTAACAATGGGAGCATCTTTCTTTTCTTCCTTGGGTTGTGGCTTATTTGCGGTGCCGGGCTGTAGTGGACCCTTTACAAAGTGTTGCCGGTAGTCCCAGGTTAGTGGCCCAGAATCTGCCTGAATGGTAGTGTTATGATAGCCTAAGCCCCGACGACCCATCTTCTTGCTTTCAGAGATGGGTTTGGCCTTTCCCTGTAACCGTGCGCCGAGACCAAGGCCTGGCTGATAGCCTAGCTTCATGATCATGTCCCAGCCTTTAGAATTTTTGGATTTAGGCTTAGCTCCGGCATTCTTGCGTGTTGTAATGGGTTTGCCTGCCGCATAAGCCCATGGGTAATTTATGTCCATGACTGACAATACTGGCCTATTGCTCGGCCATAGAGTGGGGAGAACCTGGTCAGTGATGGCATCCACTGCCTGGACGGTGGAAACACTCTTGACTTTGACCACCCGCCCCTGGAAGGAGAATTTCAGGCACTGATGGGCGGTGGAAGGTACCGCTTGCAGAGCATTTATCCATGGACGACCCAGAATAGCCTTGAACATCGGATCTATGTCTAGGACGTAGAATTCCACCTCTATTTGTAACGGCCCTAGCTCAGCCTGTAATGTGATGACCCCGTGACATGCCCTTCTGGAATTGTCATAGGCGGCAATGGTTGTCGGTGTCGGCTTCAGCATACTTTCAGAAATGTTGCAGGCACGCAGAGTACTTAATGGACAAACATTTATTGAAGCCCCAGTGTCCACTAGCACTGAGTCTACCACTACCTGGTTCAAGGTGATGGTGACGCATAGCGGCATTTGGCGTGCTTCAGGGGGCGCGAGTTCGGCCTCAGAGAATGTGATAGCGGGCCCCTTGGTAACAGTAGCCAACACTGACGGCAAGCTGTCTATCGCCACATCTTCGTTCACTATGACCTTTTGCAGAAACGTCCTTAATGCTTCTTGGTGTAGAGGTGAACGTTTGATCAACTCCAAGACAGAGATCTTTGCCGGCATCCGGTCAAGATGTTGCAACAGGTCGTATGTGGAACCGGGCACGGGGTCAACTTCATTGTCTTGTGCTGCTGATGCTGAGATGGAGGGTATTTGGGGAGGTGCACTGGTAGAGGGGTAAGTCCTTTGAAATAACCGCCCGCTCCTGAGGGCAAGGTTTTGTGCTGGCATGGCTGTAGGTGGGCTCCCGCTTGACCCAGTGGGGTGAATGAGAATGGAAGGGATGGCAGTCTTGGTGATGGGGGATATGATAGGCATAGTAAGCGAAGGTTGTGGTGAAGGTAAAATGGGCGATGGGTGAGGTAAAGGGGCGGTTAGTGGACTGCAGTGATTGGTGGACAAGATAGTGGAAGGTATAGTAGGTGGGGAAGTATAATGTTGTGGGGGGATAGGCGAGAGAATATGGCTTCTCGGAGTGGTAAGTATGGTGGAAGGATGGATGACGGGGGAAGTTGTGGAAGGCATGGAAGGCCGAAGGATGGAAAAGACGGCGGGTGAGGTAGAGTGCGTAGGGATGTGGCGTAAGGTTAACAGGTGTGCGGGATCGTCAATGGTCCACCCTGCGTCAGGAGCCGGGTGGCGTAACATGTTGACTTGGGCCGGTGCCGGCGGCTGCTGTTGTTGTTGAGGAGCGGGTGCATGTACTGGCATGGGATTTTGGTGGATCCCTAAGTTTGGCTGCTGCTGCTGTTGCTGTGGCTGCTGTGGCTGGAATTGCTGAGGTTGTTGCTGAAACTGCTGTTGCTGTGGTGCTGCCTGTTGCGGCCTTGCTGGCCCTCTTCTCAGATCTTCAATCAACTTCCTCATCTGAGCCCAATCGATCCTGTGACCTTCGTGCAGGTCGTATACCAGGTCCCTAAAATGATAACACCTCTCAATGGTGTGCCCCGGCTGCCGGTGATATACACAATATCGGGACAGATCGGCGGCCGGATTCATGTTCGGGCGCTCAGGTGGCAATTGTAAATCGCCAGTATGCATCAGCGCTGCAAAGACATTAGTGAGCGTCTCTGGGAGAGGAGGATAGTTGGCTCTTTTAGCAACTGGACGAGCAGGTGCGTAGGTAGCAGGCGGGGGAGTGTTATGGTATTGCAGTGGTTGCTGGGGCTGTTGTGGTGGTGGCGGAGATTGTTGTTGAGGGTGTTGCTGCGTGGGAAAGGAAGGGCGAGGTGATGCGGAGAAATGGGGGTTGCTTTGCTGGGGGAAGTGGGAGGTGGCAGTCTGGCTAACTACCTGCACCTGCTCGTTTGTTTGGACTCCCTCGGTAACAGGGCCCTGTGGTTTTCTGGAACTCTTGGGCTTCTGGGCTTCGAAGAGAGAATGAATGGGGGAGTCCTTAAACTGGGTCTGGATAAACCGGGCCCGACTGTACAGTTGATGCATACTGGTGATGTCATTCAACATTAGGACATTCCGGAAGAGAGGGGTTGCATTAGAAATGAGCAGTTTGATCTTTTCTTCTTCCGGAATCTGCCCGGGCACACGGGAGGCTATCTGCCTCCACCTATCGGCATAGGTAGCGAAGTCTTCATCAGCTTTCATCTTCTCGGCCACTAAGTCCGTGAATGAGTATTCGGGTCCGACCCGATCTTGGAATCTTTGCACGAATTTCTCCTTGATCGTCTTGAAGCTCCCAACCTCCTCCAGTGGCAGAGCGTAAAACCATTCGAGTGCCACCCCGTCCAGGGATCGCCGGAATAGATATGCAAGGAGGTGATCGTCATGCTGGTATGGTCCCGACTCGTACAGGAATTCCTTGATGTGGATGAACGGGTTGCCGTTCCCGTTGTACTTTCGGTATGTCGGGAGCTCTGACTGAGAAGGGAATCGGATGTCCCGGAAATTAGGAGTGAGAGCATCTGCGAAGGATGGTGGGCCAACCCTCTTATTGAGGAGATCGATCTGCTGTTGGAGAACTGCCAAGCGATCGTCACTTCCTTGTTGAGGTAGAGGGACTTGAGGTGGAACTGAAGGGTAGTGAGAGGCAGCTGGATGGACAGTAGAAGCCGAGGGATAATGGGAGACAGCCGGATGGATAGTGGGGGCCATGAGCCCGTAAGATGGATGTTGAGTCCAAAAAGGACCCACATCAGCGTAAGCGAGTTGAGCTATTCCGGGCTGCAGCCGAGTAGAATCCACTTGGGCCAGAGGGGCCGGTGGTGCTGATGAGACGGCCGCGTGGGCACTAGCACGAGGAGATAAGGGAATTTGACTCTTCCCTTTGTCTGCAGGAGGGTGGGCTGAGGTAGAAGCCTGGCCAGATTGATATATTGGAAACTGGAGGACCTGTGGGCGAAGAGGGGTATGGTCCACTGGGGCAACAGACGGTGCTCCGGACCTCTCAGCAGGATGGGTGGAAGAGACAGGAAGGGTTACAGCGGGCGGGACCTCTGCCCCGAGGGCTTGCTTGAATATCTGGAGTTGATCCTGGTCAAGTTGGGACATGAGTTGGAGTAGTTGGCTCGCCGAAGGGGAGCCAAACTGAGGGAGCGTGGGTGGCGCAACCTCAGCGATGGAGGAAGGGGGAACAAAGACGAACCCCTCCCCATTCAGGGAGGAGGCGACCCCGGAGACGTCCTCGAGGAGCCCCTGAGGAAGAGAATCCTCGCGGGTGGGGATGGACCCGAAAGAAGACATGCTGGATGATGATGAGTTGAATAAAGGGTTGCAATAGAGGGAGAGTAGAGAACCGTCCCTAGGAGATGATCCCGAGGGAGGGGAACAATGCTGCATGCAATGGGATGCACAAGCTAGAGAGACTTAAGACCAAAGTACACAAGTAGAAGCAAAACAATCACACAATGAAAGGTGGAGACGAGAAGGGAGTCAACCAAGTATGCACACACTTTGAATGATATCGCAAGTTTTCAGAATTCTTTTCTCTTAGGCTTAGTGTTTTGATTAAAATGTAGAGTTCGCTCGGACACTTGGGAGCCTAATAACGGTATGATGGGGGAACTGGCTGACTCTAAGGGGGATCACTCTCCACGTATGCGGAACCTAGACACGGTGTGGCGATGGTACAACCGGCCCGGCGTCCGTGTGGGAATCCACGGCTCACGGGGGCTTACGGAGGTCCTCGGCAAGATTCCCTAGTCGGCTCCAAGGAATATGGAGACGAGAGGAAATCCTACTTCGGTAGGAAATGTAACTACAGTATGAAGTGAATGATCCTAGGTGCACCGGAGTGCATGCAAAGCCTAACCTAGAAATCTAGCAATCACATATGAAATCAAATAATAAAATCATGAAGCAATCAATAATATGATAGAAAATAACAAGTGGACAGCAGGGGGACCAATGCTGGGAACAACAATTAGGGATAACAAGTGCCAGCCGCAGACTCTGCGCCAAAATAACGGTCTACTGGAGACCGCGGAAATGACTATAACGGCTCTGGAAGAGCCGCTAAAGTACAGAGCTGCAGAACGGGAATGGCGGCCTGATGATGACCGCTACATAAGTATGACGGCACTATGAAGGCCGTTAAATGAGCAGAGCACGGCAGTGATAATTGCGGGGAATACCAGATAACGACGGCTGGAAGAGAACCGTTGTACACAGAATGACGGCTGATACAGAACCGCTGAACTTCACAGAGACAGAGATTGGTCAGCAAACCAGAAGCACGACGGGCATCAGATGTCCCACCGTGATCGCCAAAAAAAAAGGAGAGGTGTTGATATGTTATTCCTCCTCGAGTTAAATAATATTGAAGAGATAAAAAACAGGAGGAAAGATGAAGCTGTTGACCGTGATCGCCACCCGGTGAAAGCGCCGGGACTCGGAAGCTACGGGAGAATGCGGGTCCGTTCCTCCACTCCTCCTGGCCGGCCAGAAGGTGCGGGCCTCGTGCTTTTGGTTGCTGACCTGAAAGCAAACGGTGAAACACACAGATAAACGGAGATTAGCTAAATGATAGTGTAGTAGGTGTACTAATTGAAATAAAGCAAAGGAAGAACATGGCCCGGCGATACCTGGAGGTTTTGAAACCCCGTTTAGGGCGCCGGAAACAGTAGGAAAGATAATAAATGCCAACGAAATGATGTATGTGATGTGTGATGCAGTGGAGAAAAGACGTGTGTGTGGTGAGCAAACAGAGAAGGACTAGAAACACAGAAACATGAAGCGTGAAGTTCCCTGCACCGGGGGCCTGCGAGGGATGTAGAAGGCCCCCACTCCCTGACGAACGGGCGGATGCTGTATGAGATTTGGCGATGGAATTCGACAGCACTTCGTGATGGTCCCCCCCTTTCCTCTGTCAGAACGGACGCTGTATGAGATTTGGCGATGGAGTTCGACAGCACTTCGTGATGGTCCCCCCCTTTTTCTGTCAGAACGGACGCTGTATGAGATTTGGCGATGGAGTTCGACAGCACTTCGTGATGGTCCCCCCCTTTTTCTGTCAGAACGGACGCTGTATGAGATTTGGCGATGGAGTTCGACAGCACTTCGTGATGGTCCCCCCCTTTTTCTGTCAGAACCCGTGAGCTATATATATAGAGCCCAGGGCTTCGAGCTTAATCAGGGGTTAAGGGGAATGACGGTCGGTCAAAGGCCGGTAAATGAGAGCATCGTGTCAATATTACCAACGACATTCTCCTCTTAATCCGCCTGGAATCACGGGGGTCTAATCTGGGTGGCCTTAACAATGACGGTCTTACGAAGGCCGCCAAACATGTATGACGGTCTGGGAGGGGCCGTTCAATATACATGACGGTCCTGGAAAAACCGTTATACGTAAAGAGGAGTCAACGCCCAGACAAACAACTTTTCGTGAAGCACGTGGCTATGACCGACTGTCGGGCCTCTGAACCCTTTTCTTGTCGGCAAACAATGACGGCCCAGGGACGACCGCTATATTGACTATAACGGTTGGCATTGAGCCGCTATACAAAGCGTATCACGAGATACAAATAACCCGGGGCAGCGGAACACAACGGCCCAGTGGGGACCGTTCTATTGAGAAAAACGGTTTATAACAGACCGTTAAATCCAATGAGAGGGAGGGAGGCCTTCTTTGCTGGGAAGAGCCCAAAATACTGCCAGAGGAATAATCTTTCATGTGATTGACTGTTCGGGACATCAATAACTGAGACGCAGGAACTGATTCGATTCATCGGTAAAAAATGGGTGTCAACACTCATGTCTTTGCCAAGTTCATTATCTTCGACATCCCGTCGGGTCGACATATATGCCATATTCCTCCCTTGGTTTAGGCCGCACATCTTAGCCAAGTTGGTTGACTTTGACTATCAGTCAAGTCAAAGACCCTATTCTACCCAGGCCAAGACCCCACATCTCTTCCAGGTTAGTTGGTTTCGACATGGCTTCGAGACGACACGGCGTTTATTTCTGCCCTTGTTCTGGACATACCGTCCAAGCGAGGTTTGTTGGCTCCGACGTCCCGTCAGGTCGATGTCAATATTTCATCTTTGGTACGGGCTTTCTGTCCTGTCAATGAACAAAAAGACCTTTCTATCTCTGGCTTGGACATTTCATCCAGCCAGACAACAAAAAGACCTTTCTACCTCTGGCTCAGACCTTTCATCCAGCAAGTTAACAAAAAGACCTTTTTATATTTGGTTCGGACCTCCCGTCCGACCATACAATAAAAAGACCCTTCTACCTCTGGCTCAGACCTTTCGTCTGGCTAGTCAATAAAAAGACCCTTTCACCTTTGGCTCGGACCTTCTATCCAACCATATAATAAAAAGACCTTTTTACCTCTGGCTCAGACCTTTCGTCTAGCCGATTAACAAAAAGACCATTTTATCTTTGGTTCGGACCTCCCGCTCGACCAGTTAACAGAAAGACCATTTTACCTCTGGTTCAGACCTCCCATCTGACCAGTCAATAAAAGATTCTCTTTATCCGTGGCTCTGCCCTTCCATCTAGAATGGTGAACGAAAAGACCACTTTTATCGCCAGCATCATGAACTTTCATCTAGGTTGGCACACAAACAACAAATATCTTTGTTCAGCGTCATGGCTTTCCGCCTAAGTCGGTAAATATTCTGCCTTGGCGTCATGGCCTTCCACCTAAGCCAAGTTGTACGGTGTCATGACTTCATGTCTAAGCAGTTAAATATCCATGTTCGGCGTCATGGCTTTTCGCCTAAGCCGGTAAATTTTCTAGCTTGGCATCATGGCCTTCCGCCTAAGCCAAAATGTACGGTGTCATGACTTCATATCTAAGCCGTTAAATATCCATGTCCGGCGTCATGGCTTTCTGCCTAAGCCGGTAAATATTCTGCCTTGGCGTCATGGCCTTCCGCCTAAGTCAAGTTCTACGGCGTCATGACTTCATGTCTAAGCCGTTAAATATCCTTGTCTGGCGTCATGGCTTTCCGCCTAAGCCGGTAAATATTCTGCCTTGGCGTCATGGACTTCCGCCTAAGCCAAGTTGTACGGCGTCATAACTTCATGTCTAAGCCGCTAAATATCCATGTCCGGCGTCATGGCTTTCCACCTAATCTGGTAAATATTCTGCCTTGGCGTCATGGCCTTCAGCCTAAGACAAGTTGTGCGGCGTCATGACTTTACGTCTAAGCTGTTAAATATTCTACCTTGGCGTCATGGCTTTCTGCCTAAGTCGATAAATATTCTGTCTTGCATCATGGCCTTCCGCCTAAGCCAAGTTTTCCGGCGTCATGGCTTTTTGCCTAAGCCGATAAATATTCTGCCTTGGCGTCAAGGCCTTCCGCCTAAGCCAAGTTGTACGGCGTCATGACTTTACGTCTAAGCCGTTTAATATTCTACCTTGGCGTCATGACCTTCCGCCTAAGCCAAGTTGTCCGGCATCAGGGCTTTTCGCCTAAGTCGGTAAATATTCTGCCTTGGCATCATGGCCTTCCGCCTAAGCCAAGTTGTACGGCGTCATGACTTAATGTCTAAGCCGTTAAATATCCATGTTCGGCATCATGGCTTTCAGCCTAAGCCAGTAAATATTCTACCTTGGCTTCATGACCTTCTGCCTAAGCCAAGTTGTACGGCGTCATGACTTCATGTCTAAGCCGTTAAATATCCTTGTCTGGCGTCATGGATTTCTGCCTAAGCCGGTAAATATTTTGCCTTGGCGTCATGGCCTTCCGCCTAAGCCAAGTTGTACGGCGTCATGACTTCATGTCTAAGCTGCTAAATATCCTTGTCTGGCGTCATGGCTTTTCGCCTAAGTCGGTAAATATTCTGCCTTGGCGTCATGGCCTTCCGCCTAAGCCAAGTTGTGTGGCGTCATGACTTCATGTCTAAGCCGTTAAATATCCATGTCTAGCGTCATGGTTTTTCGCCTAAGTCGGTAAATATTCTACCTTGGCATCATGGCCTTCCGCCTAAGCCAAGTTGCGCGACGTCATCACTTTATGTCTAAGCCATTAAATATTCTACCTTGGCGTCATGGCTTTCCGCCTCAGCCGGTAAATATTCTATCTTGGCGTCATGGCCTTCCGCCTAAGCCAAGTTGTCCGGCTTCATGGCTTTTCGCCTAAGCCGGTAAATATTCTGCCTTGGCGTCATGGCCTTCCACCTAAGCCAAGTTGTACGGCGTCATGACTTTACGTCTAAGCCGTTAAATATTCTGCCTTGGCATCATGACCTTCCGCCTAAACCAAGTTGTCCGGCGTCATGGCTTTTCGCCTAAGCCAGTAAATATTCTGCCTTGGCATCATGGCCTTCCGCCTAAGCCAAGTTGTCTGGCGCCATGGCTTTTCGCCTAAGCTGGTAAATATTTTACCTTGCCGTCATGGCCTTCTGCCTAAGACAAGTTGTACGGCGTCATGACTCTATGTCTAAGCCATTAAATATTCTACCTTGACGTCATGGCCCTACGCTTTAGCCAAGTTGTACGGCATCATGACTCTATCTAAGCCGTTAAATATTCTCCTTTGGCGTCATGGTCTTACGCCTAAGCTAAGTTGTACGGCATCATGACTCTATGTCTAGGCCGTTAAATGTTCTGCCTTGGCGTCATGGCCTTATGCCTAAGCCATGTTGAACGGCGTCATGACTCTATGTCTAAGCCGTTAAATATTCTCCCTTGGCGTCATGACCTTACGTCTAAGCCAAGTCATTCGGCGTCATGACCTTTGGTCTAAGCCGACAAACCTCTTACCCTTGGCTCGGAACTGTTGTCCGAACTAACGAACGAAAAGACCTCCTTTGGTTTCATATCAACCCGTGATCCCTCCAGGTATTTACCACCACATATGACACCTTCTCTCCACTGCCATGACATCGGGCTCCCGACGCCAGAATCACCAACCTGCGGGCATGCCCATTAAGCCCTTTAGAAAAGAGAAAACAAAAAAAAGAAACAAAAAAAGGGAAAACAAAGAAAGAAAGAAAAAAGGAAAAAGGAAAAAATGAGAGCAAAGAAAAAAAAAAGAAAAAAATAGAAAGAAAAAAGAAAAAGGAAAAAGAAGAAAAAGAAGAAAAAGAAAAGAAGAATAAATGATAATCATGATGTGATTTGTCTGCTTGTTTGCCTCACGTGCATGTCTGCCTAAAATATAGTATTAACACACTTCATTCAAATTTCTAAGGTCGCGTACTCCCTTCGTAAATAACGCTACCCTGGTTCAGGATATGTATGCGCCACGGCACATACTAAGGATGAAAAGCCAATTCCCGGTGAGTGCATACGGCTAGGGGAAGAGTCGTAGCTATGTTACTAGCACAACTCACTAAATACACCCTAGACAAAACTCCTACACTTCGGACATAATATGAGCAATGATCCCTAGTCATAGGGACGTCATAAATTCTTCTTAACACTTCATGGACGCTTAAATCTCTACACTCGCGTAAAGGGTGATCGTGAGGAAAAAGCTGCCTGCCCCGTTAAAAAAAATAAAAAAAATGAAAAACATGATGATAATGGTAAGTGGAATGTGAATCCAAGTAGTCAGGAATCCCCCCCTGAAACAAATGAGGAGACTCACGCGAAAGCGGTGCAGCAAACTCCACAATTAAAATAAGGATGAATCCTAGTAGCCGATAATCCCCATTGAAACATATGAGGAGACTCGCGTCAAACGGTAAAATCCATCATAATATCATAATATAGGATGAATCTCAGTAGTCGGGAATCCCCACTGAGACAAATGAGGAGACTCGCGTCAAACGGTGAAATCCACAATAGTATCATAATAAAGGATGAATCCTAGTAGCCGGGAATCCCCATTGAGACACATGAGGAAACTCGCGTTGAACGGTGAAGTTCGAAATAGAGAATAAAAGGGGGGTTATGTGAACCTACCAAAAGTCGAGAGCCTCGAATGTATGTGTAGGCGATAAAGTAATCATCTAGTGTTACTCAGAACATCTGCACGTCCCCATGTCTAGGGTTCACTACCCATATAATCGCACTTTCACACTATGGAGGAATAGTCATGGGTGTAAATTGTGATTGATGCTCTGCATATGTTCTACGTGACATCCCCTTTACGTATGCACATCTCCTTTAGTTGTGCTTCGTGAGCCGCACTATGTCCGCGAATCTTGGACACTGGCCTTATCCTATCTCTGGTATAGGGGACCTATGTTACATATATCAACTCTATGCTTACGGACGATGAATGCATGCGTACTTGGATAAGACTAAAAAAAATGAATGAAAAGTGATGATGATGAATGATGAAATAAAAAAAAATGATGAATGAATGATGATAAATGAAAATGGAATTAATCAAAATAATGAATAATAAAACATACATGCAATATTTTCAAACATGCCATGGGCTACACCCACACGTCCCGCCCTTTTGTCCCTCTGTGGCGACACCTGCGGGTGGGGGGCATTTATTGACACTGAAAATATTTTTAATATTTTCTGACTTCTGCTTCTGTAGGTCCTAAGTTCTGTTCGGGTGCTCCTATGCCGAGAGAGAAGAAAAGAAAGAAAAGAAGAAAAAGAATGGCGGAAACCGAACAAAAGATGAGACCAAAGAAAATAATAAATGAAAAGATGCTCAGCTCCAACGGATAGCCACTAAATTAAGCAAGACCCGAGAGCTCGGATGTCACGCCCCTATCCTTTATTACAGCGAAAGACTCGCTCGAGGAACGCGAACAGCCGACATGGTAAGTCTCTTACAAGCAAGAACGATCAGTGCGCGAGACATTCACACACATAAATGCAATCGCATAATATTTACTCAACTTCAACTTATTTTATTAATAATCAAGAATTCAAGTACAACCACTAATTCAACTTTCATTGTGCTAGACTCAAGAAATAAGAAAATTACATAGACTCAATCTAAACAATATAGACTTTCCTAAGTCTCCACTCGTCTTCATTCACTCTCGGACCCGCTAGTTGAATATTCCGAATCCGAACCCGACTCACTTCCATTTCCTGAAAAGATTGGAAATAGTAATGAGCACACTTGCCCAGTAGGTATCTTCGCGTCAACATGATTAGCAATATTTAAGTAATTAGTATTTTAGCTCTAAAGAATTTAGGCAAAATCATGCGAATGCGGTCAATCATGCGAATAACCAAAGTAACAAGGATGATCATTAAGATAGAATGAGAGCAAGTATGAACTAGCAAGAATGTAACAAGAAAGTAGTATGGCCTTTCATGAACAAGAATGTAACGAGAATGTACTAGGAAGACCACGTAGTCATCATCCAAACATCTTTTACTTATGAGCAAGTATTTGGTGAATTTCTGTGGAATATCATGTAACAAGCAAGAAAGTCAGTAATTTCACGATTCCGTGGATTTTCACTTATTTATAGAGAAAGTACTCCCAGCGTAATGCGACGCCAGTAGTATCATACCCCATGGTTTATAATAGTAGGTTTTCGGTAATTAGTCGAGGGGACTAGCATAGAGCCCTTGAACACAATCAGTACTCGATCGCATCTTCAAGTATAAATCAAGCTATTTCCACGTTTCAAGCAATAAAATATGGCCAAGAATGTACAATTCTAATAAGTTCATGACAAAAATAATTCAATTGAATGAATGCTTCAATGAAGAAATGCAAGGTCAAGAATGACTTATACAATGTTATACTCATGGAAATAATTCGGCAGCATAACGACACATTTCTTAACTTTTCATTAAGTATCTTGATCATTATGACAAGTTCTAGAACATCAATGATCCACCTAGGAACTTTAGAATATCAACCCCTTGGTCAAACCTTGGTGATGCGGGAGGAGACCACGGACACGACAAGCTTGTGACTGTCCCTTAACGAGGGAAGCGTCGGACGTGCGCGGTTGAGAAACCGGCAATGAGCTAGGGTGATCGGCTCTCTCGTGTGCCCGGATCGGGTCACGGGACGGTCTCGCACTCTCTCGCAGCAGCGGTAATGAATAGATAAAGCGAGCTAGATATCCCTACACATGCTTTCTAGCAGCGGCATAAACAAATATATATGAAGTAAGCAAAATGCCAAGTAATGGAGCGAATGCGATACCTCCACGTGCTCGGCGTGGGGAAGACGGACCCGGCCGAAAACTCGTACTCCCGGGAAACTTAACACACAATAATTACAGCAATGGGAACATGCCCACTCTACGTAGGGAGGTAAAGGGCTATACAAATGGGCCCGGGAGGACCGAATTCGGGTTGACGGGCAGCTTCGTGTGTTGATTCGGCTACACGCGTGTTCACGACCGTGGGGCCCACGTGCTGTCCGGAGGGGCCGTATGGGACCCGGTGGTACCACTGTAGTGGAGACACTTGGAGAAGTGCTCCCCGGGCTGGCGGCACGCTGGTTCGCCGGCCGGAGGCCAGGCGGCTCCGTTTGGCACCGGTCGGAAAAACCGATCAGAAATCTGCCGGTTCTGTATTTCAGCGCGCGCTCCGGCGAGAACGGACGCTGCGATCAGCATCGGTGTCGGAATGCGACGAGATTAGAGCCGTTGGAAAGCTGCTTCGAAGTACTGAAATCTAGTGGCCTTAAGAAAAATTCACCAGATTTGTACTTTATGTTGGCGAATTTTATATGCTGCTGTTGTACAGTAACCGAAGACTCAGATCTGCACAGGACTTTCCCGTTTATTACCTTTGACCGTGAAGTAGATGTCCGACTTTGAAGATGTGTTCTTCAGCAAGATTGTAGAAAATCGAACAAGGAAACCAGGACTATTTTGGGATCTGGATTTGGAGGTGGTGGTGATTTGTTCTGATTTTGGAAGTGGAGGGTGGTCGGATCTAGGATCTGACTAAAAACACTGTATCATAGGAAGAACACGAATTTCTAAAAATAGATAGCAGGCTGATAAAAAATTAAGAAAATTTTTGGAGGTAGGGGGTGATGGAGATAACTCCCAGTAAAATTTGGAGGGTTTGGACAAATCAAAAAGATGGTCGGAGGGGGAGAACTCAGAGGTTCTGTCACTATAGACAGAAACATGGCAGATCTGGGATGACAGGTTGGACGAAAATGTAAAAATACTAAACGATGGAATTTTGACATGAAAATTTAGGTGGCTCTTGGGATGCAAGAGCTAAAAAGACCATAAAAAATTTCAATCAATCCAAGCTCATGGCTGAGACACACAGTTCGTGGAAGCTGCTATGGTCGGATGAAGACAGAACTGCAGAGGCGGCTCGATGGCGGCACGAACGGCGGCGGCACAGACGATCACCGGAAGTTGAGAGGAGGGGATAGGAGGTAGAAACACTCTAGATCTGGGCTTGGGGAGGGAAGAACAGTAGGGGAGGAGAGAGGGGCGCACCAAGGTCCTTGCTTACACACAAAAATTCTGATTTTTCATTAATATTCATATGAAAATACAACATTTTATATGACTTACATCAAATGCAATGTGGACCCTTAGATCTAGGGAAGAGGATTGAAGGGCTGGGATTGCATGCCACAAACACAAAAAAGAAGAATATAATATGCAAGGGGGGGGGGCTATTGACTAGGAGAGGAGGTTGAATGGAAGGTTGAATGGTAGGTGGCCTACCTTGGACAAAATGGGCCACTGGGCTACCCATGTGGCATATGACTAGTCCAACCTTCTAGATGTCCACCTAGGATGGTTGACCAGCCCCACAAGATGACATGGACCAATGAGAAAGGGTTGAGGGCCCCCTTGCTGGTCCTATTGACAAATTACATAGAAACCCACATAATCTACGGGAGTGACGCTTTGGCCGATAAAGCCGTACAATTGCGCGTATACTTTCCCATGGATATAAAAATAAACTAAAGGATATAAATGCAATATGAAAAGGTACTGGTTCGGTGTCGATTCCCATCAACTCTCCCCGGGTAGGAGGAACTCGACCCCTTCGAGTAGGGGTAGGGATGCTCGAATACTCCGGCGGATCCATCCCCGTGCCAAGTAATGCGGGTACGCTCCACTCCAAATGATCGTCACCTGCTCATTCCATATATACTCGGTATGCGCAAACTGCTATGGCCTGAAGATGGACACTCCGGGTGGGGCACTCTCAAAAGGAAGGGAAGCGGCTCAAAGACTCACTAGGAATCACCGCTGAGTCCCTATAGGTGATTGATCCGGGTATAGATGTAGAATCGACCCCATACTCATCAAGTGAGTCCACTCGCCTCTTACTCATAAGAGACCGACAACGAGCTTGCACAAGACTCATGCAGACTTACCATGCAATACACACAACAATCGACTCGAAGCACACCACACAAACAAACCACACAAGAAAACACACTGACTCATGCACGACTCGAGACTAAGGTGGTAGCATCAAACCCACTAGGTGGCGGCATCCTAGGCGGCCGGAGAGTCACTCAGCTCTCCCCCCAAGGCATAGTATTCATCGGCTAGTGCCTCATCAGCCACGTAATTGACATACTCAAGCTCGGGAGGTACGGATTCTCCAACACCTAGGGCTACGGTGGTGCGAGCGGGACACTCGCTGGCAATGTGGCCAAACCCGTGATAGTGGAAACACTGCACTCTCGACCGACTACTCTCTCCTATAAAAGGGGCCTTACCCTTATCATCCCGTCGGGTAGGGGGTGTAGGCAGCAAAGGGGGAGATGTAGGTGCCTCGGACAATAGTGGAGGGGGTGCCGGTGCCAGAGGACGGGCTATAGGAGCCGGGGGACCAGTAACGGGTGCCGGTGGTCGGGGTGGGAATAGATCCCGGGGTGGAGGAGGACGAGGCCATGGAGCGAAGTGCTCCTGACGGGTGGGCTCCTGAGGTCGAGCCATGGGAGGCCGCTGATGTGAGCCTATGGAGTGACAGGGCTCGGTACTATGGAGAGGGGTGGGGCCCAACCGATGGCTAGACTCGAACTCTCCCTCAAATTGCTCCATCTCGAGAGCAACCTGGTATGCCTCTTCCAACGTCTTGGCATTGCGGCGGAAAAGCTCATACTGGTAGTGTGGCCGCAAACCACATCGAAAGTGGGACACGGGCATGGTACTCTCCTCCATGACACCACATCGTAGAAAGTACTCATCAAACTCCACGATGTATTCGGAGACGGACCGGTCTCCCTGGCTAAGACTTTGCCATCTATCGATGAGTCGCTGGCGGTATGTGGGAGGAAGGTACTTTTGCCGAAGTTTATTCTTCATCTCGGCCCATGTGTCGATTGGGGGTTCTAGCCGCTGAAGTAGCAGGCTCTCCACATTCTTCCAATAGGTTTGTGCCTGCCCCATGAGTTTCATGGTGGCGAATCGGACCCTTCGACGCTCTGACATATCATACCACTCAAAGTAACGGTCCATGCCGAACTCCCAATCTAGGTAGACTTTCGGATCCAAAGACCCGTAAAAAGCGGGAGGGTCCGCTCGCACGGTCTTAAGGACCCGATCATCATCCTCATCTCGTTGTGGCTGAAAACCACGACGGCGTTGACCATATCCCTCATAGGCATTGTCGGAACCATAGTCCTCGAGACCAAGGTCACGGTGCGGTAGTTGGGGAACCCGAGGATGGGCGGGTGGAGGAGCCTGTGGTGGCTGGTTTTGGGCCGCGGGAGCGGCCTGGACTTGGGCCATGGGAGCGGGTTGGACTTGGGCCACCGCAGGAGGAGGTGCGGGTGGGCCTTGGGCTGTCCCTGGAGGGTCCCCGTGTGACATCCTATCTAACCGCCCAACGAGGTCTTGGACCGACCTGTCGGAGGTCTCCAAGCGCCCCTCCATGGCTCTAAGGCGACCATCCATATTATCGGAGAAAGTCCGAAAGTTAGCATCGGATTGGTCCAACCTAGTCATAATGGCCATCATCGCCTCTTGTAGGGAGTGGAAGTCTCCCGAGGTATCCCGTGGGTTGGCCATCGGGGAAGGGTGATGGTATTGGGTAGCTCGCCGAGTGGGCATGCAACGACACGGACTAGGAAACACTGACTAATGCAAATGCACACTAATATGATGCACCTAGACCTAAACCAATATCCGGTACGTGGCGGAGATAATCGACCCGAAGGTCACTCGCACAAGTGTGCGGCCTTCCCGATAGGCGTAGCCTAACGTTCGGACAACACCTTTTGATATACCGGATTATTGGGATGCAATGCAAAAAGACACTTTTTTTTGTTTGTTTTAAAACAATGATGACCCTAAACACAACTTAGACGTAAATGACTAATGAATGACACTTTTTTTTTGGACACCCTAGACTCAACTCGCTCTGATACCAAATTGATGCGGGACGAGACCACGGACACGACAAGCTCGTGACTGCCCCTTAACGAGGGAAGCGTCGGACGTGCGCGGTTGAGAAACCGGCAATGAGCTAGGGTGATAGGCTCTCTCGTGTGCCCGGATCGGGTCACGGGACGGTCTCGCACTCTCTCGCAGCAGCGGTAATGAATAGATAAAGCAAGCTAGATATCCCTACACATGCTTTCTAGCAGCGGCATAAACAAATATATATGAAGTAAGCAAAATGCCAAGTAAGGGAGCGAATGCGATACCTCCACGCGCTCGGCGTGGGGAAGACGGACCCGGCTGAAAACTCGTACTCCTGGGAAACTTAACACACAATAATTACAGCAATGGGAATATGCCCACTCCACGCAGGGAGGTAAAGGGCTATACAAATGGGCCCGGGAGGACCGAATTCGGGTTGACGGGCAGCTTCGTGTGTTGATTCGGCTACACGCGTGTTCACGACCGTGGGGCCCACGTGCTGTCCGAAGGGGCCGTGTGGGACCCGGTGGTACCTCTGTAGTGGAGACACTTGGAGAAGCGCTCCTCAGGCTGGCGGCACGCTGGTTCGCCGGTCGGAGGCCGGGCGGCTCCGTTCGGCACCGGTCGAAAAAACCGATCAGAAATCTGCCGGTTCTGTATTTCAGCGCGCGCTCCGGCGAGAACGGACGCTGCGATCAGCACCGGTGTCGGAATGTGACGAGATTAGAGCCGTTGAAAGCTACTTCGAAGTACTGAAATCTAGTGGCCTTCAGAAAAATTCACCAGATTTGCACTTTATGTTGGCGAATTTTATACGCTGCTGTTGTACAGTAACCGAAGACTCAGATCTGCAGAGAACTTTCCTGTTGATTGCCTTTGACCGTGAAGTAGATGTCCGAATTTGAAGATGTGTTCTTCCGCAAGGTTGTAGGAAATCGAACAAGGAAACCAGGACTATTTTTGTGATGAGGGACAACTGACTCGCTTGCTAACCTAGGACGCTAAAGAACGCGACCAGCACGCGCACGAGACAAGGCAAGCCGGTGTGACCGACTAACGTGAAATCCCTCCGGGCGGAGGCGTCTCTCAACAGAACTCCGAACCACGGCCGTCCCACGGAGGGAGGCGCAACGGGGTCACAACGGGCGAGAAGCCGCTGGACGACACGGGAGTCTAGTCCGAGCTCGGTGCTCGACTAGGGCCAAGGGAAAAGGGGCAGCTCTCGTCTCTCTCAACCAGCAGTAATAAATGAAACTAGCTAGACCCTACACTCACTCACGCGGCACAATCAATCATATACGTGATAAGCAAGTACTACGGGCGGGAGCGAGACACGTACCTCCACGCCTAGGCGTGGGGAAGGAACCCCGGCCGAGTCCAACCACCCCGATACACGCGTGAGAAAACTAATACAAACATCAAAAGGGCCCACTCCTCGCAGGGAGGTAATAGGCTACAACCACAACTACACACGGGGCGGCCGGCGCACGGGTTGACGGGCAGCAGCCGAGGTCGGGGATGAAGCCGGATGCCGACCCTCGCAATGCCGATCGCTCCTGTAGTAGCCTTTGAGGAGGAGGTCCACGTCGCCGCGGGCACTGCTGGGATGCCGAACCGGATGGAGGGGCCACGCTGCTGCTACAGCCTCGAGGGAGGATGTCGGTCCGACGAGAGGTTGCTGGCTGGTCCCTGTGACAGCTGGCAGAGATGGCGCTGGTACACGGCCGTCCGGACAGCGTTTGTGGTGGCGTCTTCTCTGGTGGAAGGCTGACAGAGGCGGCTCTCCAGGGGCAGTGGTGGCAGATGGGGTCCTGTGGAGGAATTGGGTGCGAAGGGGGTGACAACAGGGGTGCACAGACAGCACTTCAGGGCAGTCCGATCTGTGACCGTGGGTGGGGTGGTGATGGCGCAAGGGTACTGAAGGAGTTCCGGCCCGAGATGATTACTGGAAGTGTGGGGAGATGTGAGGAGTCGACCTACCAAGTTGCGGATCGATCCGAGGACGGGAAGTGGTACCCCCTTTGGAGGCCCTCTGCTGACAGTCCCGCTCGGGTACTGTAGCGCAGGATTGCGCACTAAAAGTGTGCTTGAAGACAAAAGTTTACCCCGATGGAGTTTGAAGGCGAGACCAGAGGGGTTGGATTCGTGACTGGGAGGGGAACAAATGTTATGAAGGGACTGGCGGGGTTTGGTGGAAGGAGAGGCATGCAAACGGTGACCCAAGTCGTCTCGGATCACAGGTGAGACTGCCAGGGAGGCAGACAGAGCGATGAAAGTGTCTGTAAAGACAACTTTCTCTGTGGATGGAATTTTTGGCCAAGGCCGGTGGGGTTGGAAAGATGACTGGAAGAGGTACGAAAGTCGTGAAGAAACTCAGATGAGACGCTGCCAGGAAGCGGACGCACCGGACCGATCTCTGGACACCAAATCTGCTGTCAGCACAGGGACGCCCGGGGAAGAGGAAGACGATCCTGCGTGCACCGTCGCTCCACCGAACTCGTCGCCGTGGACGATGAATGAAGGCTGCTGGCGTTGGAATCCCTTGGGGGAGATCTCCTACCCCTGGGCGTCGCACCCAAGGACTGGAGATGAGGTGAGGGCGTCGCACCCTCAAGGAGGAGGAAGAGGAAGGGGTCGCCCCTTTTCACAATGTGGCACTCCACACGAACACACAAGCATCAAATTCTTCATTAATCCTTTGAAAAGAAAATACAAAGTCTTTTATATGGGATGGGGAAATGCTAGGTCTAAACCCTAGCCAAGGGGGAAAGGAGATGGGGGGGGCGGCCACAACCGGGGAAGGCATTCAAATCTCCTAGATTCTAGGAGTGAAAGGTGGGGGTTGCGGCCAAAAGAGGGAGGGGGCAAGGGGGGGAAGGGCGGCTGCTACTCCCTCCAAGAGGGGAGGGAATGGTCCGCCCCCAACCCTAACCCTAGCCAAGGCGCGCCTCCCAAGGTGGGCCCAGGGGGGGAAAGAAGTGGCCAGCCCTTCGTGGGCCAGAGAAGTGAACCAAGAAATGGCCCAATAACCCCCCCTAGCCTCTAGCAAGCCTACAAAACACAAATAAAGCCTAATTGGCCTAAAAAAGGTCCATGACTGAAAGAAAATTGTCCACACACGGACTAAACCAAGGCCCAACATGGCCCAAAGCATAAAATAAGTGATGATAGCTCCGCTAATCTGTCAACTGGTCGCCGAGCCAAAGGGATGCCGGCGAGATCCGTGTACTCCGTCGTAAAGTGTGACGCGTGTCCTCACCAATTCTCCCCGGGTGGGAAGAACTCGACCCCGTCGAGTAAGGGTCACGGTCGCTCAGGTAACGCTCCAGCAAGTCCGGATCAATCCGCTCCAGCTCTCCCCGCGTGATCCAGGTGTCGTCTGTCTCAGGGCGCCCTCTCCAACGCACTAGGAAGCGCTGGTAGGCCCCGCTCCTGGTGGTGGTCACCTGCTCATCCAGTATACAATCGATGTGCTCGCGTCTCTGTAATGGGGCTGGAGGAGGTGGACTCTCAGAAGGTGTATCGCTCACAACAGGAAGGGGAGGCCCAAGAAGCTCACTGGGAATCACTGCTGGATCCCGATAGGCCACCAGATCAGAGACGTTGAACGTCGAACTGATCCCATAATCATCTGGCAGCTCAATCTCATACGCGTTAGACCCAATCCGCCTCAGAACTCGGAAGGGTCCGGCACCGCGGTCCTGGAGTTTCTTTACGGCCCCCGAAGGGAACCGTTCAGGTCTGACCCTGATCATGACATACTCTCCCTCGCGGAACTCACGCGTGCGTCGATGCATATCAGCTAATTCCTTATATCGTGCGTTGCTGGCCTCAATATGACGACGTACATGCTCATGCAACTGCCTAACATGCTCAGCAAAGGACTCAGCTGACTCTGAGACACGGGCCTGGACAGGGGATGGGACCAAGTCTATCGGTTTTCTAGGCCTACGACCAGTGACTATCTCAAAAGGACTCAAGCCAGTAGACCTATTGACCGAATCATTGTAAGCAAACTCCGCTAGAGGGAGAACTAAATCCCAATCCCGGTCACGCTCACGCACTAGACACCTCAAAAGATCCCCCAAACTCCTATTCACAACCTCTGTTTGACCATCGGTCTGGGGGTGGTAAGCAGTAGAAAACTTCAGCTGTGTGCCCATCATGTGCCATAGGGTCTTCCAGAAATAGCTAGTAAAACGAACATCCCTATCTGACACAATAGTACGCGGCAACCCAAACCTAGAGACACAATGGGTGAAGAATAGACGGGCAACCCTAGAGGCATCTGATGTTTTAGAACATGGGATAAACAAGGCCATCTTAGAGAATCTGTCCACCACCACGAAAATGGAGTCGTGTCGGCGGAGGGTACGGGGCAAGCCTAAGACAAAGTCCATGCTAATGTCCTGCCATGGACTATCTGGTACCGGGAGGGGAGTGTAAAGGCCGGTATTCTGTTTCCTCTGTTTGGCCAAGGCACAAATGCGGCACTGGGCCACAATCCTAGCAACATCCCGCTTCAGGCTAGGCCAAAAGAATCGGTACTCAACGGCCTCAATGGTCTTATTCCGGCCAAAGTGGCCGGCTAGACCCCCAGCATGCAACTCCCAAGTAAGAAAATCACGGACCGAGGTCCGTGGGACACAAAGCCTGCTCCCATAGAAAAGGTAGCCATCCTGCAACGTATAGTCGGGGTACTCATGGGACGGACCTGACTGGAGGGTGGTGAACATCGGACCGAAATCCGGGCAATCGGCATACAGCTCCCTCATCCTATCCATCCCAACCACCTCCACACTCATGGTGGTCAATAGATGAGTACGGCGGCTCAAGGCATCAGCAACCCGGTTCTCCACACCGGCCTTGTGCTTCAGCACAAATGTGTACTCCTGGAGGAACTCGACCCATCGGCTATGGCGAGAGTTGAGCTTCTTTTGGGCATGGAGATATCGGAGTGCCTCATGATCAGAATACAACACAAACTCCTGATGTAACAAATAGTGTCTCCAATGCCTCAAAGCTTGCACCACTGCGTAGAATTCCTTATCGTATGTAGAGTAACGCAGTTTCGCATCGCTCAGCTTCTCGCTAAAGAATGCAACGGGATGGGCCTCCTGACTAAGAACTCCTCCTATGCCTACCCCTGAGGCATCACAAGAGACCTCAAACACCTTCGTGAAGTCTGGAAGACGAAGGACGGGTGCCTGGGTCATGCGCTCTTTGAGGAGCGCGAAAGCGGCTGAAGCAGCCCTGGTCCACTCAAAGGCCCCTTTCCTAATGCAGTCCGTGATAGGGGCGGTGATGGAGCTAAAGCCTCGGATAAAACGGCGATAGAAGGTCGCCAGTCCGTGAAAGCTACGGACATCATGTAGGGTTCGAGGCTCGGGCCACTCAACAATGGCCCTGACCTTCTCAGGGTCGGCAGATACTCCCTCACTAGAAACAATGAACCCTAGGAAGGTGACCTGAGAGGTCATGAACGCGCATTTCATAGGGTTGGCAAACAAGCTCTCTCTCCTCAGAATCAAACAGACCTGCCGAAGGTGGTCTAAGTGGATCTCCCGGGTACGGCTGTAGATGAGGATATCATCGAAGTAAACTACCACGAAGATTCCTATCAAGGGTCGCAAGACCTGAGTCATCAGCCTCATGAAGGTGCTGGGAGCATTGGTCAGCCCAAAGGGCATGACCAGCCACTCATAAAGACCATCCTTGGTCTTGAAGGCCGTCTTCCATTCATCTCCAGGTCTGATCCTTACCTGGTGATAGCCACTCTTTAGATCAATCTTGGAGAACACAGTGGCTCCCGCCATCATATCCATCATATCATCCAGACGGGGAATGGGAAACCTATATTTCACCGTGATCTTGTTGATAGCACGGCTGTCTATGCACATCCTCCAAGTACCGTCTTTCTTGGGGGCAAGTAGGGCGGGGACGGCACAAGGACTCATACTCTCTCGGAGAGATCCCCTAGACATCAACTCATTCACCTGGCGCTGGAGCTCAGCGTGGTCAGTGGGGCTCATCCTATAGTGTGGCAGGTTGGGCAATGAGGACCCCGGTATCAAATCTATAGCATGCTGGATGTCTCTCATGGGAGGAAGACCTTCGGGAAGGTCATCGGGGAAAACATCGGAGAACTCCTGAATAATAGCAGCCACATCGGGTGGTGACTCCTCTTCTGCCTCTCTAGGCCTCTCGCGGACTACCACAGCAAAGATGGGATCTCCTCTCGCAAAGTCGCGCTCCATCTCCCGTGAACTGACTAACATTAACCTCCTGGCCGGAGGACCAGTGGTAGCAAGGGGTGGGGCTGGGTCCTGGGCTGGGGAAGGGGCACTGGGCCCCAGGACATCAGTGCTCGGAGTGCTAGGACCGGTGGGTCCCCGAACGGGAGGACGTGTGGGCTGGGAAGGGTGAAGGGTGATCCTCTGGCCGCTGTGATCAAAAGTGCATGTGTTCAAACGACCATGGAGGGTGGCATCCCTATCAAACAACCAAGGTCTCCCTAGAATGATACTACCTACCTCCATAGGCAAGACGTCACACCAGATCTCATCCTGGTAGGCATGGAACTGTAAGGGCACTAGGCAACGCTGTCTGACCGGAATGGAGGTAGTGTCTACCCAAGACACACGGTAAGGGGAGGGGTGGTCCACGGGGGTCAATCCTAGGCGTTTCACTGTGCCCGTGGAGATGGCATTGATGCAACTCCCACTGTCTATAATCACCTTGCAGACTTTCCCTCCTAGTCTGCAGAAAGTATGAAATATGGTGGTGCGACGCCAGTCATCACTCACCAAAGGCTGGGTCAAAATACACCTAACAACTCCCAGATGAACATCATCCTGGTGCTGTGTACCCTGGGTGTCGACCTGCTCGCCTTCTAACAACTCATCGAAAAACTCCTCCGCGAGTTCAAGGTCGGCCTCATAGCTAACAGGTTCAACCTCAGGTACGGTCTCCCCTGCGGATGTCTCTCCTAGAGCCACGGTCTGCTGTCGGGTAGGGCACTGAACAGCGTAATGACCGGCTCCTCCACAACGATAGCAATCACCACGAGGCCTAGGGCCTTGCGGTGCTCCACCAGTCATCGGCCCTTTCCCCTTGTCATCACGACGAGCCGGGGGTGGTGGAAACTGGGACCTAGTAGGAATGGCAGGCGGCTGAGGGCGAGGAACCTCGGTGGCAGGGGCCTGGGGTCGAGGGAGGAAGTCCCTCGGGGCGGGAGGTCGAGGCCTAGGGGCAAGGTCCTGGCGAGGGGTCTCCCTAGCAATATCCTGAGGTCGGGTCAAGGGTCCCCTAGAAAACTGCCCCGTAGTGGCGCGAGGATCCACTCCTCGAGAATAGGTGGGTGTGGGGCGCTGGGCGGGAGCAAAATCTAACTCGAACTGCTCCATCTCGCGGGCCACTTGGTAGGCCTCCTCTAATGTCTGCACATGACGGCGGAGTAACTCCATATGAAGGTGCCGTTTCAAACCCCGACGGAATCGAGCTACCGTCATGATAGTCTCTTCCCTGACCCCACATCTCAGCAGGCACTCATCAAATTCGGCAATGTACTCCATGACAGGCCGATTCCCCTGGGTAAGACTCTGCCACCGATCAATGAGCCGGTGGCGGTGGGATCGGGGGACATACTTCTGCTCTAGTTTCGCCCTCATCTCCTCCCAGGTCTCAATCGGGGGCTCATGCCGTTGCCCAATCAAACTCTCAACTGTAGCCCAGTAGGTCTGGGCCCTGCCAACCAGCTTCATCTTGGCAAACCTGACTTTCCTATGCTCGGCCATGTCTACCCACTCGAAATAGCGGTCCATGCTAGTGGCCCAGTCACTAAACAGGTCAGGGTCCAAGGACCCATCAAAGGAGGGTGGATCTACTCGCACAGATCGGAGGATACGCTCCTCATCCTCATCCCGATGGTACCGTCGGCCCTGTCGTCCACGGCCATAACCCTCACTCTCATTGTCGGACCTAAAGTCCTCAACCTCACGTGCGTGGACCTGTCGACCACGGTTATGACCGTCGCCTCCCCTAGGCTGGTTGGGTCGAGGAGCAGGGTCACGTTGGCCATGGGCCTGCTCGGGAACATCTATGGGTGGGACTCTACCCTGGGGGCGATCAACTAGACCCTGAATGGTCCGGTTAGAGGCCTCAATCCGGTCCTCCATATCTCCCATTCGGTCCTCCATGACCTTCAACTGGCCCTCTATCCGGTCGGTCTGACCCCTAATCTCATGTCTCATGGACTCCATGATGGTCTGCATCATCTCCTGCATGGAGAGATCGCTGGGTACGGGGTTCCTAGGATCAGCCATAGGGGGCGGGCGGTGGTAGGAAGTACCACGCCGGGTGGGCATGCAAGACCCTAGGGAACAAGGGTGAAATAGACACGACCACAAAATGGGACACGGACTCAAATGCAAGATGAGACTCAAGTGGCCTAGGACTACTAAGGATGCAAAGAACCTAAGACAAATCTAATGACTCAAATTGCCTAAGACCCCAATTTGTAAGAACAAACTGGTTCCCTATGCTCTGATACCAAATTTGATGAGGGACAACTGACTCGCTAGCTAACCTAGGACGCTAAAGAACGCGACCAGCACGCGCACGAGACAAGGCAAGCCGGTGTGACCGACTAACGTGAAATCCCTCCGGGCGGAGGCGTCTCTCAACAGAACTCCGAACCACGGCCGTCCCACGGAGGGAGGCGCAACGGGGTCACAACGGGCGAGAAGCCGCTGGACGACACGGGAGTCTAGTCCGAGCTCGGTGCTCGACTAGGGCCAAGGGAAAAGGGGCAGCTCTCGTCTCTCTCAACCAGCAGTAATAAATGAAACTAGCTAGACCCTACACTCACTCACGCGGCACAATCAATCATATACGTGATAAGCAAGTACTACGGGCGGGAGCGAGACACGTACCTCCACGCCTAGGCGTGGGGAAGGAACCCCGGCCGAGTCCAACCACCCCGATACACGCGTGAGAAAACTAATACAAACATCAAAAGGGCCCACTCCTCGCAGGGAGGTAATAGGCTACAACCACAACTACACACGGGGCGGCCGACGCACGGGTTGACGGGCAGCAGCCGAGGTCGGGGATGAAGCCGGATGCCGACCCTCGCAATGCCGATCGCTCCTGTAGTAGCCTTTGAGGAGGAGGTCCACGTCGCCGCGGGCACTGCTGGGATGCCGAACCGGATGGAGGGGCCACGCTGCTGCTACAGCCTCGAGGGAGGATGTCGGTCCGACGAGAGGTTGCTGGCTGGTCCCTGTGACAGCTGGCAGAGATGGCGCTGGTACACGGCCGTCCGGACAGCGTTTGTGGCGGCGTCTTCTCTGGTGGAAGGCTGACAGGGGCGGCTCTCCAGGGGCAGTGGTGGCAGATGGGGTCCTGTGGAGGAATTGGGTGTGAAGGGGGTGACAACAGGGGTGCACAGACAGCACTTCAGGGCAGTCCGATCTGTGACCGTGGGTGGGGTGGTGATGGCGCAAGGGTACTGAAGGAGTTCCGGCCCGAGATGATTACTGGAAGTGTGGGGAGATGTGAGGAGTCGACCTACCAAGTTGCGGATCGATCCGAGGACGGGAAGTGGTACCCCCTTTGGAGGCCCTCTGCTGACAGTCCCGCTCGGGTACTGTAGCGCAGGATTGCGCACTAAAAGTGTGCTTGAAGACAAAAGTTTACCCCGATGGAGTTTGAAGGCGAGACCAGAGGGGTTGGATTCGTGACTGGGAGGGGAACAAATGTTATGAAGGGACTGGCGGGGTTTGGTGGAAGGAGAGGCATGCAAACGGTGACCCAAGTCGTCTCGGATCACAGGTGAGACTGCCAGGGAGGCAGACAGAGCGATGAAAGTGTCTGTAAAGACAACTTTCTCTGTGGATGGAATTTTTGGCCAAGGCTGGTGGGGTTGGAAAGATGACTGGAAGAGGTACGAAAGTCGTGAAGAAACTCAGATGAGACGCTGCCAGGAAGCGGACGCACCGGACCGATCTCTGGACACCAAATCTGCTGTCAGCACAGGGACGCCCGGGGAAGAGGAAGACGATCCTGCGTGCACCATCGCTCCACCGAACTCGTCGCCGTGGACGATGAATGAAGGCTGCTGGCGTTGGAATCCCTTTGGGGAGATCTCCTACCCCTGGGCGTCGCACCCAAGGACTGGAGATGAGGTGAGGGCGTCGCACCCTCAAGGAGGAGGAAGAGGAAGGGGTCGCCCCTTTTCACAATGTGGCACTCCACACGAACACACAAGCATCAAATTCTTCATTAATCCTTTGAAAAGAAAATACAAAGTCTTTTATATGGGATGGGGAAATGCTAGGTCTAAACCCTAGCCAAGGGGGAAAGGAGATGGGGGGGGCGGCCACAACCGGGGAAGGCATTCAAATCTCCTAGATTCTAGGAGTGAAAGGTGGGGGGTGCGGCCAAAAGAGGGAGGGGGCAAGGGGGGGAAGGGCGGCTGCTACTCCCTCCAAGAGGGGAGGGAATGGTCCGCCCCCAACCCTAACCCTAGCCAAGGCGCGCCTCCCAAGGTGGGCCCAGGGGGGGAAAGAAGTGGCCAGCCCTTCGTGGGCCAGAGAAGTGAACCAAGAAATGGCCCAATAACCCCCCCTAGCCTCTAGCAAGCCTACAAAACACAAATAAAGCCTAATTGGCCTAAAAAAGGTCCATGACTGAAAGAAAATTGTCCACACACGGACTAAACCAAGGCCCAACATGGCCCAAAGCATAAAATAAGTGATGATAGCTCCGCTAATCTGTCAACTGGTCGCCGAGCCAAAGGGATGCCGGCGAGATCCGTGTACTCCGTCGTAAAGTGTGACGCGTGTCCTCACCATTTTGGATCTGGATTTGGAGGTGGTGGTGATTTGTTCTAATTTTGTAAGTGGAGGGTGGTTGGATCTGGGATCTGACTAAAAATATTGTATCAGAGGAAGAACACGAATTTCTAAAAATAGATAGAAGGATGATAAAAAATTCAGAAAATTTGTGGAGGTAGGGGGTGATGGACAGAACTCCCAGTAAAATTGGGAGGGTTTGCACAAATCAAAAAGATGGTCGGAGGGGGAGAACTCAGAGGTTCTGTCACTGTAGATAGAAACCTGGCAGATCTGGGATGATAGGTTGGACGAAAATGTAAAAATACTAAACGATGGAATTTTGGTGTGAAAATTTAGGTGGATCTTGGGATGCAAGGGATGAACACACCATCAAAAATTCCGATCAATCCAAGCTCATGGCGGAGACAGACAATTCGTGGAAGCTACTGTGATCGGATGAAGACAGAACTGTAGAGGTGGCTCGATGGCGGCACGAACGGCGGCGGCGGCGGCACAGACGATCACCGGAGGTTGAGAGGAGGGGATAGGAGGTAGAAACACTCTAGATCTGGGGTTGGGGAGGGAAGAACAGTAGGGGAGGAGAGAGGGGCGCACCAAGCTCCCTGCTTACACACAAAAATTCTGATTTTTCATTAATATTCATATGAAAATACAACATTTTATATGACTTACATCAAATGCAATGTGGACCCTTAGATCTAGGGAAGAGGATTGAAGGGCTGGGATTGCATGCCACAAACACAAAAAAGAAGAATATAATATACAAGGGGGGGGGGGGCGGCCTATTGACTAGGAGAGGAGGTTGAATGGAAGGTTGAATGGTAGGTGGCCTACCTTGGACAAAATGGGCCACTTGTCTACCTATGTGGCATATGACTAGTCCAACCTTCTATATGTCCACCTAGGATGGTTGACCAGTCCCACAAGATGACATGGACCAATGGGAAAGGGCTGAGGGCCCCCTTGCTGGTCCTACTGACAAATTACATAGAAACCCACACAATCTACGGGAGTGACGCATTGGCCGATAAAGCCGTACAATTACGCGTATACTTTCCCATGGATATAAAAATAAACTAAAGGATATAAATGCAATATGAAAAGGTACTGGCTCGGTGTCGATTCCCATCACTTGGGTTAACAAAATATAGAACTGTGACGGTCTTATACTAGGCCGTTACATAACGTGACGCTCCAGTATTGGGCCGTTACAATGATCGGAATCCGGAAGCAATAAAGATGGACTCAGTACATGTGACGGTCACTTATTGGGCCGTTAGATAAGCCTGACGGTCCAACATTGATCCGTTACATATCCAAAAACCAAAAACTATCGATAGTGTTTTCTAATGATTGGGCTTTCATGGTACAACCAACTCGGTGTCCTAGTGGAAATCCCAGGCTCGCGGAGAATTACGGAGGCCTTGAAATAAGATTTCCTAGTCCATTGGAAGGAATATCCAATAGAGAGGTCCTCATGTTCAAGAATATGTTCCTATAGTGCAAAGTGTAAACTAATGGCCATATACCGGAATATATGCCATGTACTTAAAGAAAATGTCTCTATAGATGGAGAGAGAATGTGTAACGATGTGAAATAATGATAAAACTTTGTCAATACATCATTTGAAATCATGGAGTTAATACAAACTATAGTGCTTTGGCATGAAACTAACCTATACTTGAAAATAACTCTAAATACTTAAAACATGCAATTTCTTATCATAAATCGTTCAATAAACTCAAAGGCATGAAATAAGGTCAAAACTTAGATAACTAGGCTTATTTATAAATAGACTTGACTAATTTCCATTCCGTCTCGAGTTGTCAGAAAACAGTGTTCTAACGGTCTAGCATATGCGCCTTACAGCACTGTGACAGTTTGTCGAGGGGCCGTTACAGTACTGTAACGCTCCTACTATGGTGCGTTAGAGACAACAGAACACAACAGAGAGTGTGACGGATCATGGTAGGTCCGTTACACGTCCCTAGCGGTCTTACGATAGACCGTTAGGTCCTCTGCTGACAGAAAATAGAAACTATAAAAATATATGATTAAATCATGGCATACTAACTACTCTAATCATGTCAAAATGAGGGAAAAGGCTATCTAGATGCATAGGCCGTAATGAAATAACAAGATAGTACCTTTTTATTTTCCATTAAGGCTAAAGATATGCATGTATGCATGTCCCTACTTAAGCATGAAATTCATGATCTATAGTGCAAATAATCAAGCAAAATCAGAGGGCTTTTATCCCTAACATGTTATTTTTTTCCGTTCATGAGATGACCTACCTCTTAACTGGTCTTTAAACTTCTAATTTGAGTCTTCAAGGATTGTCCTAGTTCTTCTCTTCCTGTGATTTTTCAGCAACTTCACGTCGCTCTAACTCCTCAACCTCTTGACCTAAGGACGTGAAATTTGGAGGTTAGGAAGATGAAACTATTGGGAACAAAACGTTCTAAAGCATCTAACTCTAATTACCTTGTTTAGCTTCTCTAATTTTCTGGTCTTCAGCACCCCGTTGCATAATTTCCTGGGTTGGCGTGATGAAACCAGCAACTTTAGAAGATCCTAACTCCTTGGATACTCGACCTCCTAACATAAAATTTTGAGAGTAGTTAGTCTAAAATATTAGGAACAAAATACTCTAAATAACTTACCAGAGATTCTATCTACTTACCTTGATTTCACGCGAGCCAAAAGTAAGGGTCGCTCAGTTCAGAACTGGGTTCTATTTATTGGGATTTGGCTAGGGTTTGAGGATTAGATCGATTCTAGAGTCCTTAGTTGGCCAAAACCTGATCCCTAAGAGTCCCTAGTAACCTTACACATCCTTCTAATTAGGTCTCTTGCAGATAGGATCTCAAAGTTCCAATCTTTTTGTAAGTTCTTCAACTTACGGAATTAGCAGGGTGTGATGGTCCAGTCTAGGTGCGTTATGTTCATGTGGCAGTCGCCCGATAGACCGTTACATCCAAAGTGTGCAGAGTTTTTAATTTAATAAAACTCTTTTATTCGTTTTATCTATATATAAAATAGTATTTATCCTTAGAATTCGTAAATAAGCTAAATAACCTTCTAGAATATGGGCCAAACTTAATGGGCTTGGTCCTTAAACCTTTTGAGTCCTAATTGAATAGGCTAGGCTAATTATTTAACACTATTGGGCCTTATAACCCATTTATTAGTTCAATAATCTATTTATTAATCTATTTAGCCCTTATAAATTCCAGAAATTTCCATAAATAATCTAGAAGTTATTTATATAAATTTTGGGGCACTATATCGGAAGAGTATTCGGGACCATTTCCGAAGAAGCAATCAAAAAGCTACAAATACAAGTGAAGCCAGCCCGGCAGCACAAATTACAGTGCCGAAGGCCATGTCAGCGGAAAACCCGAGTGTCCGAACCAAAGGCATAAAAGGTTCTGGAATTGGCCTTTCAGTGGCCTGAAGGCTTTACCAATGCTTCTCGTTGCGATTTCGCGAAGCCGCAATGAGATGAAGGACCAAGTCAACTCCTGGAGCTAGTCTAGGGCCAACAGTCTGACCCATGTCAAACAAACGCGACGAAAGAAGCTTAATCCGGCGCGCCCCCAAACTCGGCACGCCCCCTTACCCGACGCGCTCTCTTCTCTGGCGCCCCTTTACCCAGCACGCAAAAAGCACTTTGTTGAAGCCTTTGCCCGGCGCGCAAAAACAACTTGCTGAAGACTTTGACGGCACGCATCCTCCACACCGAGAGAGCCTTCATCTATATATACATACCTTACTCGACCAAGTAAAAAAAAGAGAGAGGAGGGGAGATAGATAGAAGATATCCGAGAGAGCAATAGAGGATATACATCGAAGGGGATAGAAAGAGAGAGGGGCAGAATTTGAGAGCCAATCAGGGGGCATGTTTGCTCAAGGGAGAGTAGCCTTGGGGGAGAAGCAGGGTTCCACGGAGAGAGTTCTCGCCGCCGTCTTCCCCGCTTGTTCGTCTAGAGAAGTCCGATCCCGGAGAAGAGCCTTTTTGCTTCCGATACTCTATTTTCGAGGTGGGTGGCAGAGCTCCACCAATCTCCTTCTTCTTCCCTTTTCTCAGAGAACCCCTACGTAGGTGTGATATTGTAGCATTCCGGGCGATGACATGAGCCCTGCGATGTTCTGCTTCTTCTAACTCTCATCTATCCCTCTTATTCCCGGCTTGATTGCTGGCTATGCGATGTGAAAGCATTTGTAATGATCCATCTGGGCATTTGCCCTTCTGATATTTGAATAAAAGTACCAATACCCATATATATATCTCGAGATTCATTGCTGTCTATTTGGTTGTGGTTTCTTCCTATGGTTTCTCCGATGCATACGCCCTAGTGTTTTCAAGGGCAACAATGATATCATCACCCCTCTCCCCAGAGGTTTCTCCTCGCATCAGCTTCTACGGTCTCTGTGGAGGGTTTATTGGTCAGAGGAATGTAACTCGATGCTCTCCTGATCAGAACCCTGGGACCTTCTCTCATCACCCTCCCTCCGTTCCCAGTCACGAACAGAGGGGAATGAGGTTGTCCCTATAATCTAAACGCATCGCTCGTTAGTATCGTTGCCTCTCCGCTCGCCATGTCGATCGTTTAGTGGTTTTCCCTCTCTCGGTTGTGGAAACCCCCACACTAACAAGCTAACCTCTATGCCAACAGGCTAACCTCGGTGCTAACGTAAGCTAATCCTCCTGCTAGCTAGTTAACCGACTGGTTTATCGTTGTGTATAGTCTAATTGACTCTTTTCTGTCGAATGCATTCTATCCTGCTCTACTCATGACTATTTTCCCGAAGAATCTACTACACGGGGAGAGGGGACATCCCTCACTAATATTCATGAACCACCGTCGGATAATAGGGTCATGCCCCTCGATGGCATCTACTACTATGACCCATTAGAGGTGAACATTGATAGGGTTTTGGCCCAAAACCAAATCCACTGTCCTTAGGGATATCGTGGTGACCATGGGTTGTATGCCCCTTGTAGGCTAGTCCTCGGGGCTCTCCTTCCCTATCGGTCGTCCCTTTTCGGATTATGATTTGACCACGGGTCGGATGCCCCTCGTAGGCTGGTCCTCGGGGTTTTTCCTTCCCTTATTGGTCGTCTCATCCGATCGAGTTCCAACCCACGGAAGAGTGGTGCCCCTCGTAGGCTAGTCCTCGGGATTTCCTATCCGATTAGGGTCCGCTGGCCGCCGTTGTGCCGTCCCGCTTGTTAGGGGCTTACTCTGCTACGTGAGCATGTCCCTGCTTCTCCCCTGCAATCCTTCATGGATGGGGAGATGCTGCCCAATTTTCACCAGGTTTAAACTAATGAGTTACCCTTGTGATCTGGACGTAATGAAACTTGTTTCTCAAAGAATGAATGTCGTGCTTGAGTATGAACCTCGCACGAGCTTATGACTCTACTGCTGGGAGGCTTGGGACTCCAACTTAATCAACAATTAACACAATCAAACCCAAAATCCTCAAGAATAACTTAATAAACCAAAAAGACTCAAAATATCTCAAAAATCAACTTAACTGGCACGGCCTCTACCCGACGCGCCCTAATACGGCGCGGTACCCCCCCCCCCACGCCGGTTTAACCTTAGACTCAAAATCAAAATCTTTTCAATGGTTTATACCTGGCGCGCCCTAATCTGGCGCACCCCAAGCCCATCGCACTGGGGAAGTGGGCTTGCCCTCAGCCGCGCCGGTTTACCCTTTTCCTACGTTTGACCGCACCGGGGAACTCTTTTCCTGCGCTTGGTCGCGCCGATTTTGAATAAGTACTCTCTATCGCGCTGTCTTAATCCCTCACATGACTTCGGAGTAATCTTTGCCTCCCGCGGTCGAGATTAATAAACCTTATCAACAATAAACCAAATAAATGGGGAATGTTCAAGTCCAAACCATTTTCCTATCATGCTTTTACTATTATGTTTGGTATTATCATGCTCTGGTTATCATGCCTCTGTCACCACGCCTTAGTGCGTTTATGCGCATCGTGTTAATGCATGCATGCCTGCCTGGGCCCTCGGTATATCAAATGGCATTGACAGAAGGTCGGGTTACACCTGACTGGAAGCCTTTGCTATGCGCGATGGTGGTCTTCTGACCTATGTCCTCCGCCACGTATCGAGGGTTTCCAATTCAATAAACCATACCTCCCTTGCATGATAGATAGAAGTATTTCATGTGACCACGCCATATGCATCCGTTTGCATCTTATTTCAGCCTCGGACGGCTCACTATCTCGACAATTAATCAAAGGTTTTCTCCCTTATAGGGGATGTAATTAACGCCATAGCCTTTATGGTATGGCGGACTGCTGGTCCCGACATAGATCTCACTCTCGCCCGATACGGGTCAGAATGAGCGCATAATAAATCTGTCACTTATGTGACTGGCACGCCTGCACGGTCAACTAATCAATTGATTATTGATTAATTAGTTGGTTAATCGACCAGATGGAAAACAAGTCTCGTAAACACCAGCCACGTACATCTGGGCCGCGGTTGTGTGGAGGACCGTTTCTATCATAGTTCAGCCGACTGGCTGAGGGCTTGATCTATCAACCTATGTCCATTGTCTGTCGATCTATTTCTGACTAGGGCTTGATCAATCAACCTATGCCCATTGTCTGTCGATCTATTTCTGACTAGGGCTTGATATGTCGACCTGTGGCCCCCTCTGTTGACTCATTTTTGGCTTCCCTCCTCTGCCTGGGTCGCGGTTCTGCGATCTGCTGCATTCTTCAAGAAGATGGTCGCACGATAATCCGCGATATCAGAATAGTCATGTTCTTGCCGAACTCCGATTCCTCTGGCCGAGGACGCCCTAGAGTCCTATTTGAGGCTTTCTACTTTGAGGATTTCATGCTAGATTGGTTCCTAACCCTTCTGGGGACCTTATCCTATCAATATCTCATGGATTTATCTCCCAAAATCCAATCTTTCTGGGATTTTATCCTCCAACTCCGACCTAGGGTTTCCTACGGTCTATAAATAGCCTCTTAGGGCTATGGGCTCGAGGGGAGGGCGTTTCTGATCTGGGGCAAAGCCATGCCATGATGCCCACTCTCCTCTTCGACCCCAGGCTGGCCAGGGAAGTTCTAAAGTCCTTTCTCTTAGGGTTTTCTTCTCTTCTCTTCCATCTTGTTATCTATCATATCTCTTGCATGCATACACTCTTTCTATCTGATTTGTTCTTCTACATTTTTACTACAATCATACACACAAACACACACACCTATCTTTTGTTCCCTTTCATAGGGGTTAAAAACCCTCCCCATTGCATTCTTCCCCCTACTTTCACGTTCATATTCTATATGGGATTGATGTTACACTTCTTTGTTTCTAATGGCTTTTTTATCTCTGGTTGCTTTGTTTCGTAGGATAGGCAAGCTTAGGACATGAGGTCCTTGCTTTCTAGCCGGCTGGAAGGTGAGGAGGAGCTGAATCTCAATTTCCCGCATCTCTGTGTTAAACGGGGTGGCAGAGAGGGCCATGTTCTTGCTGTCACGGTCAGGGTGTCGACCGCGGTCTGGGCCAGTAGCCTTCGAGCTATTTTCTGGCTATTTCTCCATATTTCCAAGGTATGCAGTACAGTTATTAAAGCTTCTTTCTAACCTCCATGTTGTTAATCCTTGGTGGCGATCACGGTACGTTCATCTATCTCTTCATCGCCCCTCCCGTTTTCTTATATTGCTTTTTCACCATTGTTCGGAGGCGCAATTATTGCCTACACCTCTCTTTTCTGTCGATCACAGTGGGACGCCTAGTGCCTATCACGCCACTCTTGCTTTACTGCGATTCTTGTGTGTGTGCAGTTTTATTTAGATTGTGTATCATCGATTTATCCATTTAATTTTCATTATTTTTAGTTCTATTAATGGTTGCGGTCTCCCCAGAGACCGCCTTCATCAAAACGCGGCCCCCTTGGAGACCGTATTCAGGCTCTAGAAGCCCAGGGGCTGCCCCCGTAGGTACGCCATTCTATTGATTGTTTAGTCTAGTTCGTGGCTTCTAATTGTGATTTTGCATATTCCTGCTTTTCTGTTCATCATACTCTTAGTTCTCTCAAGTTGTTTGCATCCGCCTAATCATGTTTGCATGTGTTTACTTAATTTTGATTGCTAGTTTCTAGGCTAGATTTGCATGCACTCTGGTGCGCTTAGGGTCATGCATCTTCTCATGTCTAGTTCTACATACCCCCTTTAGTGAGTGTATCCCTCTCAGTCGCATATTCCTTGTAGCCGACAAGGGGACTCATCCGAGGACCTCCGTAAGTCTCCGCGAGCCGTAGACTCCCACACGGATGCCGAGCTAGTTGTACCGTTGCCTCCCTAAATTTTACATTTACATTCATGTGAGGGAGTTAACCCTAGGTCAACCCAGAGTTTGGGCCCTTTCCCTTTTAGGATTCCTATTCTTGAGGGAAATTTGCTTAATTAAAACATTAAAAGGTCCACTGAAATGCCCAAAAATAAAAACCTCGCATCATCTTAGCTTGTGTGATATGGGTGAAATCTCTCATATCACGTTGTTTGTGTCGTTTGGGTTTTGATATAACGCGGTTGATCTCGCGACCACATTCCAGAATGCGGCCAATGTTCAAACCGCAGTTATTCAATCCCGTTTATCTTTGTTTATTCTACATTCCTCATCCTTTATAGGATTTTGTTGTGAAATTCATTCACTTTCAACCCTTTTGTCATGACGTATAGCTTGGTTCCATTATTTTAATCATTTGGTTGCAGTGGTTTTTGTGCATAAGTCCGTCTGCCTGGTTGTCTCCGAGAGCCTCGTCACAGTCAGCCTTGGGACCGTGTCAATTTTATAAGAGAAGTTGGAGAATATCCAGGTAGTGAGTAGAGTCATGGAGGTCCTTTGGCTAATCTTAAGGGGGTTGGCCTTCGGTATTAAGTGGCGTTGGCCGTGAGGCTGGCATCGATTGTCGCACTGTTGTTTGTGGCATCGTGCTAAGTAGCATCATGGGGATAAGTTAGGGCGGTTGAGTGAGGACTATGGTTGTCCTAGTTTCTCCTCTTCAATCGTTGTATGTGTCTTATGGAGGAGCCATTGGCCAATTGAAGCTGTACGTACGGTGTGGGCCATTAAATTGGACACCTTGGAAGTGAGAATGTGCTGCTCAGGAGTGAGGAGTTATTTTTTGGCTTCGATTAAGGTGGTATTTTCTAGGTCGGTTTGAGTTTCGGCGATGTATATAATGGATAAAATTGTGTCTGGGTCCGAGTAGGAATACTGTGAGTATCGGTGTAGCTGATCGGACCTCTAGCACCCCAGCAATTCTATAGATTGTTGTACCGAGTGTGGGCAGTGATGATAGTTTGGGACCCGGGGGAAGCACAGATGATGATTGTTGGAGAAAGTGCCTTACTGTCACCTCGATCAGGTGTTTAAGGTTTGATGCGACGTGACGATGTGATTGGAATTCTTAATGGGATGTGCTATTCCATTTGGAAGGAAGTGCGGGGAGATTATCTTGGCATATGTGATGTCCTTGGGTTTAAGTGGCTTTCCGTAAGGCTTGAGGCGCCGGTATGCGTCGCTTAGAGTTGAGATGGTAATTTGACTGGCCCTGACTTAGGTGAATGGTCTATATAGGTTGTGGCTGATGTTGCTAAAAATGAGATCCCGTAGAACTGTTGTGTGTAGTTGAAGGAGCTAATTGAATTGTCTAAGCTCTCTGGTAATGTGTGTCTTAGTGCGCCAATTGTTCGACAGACATGATGTTCGGGATTAGATAAGTGGCATGATGGATGTGGATAGAGTGCTTGGTTTTGCCAAGCCTCGGGAGAGTTTGGAACTCGGTGCTTTTTGTGGTGCCACTGATCGGATTGTGGTGCTAAGGTTAAAGGCTTCCGTTGGCTCGGGAAGAGCTGTACAAGGGCATTGTGTATGAAGCGAGAGATTGTTAATTTGAACGGTCAGTTGGCAGACCAGGTGGAATTGTGGAGTTGTTAAGTGTGGATTACACGATTGTAATCTGGAACAACTATCTCCTTAACGAAAAATCCCCCGAAGTGTGAATGTGAGATGGGGGCCCTACCATTGAGAAGGGATTTAAGATGTTGTGCTCAGGATTAATGAGATTGAGGAGTTCGAGGTTCGCATGGGTGACCTCATTGTTCTTCTTTCCCTTTCTAAGAAGCTGAAATTAGCTGGATAGCCAGGGAGGATTAGGATGGTGTTCAAATGATGTGTGGCCCAGACGTAGAGATAGTATATGTTCGGGCCAATGGATGTGAGTGAACATCTAGAGAATCGATTGATGATTCTGTAGAGATGCAGGAGAGGAGAATGATCAGAGGATCCTTGGTCGGTGTGTGACCGACGGCTAGCGGATGATTCTCTCCACCCGATGTGTTATCCCTCAGGTTGGTTATTGTATTATGTGCTTGGTGGATTGTGAAGTCTCTGACAGTTAACCATAACGTGTTCCACAGGTGTTGATGGTAAGAGGTGAGACATTGGTTTTGGGACCGATGTTGTCCAGTGAGCATTTGAGGTATTCAGCTTTTGAGATGAGTATCGTTGGTGGTGAGGAGCTGATGGAGGAGTTGTGTCCTATCGAATTTGGCAGTGAAGATTATCATTCGAGGTTGAAGTGTGATTGTGCTCCTTGTAAGGAGTACCCGGTGTTTAGCGGCTGAAGAAGTTGATGTCCCGAATGGGTAGCTAAGTGTGATTTCCCTGTGTGGGTTGTGTGTTTCCTCCGTGTGTACAATGTTTCAGACATTGTTTGTGCCTTTATGAGTTCCAGGGAAACTGAGGTGATGCCAGACTTGTCAGTTTTGTGTACCCTGATCGGTTTGGGGTTTGGCGTGAATTGTCGTGATAAAGCAAGAAGGCTTTATTAGTTTTTTTGGTCTGGCGGTGTTCCTCAGAGAATGATGTGTGGTGAGTAGAGTAGTTGTGTGCAGATCGTGAGGTCTTACCCTTTGGGTGAGTCCCTCCTCGTGAGTTCTGTGTATTGTCCTAAATTTTGAGGATAAAATTTCTGTAAGGGGGGAGGATTGTAATGTCTCCGATTCACTTGGGGAAAAGATTATTGGAACTGTTGGAACCAAGGATCAGAGGGTGAAGGAACATGCATTCTTTGCACAATGATGGTTTCTGAATATTTCCCTAGCGGGGTCGTTAGAGAAGAAGTTAGAGAAGCTAGGGAATCAACTATGATGTTCTTAGCTCTAGGGGTGTGCACTAGAGTGAGTCTCCTAAACCATCGGACTACCTTGCTGACCAAATCCTGATATGGCTTCAGCTTCAGGTCCCAGGTCTGGTACTTGCTAAGGGACGGTTAAAGTATAAACTGAGGAACACCAATTATCATTAACTCCTTAACTTCGAGGACTAACACCATCTTTAAACCAGTTAGGAGTGCCTCGTACTCTGCCATGTTGTTCGTGGCAAGGAAGGATAGTTGGTAAACACACAGAATGATTACCCCTTCCGGAGACAAGAGGATGACTTTGATACCACATCCTTTAAAGTTTAACACACCATCAAAATAGAGGATCCCCGGAGGTTCACCATCGATGATGGCTCCTAACCCTTCGTTTAGGAAGTCCTCGTAGACTGGAGAATGTGTAGGTAGTGGATGGTGAGCAAGATGCTCGGTGATGGCATGCCCCTTGATAGCCTTTTGACTTACGTAGGTGATATCAAACTGATTAAGAAAACACTACCATCTCACTAGATGGTTAGTCAGAAGAGGCTTCTGTTGACACCTGGAAAATGAACAAGGGTGAAAACATAATTGAAAAGAGGGTCGGACCAACAGTGAAAGACCAATGATGAAGCTCATCAACTGTCTACCCGGCTAAAACCCTTGTCGGCAAAGCTGATGCCCGGTGCCAATGTCACTCAGACGGCAGCACTAATAAAGCAGCAGTCACTCGACTGATGAGACCTTCCAGCCCTTTAATGAGAGCTGTACTACCGTTTCGTCCAAGCATCCATGGATGATATGTCAGGGTAAGTCAGATGTCGGCTTACTGACAGATGTAATATGAGATGAAGATGAAGCCGGTACCGGCAGATGAAGATTGCAAAGGCTTTTGCAAAGTCAGAACAGAAGAAGAATGGTCTCCACAGATTATATACCCGGCTGAGGTCTTCCCAGACTAAAGCTGATGTCCGAGCTCGTCACCATTCAAGTGACGGTGTCGATAAGATAATACCCGGTTTTGTCACCATTCAGATGGCAATACTGATGAAACCCCTATCTACAGACTGATGAAACCCTTGTCTACAGACTGATGAGACCCCTGTCTACAGACTGATGAAAACCTTAATAATGATACAAGCTGTGTCACCAATGGAAGACCCCTTTTGGGTGATGATGCCCTTGAAAGACCCAAATGGGCCTGTGAAAGTGGCTAAAAAGCTTTAATTGGGCCTGCAAAGGATGGCGCCGAGAGCCACTTGCCGAAGCCCAAAAGATGGCGCCGAGAGCCACTTGCCGAAGCCCAAAAGAGGGCGCCGAGAGCCACTTGCAATCGCGCCGGGAAGCCCCATTCGGGGCGCGCCGAGATGAAGCCTGCCGAGAAGGGGGGAAACGGGTATAAAAACCCTCTCCCTTCGAACAGATGGATGCCCTGGAAAGCGGACCAACTGAGGGGGGGACGAACAGAAAAAGAGAGAGCCACCAAAAGGGAAGATAGAAAAAAAAGAGAAGATAGAAGAATAGAAAAAAAGTAGAGAGAGAGTCTCCCTCGGCTGAGAGAAGAGAAGAAGCAGAAGAGAAGAGGAAGCAAGCTTCAGGTGGGCTGTCCCGGGGAGGGAGAGGAGTCAATGCTCCGCCCTCCCCACGCTGTCTTTTCTTTCTATTGATGTAATCTAGTGACTTTTCTTCTCGATTTATCAGACGTAGTTAGCGAGGTTTAGGTCTCGAGCTCCGTCTGTCTCTCCATTTTGCATTTCTCTTTTACAGTCAGTGTAAAGCTTCGAGCAATGTAATGAAATATCAATGAGACCCATTCGGGGATCTACTGATTAAGAGGTTTGCCCCCTTTGGCTGAAATATCTGCTCTCCGCTCCCCCTCGTATGATCATCGTTTATGGGAAATGGCTAATGGTTCATATGAACCTTCTCTGCAGAGGCGTAGGAATAGAACCCCTAACCTTATCTAATAGGTTACTGGGTTCTGTCGCCTCCCCTCTTCCTGCCTCAATGGCAAATCCCTCGTGTCCGTGCGAGCTTTCTTACAAGGCCCCTCAAGCCTCCTCCTTGTGCCGTTCAGGACCAGAGACATCAATCTCTTGGATTCCTGAACTGCTGGCTATACGAGAGGACATGTCAGACCACTGCTATCCCTCGGATTCTAACGAATGACGATTTCGATCTCCCGACCCTCCATTCTAACCCCTTGGATGACTAGGGTCTGGAGTTTCGGCGATAAAGGTTCCTCCGTCACCGGTTTTTAGATGCCATTAGGTTCGTCCGGGGATCAGAGACAGTCATCTCTTGATCCCCAGACGGCCGGCGGCAGAAAAAAATGAAGTCTTCAAAGATCCAGATGATAGTCTCGATTCTCCGTCGATTATACCTTCCAGATCCCCCTTGGCCCTTCCTAGCAGAAGCATCCTTGAAATCCCCCTCCTGCACTTCAAATCCGGCTTCAATCACAGTCAGAAAGCCCAGGAATCCCAGAAACAGAGTACCGTTTGAGCTCTGAAAAACCCTGAAATCCTTCAGCAAATCCACCTTCTCGGCGTGCAAAATTCCCCGCCGAGAGCTGTCCCACCGAGAGACCCTCTCCCCCCAGCTAAACGACAAACCCTGCCATTCAAGCCCTTTTCGCGTGAGCCTCCATGCAAGCGTCTCGACGCCATGCTCCCGGCGCGGCCAGGAGCGCGCCGGGAAGCCCCTGGCCGAGAACCCCTCTTTTGGCTGACCAAGCCACCGCCGAGATCCCCTTTTTTTTGTTAAGGAGGCCACGCCGAGATCCCCTTTTAAGCCAATAAACCCACGCCGAGAAGCCCCCTCTTTCGGCCAACTAAAGCCATCACCGAGACCCTTCTTCTTGGCCAATTGAAGCCCAGTCAGTGGACCATCCCTGCACTACCATTTGTCGACCTTCTGATCTCTTCAGACATAGGCCCCGGGGATGTTCAGAGATCGTCATGGATGTCTTGAGAAGACACAGTAATGGGGAAGGCCTCCCCTACAGTCCTCATTCCCGATCCGGATTTCACCCTTATGAACCCAAAGGGCCATGTTGTTACATGAGTTCTGAGGGGCTTAAAGGGGATATTAATCGATGGTATAAATGCAAGTGATGTCCCAGGGCCCGGTGCCCATCCTCGTTCGGTCGTCATCCCGGCATTCCGTGGATGATGACCCATTCTCTCTTGGCATAATCCAAGTTGAGCGGACATGCTGCCGAAATTTATGCATATCCTATTGGGTAACTGTGATGTTCTCCCTCTCAACCCCGTCGGCCCACGGAGTTATGCCTTTGCACACCCTCCGATGGTCCCTCCAAGGGGGATATAGATGTGCCATCGCACCCACATGGAGCGTGCCATGTCACGCCGGTCCCCATTCGGACTCCGGGTCAATTATGCCCGATCTTTTCCGGATCCTACTCTGCCACCACATGGGTAGTTTCCTATTCCCCACTTGGCATCGTTCAAGCTGGTGGGAATATGCCGTCGGAGCTATCCCCTAAGATAACGAACCCCTGCTTCGTCTAATCCATTTAGCGTCTTGCAAACGAATGAATTCCGTTTCTTTTGATTATGTGGCTTTACCGATGTCCTCCTCCTATCTTAGCGTTTAATCAAGGGTTGTCCTCCTTAGGGAGGACGTAATTAACGTCATAGCGTTCAGGGTATGACGACTTCTAGTCCCGACTCAAACTTCACAATCGACTGACCACGTCAGATCGAGCGTTACAATAAAATTGTCACCCCGGTGACTGGCACGCCAATAAACCAACAAACGAATAAATCAATAAATAATAAACAGATAAGATTTAAATAGGATGATAAATAAAATCCGCGTTCCCACAAGTCTGGCACGCCCGGTGGGACTGAGTCTCCCTTCATCTTTACGCTAAAGTAGGAGGCCCAGCGGGCCCCCCTCAAAATTCTGATTCTGTGTACTTTCCTTATTTTCAGGAATCTACAATGACAACCGGAATCATGTCCGTTTGCTTCGACCAGCAGCCGATTGACATGCATGTGCGAGAAGGCTACCTGGCGGTACCTCTCGCATTCGGATCGATGCCGCCTGCCGTCGGGCTGCCCAACTGCTTGGGCGTCGTCTTAACTGACCTTCTGCAGGTCGATGACAAGGAGCAAGGCACCGCTGCAAGTGCCCCGGTGAAGATCACTGACCAGAAGAATATCTTACCAGAGAAAACGGTCCCCACGGCCGTCGCCTGCTACGTCCATCATGTCCAAAAAAGGGGCATGGTCCCTGCTGCTGCTCAGAAGGGGAGAAGAACCAACCGGAGGAGCCGGTATGATGCTGTTGACCGTCGTCTTTCCAGCTCCGGAAAGACCATGATGATTGGAGGTGTCCGGGCAAACATGAATGGTTGCCCAAGGGAGGTCAAGCCGGACGTGATCATCCCGATGGTGCCCACTACCAACAGATTCCAGACTCTGGCCGCCAGGCAGGTCAATTGGGAGGCTGATGAGAGGAAGCCGCTGGCGCCCAAGCCAGCGAAATACAAACAGGTCTGGCGACCGAAGAGGATTCAGAGCTGGGTTCCAGCTCGAGATGAGGAGAAGGCTGCTGAAGATGCTGTTGCCCGCTTCAGGGCAGAAAGCCGAAGAAGAGAGGGAAAAGAGACAAGAAATGCTGTTGTTGCTCGCCCCAAAGCCTGGGACAGAAGAAATGAGAGAAATGATGAAGAAAGAAATTTGACTGATGCTCGCCCCATGATGAGGGGCAGAAGGGATGAGAGGAAGGAAGACCTTACTGTCACTCGTCCCAGGTCTGGGGGCAGAAGATGGCAAAGAAAGAAATATGATGCTGCTGTCAACTACTGCCGAAACGGCAATGTGGGAATGAGCGAACCAGTCACGGTTGCCATCCCAAGAAGACCGAGGGCCTGTGCCAGACAGGCCGACTTGTTCAAATATTCCAAAGCCGAGCATTTGAATGCTCAGGTAACAAGACTGGCCTATCAGCAGAGAAGCCAGGAAAGACTAATGCTCCAACCTGAGCCACTGAGGCACAATTCTGAAGAGATGAAGCAGATAGTCCAAGACTACTTCCACTACCTGGGGAGCTCTGCCCTCGGTCAACAAAGACTATCCCGTGCCTTGGGCACCAGAGGTGAAGAAAAAGAAGAAACACTTCGAGAAACGATGATCGGAGCCTCTTCCTCCGATTCAAATCACTATGAAGAAGGTCTCAGGGCCGGATATGACAAAGAAGACCTGTACCGGGAAGAAGCCAAAGAAAGAATATCGGTCTTTGACCGGCTCAAATATCCTGACCAGGTGAAAAGAAAGGTCTACAGGCGGAAAGAAAAAATGCAAATCTTCGCCTGCAACATGGCTGGACTTGCCAGGGGGCAAGATATACTACCAACTCGGCCAGATGAACTACTCAGGTTGGCTACTAGACCTTGTCCTGTCACAAGAAGAGGCCAGGCCGCCAAAGATAAGATGAAGAAATATGATGAAGCCCGCAAGATCACCACCATGACAGTCAATGTGGTGACGACAGAGGATGAGGACAATCCCCTTATTGATGATGCTGAAGGGACTTCTGAAGATATGCAAATCCCATCAGCCTTAGATCCTATGGTCCTGATGATGTTCAGAAGATACCAGCAGGAGATCAGTGCTCTCCGAAGGCAGCTCAATGAGAGACATGAAGCTACATCAGTCTCAAAGCAAGCTGAACCTGCGGGGCAGACATCCAGCTCAACAGAGACAGCTATCCCAGCTAACCCTCTCCTAGCTGATAAGGGCAAAACACCGAGCCAACCTATTCCAAAGCAAACAACAGCTTAGCCCTCTGTGTCTCAGACACAGCCTACCGCGCCCATCTTGCGTGCCACTGTGATGATAACTCCTCACAGCCAGCAACAAGCTCACTTCTTTCCAGAAGACATAGATCCAGCTGTAGCCCACAAGCAGATGATTGAAAGAATTGTGGAAATGAAGCTGTCAGAAAAGACTGGTAGTGATGCTGGTACCTATGATGTGTACAAGGTACCGTATCCTCCCCAGTATGCTGCCAAGAGACTAACCCCAGGCGTCAGTAAGCCGCCGAAGTTCGAGAAATTTAATGGCCAAGGCTCCCCTAGGGAGCATATAGCCTACTACACTACAATCATGGGCGACCTAGCAGTCGATGAAGCTTATCTGCTCAAGTTCTTTGGCTCATCCCTCACTGGGTTGGCCTTTGAATGGTACTCAAGCCTGCCAGCTGGGTCAGTGGTGGATTGGCCTGATATGCAGAGAAAATTCCACGACAGATTTCATGTCACGGAAAGGGAAATCACGATAGCAGAGCTATATGCAACCACGCAGAAGCAAGATGAAACTGCACTGGACTACATCAAAAGGTGGAGGAACTTAGCCATGAGATGCCGAAGACCTCCTCATCAAGAAGATGCGGTGCAAATATGCAAGCAGAGCCTCAGGAGGGAGGTGCTATAAAAAATGATCGGTGCAGATGTCAGAACGTTTGACCCACGGAACAATATAGTGGCAGAAGTCGAGACGTTCTTGTCCAAGCGTCTGACCGCCAATGTCCCCACCATGCCGAAGGAAAAATCCAATGAGCGACGGCCATCACACTCTGAGGCCAACACCGTCGATTTTAGAACCTTCGAGCAACAGAAGGAGAAGAAAGGGGCAGATGAAGCTCCCCCGCTGGCAGATACAGCAGAAAGAAAAGATAAAGTCTCTCTGAGAGACAAGATGAGAAAAGCATATTCCTTCCCAAAAGATAAGACGGCCGCACTGTTCAACTGGGCATACAAGTTCAATAAGGTAACATTACCTGAACCCAAAAGACCAGCAGATGCAGCAAAGAAAGATGATCCGCTGTTCTGTCCATTTCACCGTGCACTGGGGCATGCAATTGAAGATTGTTATGTCTTCAAAGATACCATGGAAGGAATGGTCAAGAAAGGTGAGCTGCAGCTGGGAGATTACCAGGTAAAGCCGCCCCATCCACATGAGCCTCCACCCTGGAGAATGGCTGCCAATATGATCTCAGTCTACCAACAGCTGCCCAAGGAAGCCGTTGAAGAATGCACCAAGCACACCTATGAAGCTTGCTTCCTCACCCCACAGAAAGATCAGGAAGGATGGCAGATGATACCCATAAAAAGCAAAAAGAAGACTCCTGCAGCCAGTACCAGCGGAGCAGTTATCCGGGGTGTTACCCCGAGGCCCGAGCCGCCTCCGATAAAGCCAATATGGCATACAACTGAGACTGGACCAGTCATCCGGATCCCTACTCACAACCGGAGGAGACCAACCCCCCTCCCTACACATAAAGAAGTAAGCCCTGCAGCCAGGCGTCTGCAGCAATATATTAATGAGCTTGATGAGTACGAGCAGAAGAAACCCAAGCATCTGCTGATGAAAGACTGCATACCCTGGGAACAGCTCGAATAATTGAAAATCAAAGAGCAGCCAGAGGCAGAACAAGAAAAAGCTGAGAATGAACCCTTCTGGGGGCAGGAGCTAGCAAAGCCAAATTCCCAGAAGAAGAGGAGACGACCCAAGTCCAAGAAGGGAAAGAAGGTCACGACAGTACAATGTAACACTCTGTCGGTACTCTTTTCCTTGCCCGGGGAGGATGATGAGCCAGAAGCATCCGACGCCCCGCTAGAAGCTAACCATGTCGAAGCCTCCACCTCGGCCCATGCAACACGTTCTGGGAGAAGATGGGGGCGCCCACCACCAGCCAACCATAATATTATGTTCAGAGGGGAGCAACCCTATCAAATCCCGGAACCAGAGATACGAGGTGCCCAGGTTCCTCCCCCTGCCAGTCTGTACCAAGACAAAAAGTAGGCAGATGAAGCCCCTTCATTCCTGGAGTTCCTGTCCAGCTTAGAGAATGAGCAACCGGCTCATACTGCTCTAGCTAAAAGCAATAAATGCCAGCAGACAGCAGCTAGAAAGCAGAAACAGCATGAAGAAAATGAAGAAAGTAACCCTCTAGCAAAACCAGGGGCAGTCGCTATAGAAGAAGCCTTCCGGGAGACCGATGAAGAAGATGAAATTGGGACTGGGCAGCAAAGGCCACAGGCACCACATGAACCTCCAAGACCCCAATGGGCAGAGGAGATGAGACTATCTAATGTCCGGGTGGGCAGTCGAGTCATGAAAATGCTGAAGAAGCTCCCTACCAGATTCTCCATCTGGGAAATTCTCTCTCTGAGCGAAGAAGCTCGCCAAGCAATCGTGGATGCCCTGCAGTCTCCGGCATAATGTGAAGCACTCCTGGCAGAAGTGAATGCTGGGCCATCGGTCACCTTCACGGAAGATGATATGCTAATCCCAAATACCGGTCACAACAGACCGCTGTATATGAGGGGCTCCCTGAACTGTCAGTCGCTGAGCAGGATACTGATAGATCCCGGGGCTGCTGTAAATATCCTTCCCTATCGCATCTATCAGAAATACTACTTTGACCTGTAGCTTACCAAGGTCAGAGATATGAAGATTGCAGGGTTCAATCAGAAATGTGAAACACCTCTGGGGGTGGCGGATTTCAACCTCACACTGGGCGACCTCACTACCATGGTACGATTCTATGTAATCGACTCCAACACCACGTATAAGGCCCTACTGGGAAGACCGTGGCTGCACGAATATCAGATAGTGCCATCCACACTACACCAATGCATAAAATACTGCCATGAAGGAAAAGAAGAAAGGGTGTTTGCAGACCTACATCTCTTCGAAGTGTTCGAGTGCCATATGCTCGATGCATCCTACTACACTGAGGTGTCACAAAAGATAAGGGAAAAGAAGCTGTGGTCAGCCAGAAAAAGCCGGCGACAAAGACAAGAAACTGGTCTCCGCCGCCGCCAAAAGGCTACATTAAAAAGCATGAAGTATCTCACATCTCTTATGCTGGTGATTTTGCTCGGATCACTCCTCCTGGCATACACCCAGATGATACTGAAGAAAAAATGAAAGAAAAATACACACAGGTGGAAGTTCCTCAGGGTCTAGTCAACCCCATAGCCAGCATAGAATACCAGACGGTGCTGCCACTGAAGACTATGGAAATCCCTCGCTTCTGCGAACCCCCTATTATATTCTACACCGGGGAGCCAGTCGAAGAACATGATCAAGACTGTATGGCCCCTGAAGAAGCTGCAAACCTGATGGTACCCATTACAGGCTTGGATTATACTACCCAACGGGTTTCACAAATGTTCTCCAAGATGCAAATGCCATCGATGCAGCCTGCTGCTCAGAAGAAAGCATTCAAGGAGCTACGGGATCCGCCTCGAGATAACAAGGAACTGAGGAAGATCACACAGCACCCGGGACTGGGTTATACGCTGCAAGAATACTATGAAGCCGAGGTGGATGTCATCTCTGCCTTCTACTAGAATGAAGATCCCCCTGAAGTGGGATATGATCAATACCCCTTTGAGGATGAAGAAATTATGTATCAATCCATAACAGACAATGAAGCCCAAGATAACCAGCCGGAGGCAAGGATGTCTGATGAGACTAAGAAGGGTTGGTGCTGGGAGAATCCATCTTGCAAAGAGGATCTGTTCCAGCCAAAGCACAATTTGATACAGGAACCCCGGATGAAGATCAAGTAGCCAGAGAGCTGCAAGAGTGCCTGGAGTTTGGGCGCATTCTAGAAGAATTCCGAGCTCTACATAATGATGACCTCTCAGGGGAGCCCACATCAGAAGAGCCTCTAAGCACGGAAGACTCCACTTCGAAGTTTTTCGCTGAGCTAGTCACGTCCTCGGGGCAGACTGAACAGAATCCGGCCATATTGGCCTTATACGATGCACCAGCATCTGCCGATGATCGGTATGATGAAACAGAAAATCATGAGAATGAAGAAGATTATATCCCGGGAGGCTTTATTGATTTGCAAGAAGCCCCACCCGAAGTTGAAGACGGAGGCCAAGCCACCATCGATGAGCTGATAGAAGTAAATCTGGGGTCAGCAGATGAGCCAAGGCCGACATTCCTCAGTGCACTGCTGGAGCCAGCTATCAAAGAACAGTATATTCAATTTTTGAAAGAATTCCGAGACTGCTTTGCATGGACATATGATGAAATGCCAGGACTGAGTTCCGATGTGGCACAGCACCGATTGGCGTTAAACCCATAGGCAAGCCCTGTGAAGCAGCCTTCCAGGAGAATGTGTCCCGAACTGATAAATCAGATCAACAAAGAGGTCGACAAGCTGATCGATGTGGGCTTTGTTGAAGAGAACCAATATACTACATGGCTGGCCAATATAGTGCCCGTGAAGAAGAAAAATGGGCAGATCAGAATATGTGTAGATTTCAGGGACCTGAATAAGGCTTGCCCGAAAGATGATTTCCCAGTGCCGATCACTGAAGTCATGATCGATGCAACCACTGGCCATGAAGCCCTGTCATTCATGGATGGGTCATCCGGATACAACCAGATCTGGATTGCTGAAGAAGACAGAGTGCACACTGCATTCCGCACCCCGAAGGGGATATTTCATTATAAAAGAATGCCGTTCGGCCTTAAGAATGCCGGCGCTACCTATCAGAGAGCTATGACAAAGATCTTTGATGATTTGCTCTTCAAGAAAGTAGAGTGCTACATTGATGACCTGGTAGTGAAAACCAGCAGAAGAGAAGATCTTCTGCAAGACCTGAGGATAGTGTTCCAGAGGCTGCGCAAATATGAACTCAAGATGAATCCTATGAAATGTGCCTTCGGCGTGTCCAGTGGAAAATTCCTTGGGTTCATTGTCCGTCATAGGGGCATTGAGATCGATCCATCCAAGATTAAAGCTATCCAGGAGCTCCCTCCACCAAGGAATCTCCACGAGCTGAGATCTCTACAAGGGCGTTTGGCCTATATCCGACGATTCATATCAAATCTGTCGGGGAGATGCCACCCTTTTCACAAGCTCATGATGAAAGATGTACCGTTCCTCTGGGACGATGGCTGTCAGGAAGCCTTTGAGAAGGTGAAAGAATATCTCAAGACCCCTCCAATGCTGGGGGCACCTATTAAGGGCAGACCCCTGATACTGTACATTGCAGCCACACACTGTTCCCTGGGGGCAATGCTAGCACAGATAAATGAAGAAGGCAAAGAGCAGGCTCTATACTACCTGAGTCGGAGGCTGATTAGAACTGAAGAAAGCTACACCTATATAGAAAAGACATGCTTGACACTAGTCTTTGCCGTTAAAAAGCTCCGGCACTATATGCTGTCACATGAAATCAGATTGATATCTGCAGCAGATCCACTCAAATACATACTGACTCAGCCAGTACTGAAAGGCCGGTTGGGCAAATGGGCGGTAATTCTGATGGAAGTCGATATCACATATATACCCCAGAGGGCAATAAAAGGACAGGCCGTGGCCGATTTCTTCGCAGAGCATCCTGTGCCAGAGAATGATATGTTGGGGACTGAGTTACCCGATGATGAGACACTAGAAGCCTGCCAGGCTCAGTCAACTATGTGGCAACTATTCTTTGATGGAGCATCTAGAACAGAGACCGACTCCGATGGAAAGACCAGAATACGGGCCGGAGCCGGTATTGTTCTAAGATCACCAGAAGGGGAGGTTGTGCATACTTCCTGTTCTATAAACAAGCCCTGCACCAATAATGAAGCCGAATATGAAGCTCTGATAATCGGGCTATGTATAAGCCTCAACATGGGTATCCAGATGCTTCAGGTATTCGGGGATTCAATGTTGATAATAAAGCAAATCCAAGGGGAGTTCGAAGTGCGAAAGCCGGAGTTGAACCCCTACCACCAAAAAGCTATGCGCCTCATGGCGAAATTCTATCATATTGAGCTCAAGCATGTGGGCCGTGGACATAATGCCCAAGCTGATGCACTGGCAAAGCTAGCCAGCTCAATAGCAGTCCCACCAAATGAAACACTAAACATTGTTGTTATAAACCGGCGGCAGGTCCCCAGCATGCTAGAAGAGTGCCCCGAAGAAGAAGAAGTTGCTACTATCAGTACAGAATAGGCATCTGATTGGAGACAACACCTACTACAATGGTTTTTACACCAACAGCTGCCGCAGAAAAGAGAAGAAAAGATGAAACTTCTAAGGATCAAAGATTCTTATGAATTCAGAAATGGAACTCTGTTCCGAATAATGGCAGATGCACGCAAGAAGATTTTGCTCCGCTGCCTGTCTACTGAGGAAGCTTGGCAAGCAATGAAAGAAACACATGCTGGGACAGCAGGTGCCCACCAGGCCGGTCCCAAGATGAAGATAGAGATTAAGAAGCTGGGCTACTATTGGCCCACTATGTTTGAAGACTGTTTCAAGTTTGCAAAGTCATGCCAGAAATGTCAGGAGCATGCTGTTGTGCCTAGAAGGCCACCTGCCGTTCTGCACCCTACAGTCCCTAGTGTGAGTGACGTCACGCGGTTCGGAGTTCGGTGGAGCGGGGAAGAGGATGCGGAGAGCGCGCGGGCTCCTCTTTTTTGTTTGTTTTGTTGTTTGCTGCAACACAGAGATGAGAGAAGAGAGAGAAGGGGCCACCATGGGAGATTGCTCCGGCGGGACGAGCAGGACAAGTATAATATAGCAAGATATGGGGTTCAAACGGCCATAGCGGGAAGTGACTCGCCGCGACCTCGGGGGGACGGGAATGGTGCAGAAATTAAATAACAAGAATTGAAACGGCCATTGGGGAAGTGACTCGCCGCGGCCTCGAGAATACGAGCAGAATATAGCAGAATATAAAAGAGAATATAAGAACAGAGATTTAAACGGCCATTGGGGAAGTGACTCGCCGCGGCCTCGAGAATATGAGCAGAATATAACAGAATATAGAGAGAGTATAAGAACGGAAATTTAAACGGCCATTGGGGAAGTGACTCGCCATGGCCTCGATGATATGAGCAGAATATAACAGAATATAGAGAGAATGTAAGAACGGAAATTTAAACGGCCATTGGGGAAGTGACTCGCCGCGGCCTCGATGATATGAACGAAATATAACAAGATATAAAGAGAATATGAGAACAGAAATTTAAACGGCCATTGGGGAAGTGACTCGCCGCGGCCTCGATGAAAAGATGTGATCGCCAGGGGCCGAAAGACCCCAAAATAAGAAAGTGATCGCGCCTACCTCAAGAGCGGGAGATGGCGGGTTGCTTCTTCCTCTCCTTCCGGCCGGCCGACAGAGAGGGATTTCCTCGGCTACCCTTGCAAAACAACGACAAACAAATGACAAGTGGCTTAGAAAGATGAATGTGTAGTATTCATATCCTTGCAATAAAAATGATGAAATAACGGGAAGACACACACCTGGTTGGTGTTATCTTTTAAACCCCTCTCGGACTCGAGTAGGAGGAAAATGAGATGATGGATGCGAGATGATGAATGCAAAAGAACTACGAAGAAAAGGAAAGAGTTGGCCTATTGGATGTGGTGTTGGTGAAATTCGGCGGAGCTCCGGCAGCGTGGGGACGACGTAGAAGCGCGGTGGATGAAGACGACCTTCCTCTCGCGAGCGTGGGCACCCGAGAAGCCGGCAGAACCTCCACCTACAAAAGACCCCACGGGTTAGAAAAATGACTCCGTAGCCTCTGGGCTCCGGCAGCCTATCGGATCACTGCTTAGCTCCTCTAGAACTGAGGGGGTGGGCCTCTATTTATAGGGCTCCGGAGGGTGGAGGCGTCCAGAACCTTGGACACCTTCATCAGGGCCGAATTAATATTTTATTCCATTTTTATATATTTTTTTGGAATACTTTTGTGGAGGCGTCCAGGGACCCGGACGCCTCAAACAGGTCCACCGAAAACAGTCGACGGCCGCACGCGGTTTGGCACAACGCGTGGTTTTGTGAGCGGCGCCTCGTGATTCAGAAATGGGCTCGTCCAGCTGGCCGGACGTCTCTATAATTTGGCTTTTTTCACACACGACAAACCGTCGTTCGGTGGCCGGCGCCCGTGAGGGAGTTGATGGAGGCGTCCAGGGGCCTGGACGCCTCCAAAATTATATTATTTATTTTTTTCTTTTGTCTTTTATACCAGGGCTGGCATTATATATTTTCTATTTGTTTTTATGGAGGCGTCCAGAGGCATGGACGCCTCCATTAATTATTTTTATTTTTATTTATTTTTTATTTTTTCTATGCCAACTGGCATTTTACACATTTTTTATTTTTGTTTTTTATATGGAGGCGTCCAGGGGCCTGGACGCCTCCATTAATATATATATATTTTATTTAATTTTGGGCCCTGAGAAAATAATAAAATATATTAAAATTATGGGGGCGTCCAGGGGCCTGGACGCCCCCATTAAGACCCACCCGGGTCCTCGGATTAGGCGTCGGCAGCCGCCCGGTAGACACCCTTCTTGGTTCCGGAACCTCTTGATGCGTCTGACTGGTGTTGATGCCGTCCGAATGCCGTGACGAGACGATTCCGGATGCCGAAAAGGGCCGAAAAAGACTCGAGAATAGGAAGCACTCGAGTGATTCAAAATGCGTAAGCCGTTGCGGGGCGTTGTATAGTAATATGAGACTTTCTCAGGAGACGTCAGGAATGGCGTGTCTACAGCTGCCCCGCCTTGGCGTCTGCTTTGCAAGGGAGCGACACGTAGTGGAATGGTATCGAAGTGGAGTGGAGTGAAGTGGGAGCGGACTGATAAGTTGATGCCAAGGTGTGATGAGACACGCTTTTGACGTTACTGTTTGGAATCTTTCCTGGAGTTTCAATGAGGCGACCTTGAAGAAGGTCTTTCAAATATTGACGATTGCTTGGACGGAGATCAAATAAGGGAGGGTGAGATGTGTGCTCAGGCACGAAACAAAAGGAGACCAACTTCTCGGTGTGGAAGTACCTGGGTCATAAACCGGAGGTTTCACCTTTGGGGAGCGGTTACCAGCCAATGTGGAAGTGCTGCGGCCAAGGTGGGTCAAACAAGGTCAAAAGTAAAGGAATATCTGAGGGTCTGTCCAAACAAGAGTCTCCTTTGGAAGAGCAGCGTAGGGCTGTCTCAAGGAAAGTCAGTATTTCATTCGGAGTGGAATATCTCATATTTGTGGGATTTGAAACACAACGGCTTTCACAATCGAATCACTTGAATGATCTTCCGCAATAAATCAAAGTCCTATATGAATGCATGCTGGGCTTAAAATTTAAAACAAACTAAAATAGAAAATAGCCAAGGATAATATTGTCAACTTGTTAAGAATGGGTCAGGATACCGATCCGGTGAGCCGACACTGGGCTGGGGCCCGTTTATCCGCGCACCAACTCACTGAATGGAACCGTCGTCCCCATGCTGCCACAAATTAACGGCCTATCCGTACGACCCAAATTCCTCTGGGATCATCACCGTTTTTGTTGAAGGGGAACTCAGATCCCAGATTCGTTCGGGCCGCAAGGTCCTCGACATGTTCTAGTAGCGTAGGTATTATATACTACGATGCATGACATGGTGGGACCAACCAATGAAAGGTGGTACATGAGATAGGACAAAGACGTCCGTTTAGTAAAACCTGCACAGACCAGCAAGGGTTAGCAATATCAGAAAGTAGCAGAATCATAGCAGAATCGCACCACAATGGAAGGGAGATCTAGCCAAAATCCTGACGATGACCACTGATGTGACGTGTTCTGTCCTGTAGCACCCTTCCTTTCCTATAAGAAATCCCCTTAGGCTAGTTCATTCAAATGCACCAAGGTGGGTTTTGGAAGCTCAGGAGAGGAAGGAGAGGAGAATTTGGAGCTCAGGATGGAAGGAGAGTCTTCCCGCGTTATGAAGAGGAGCAGGCCTAGCAGCGAGATTAGGCGACTTTCTGACCTCGAGGGTCATCTGAGTGGGACGATCATGTCACATATGGTAAGCTGATTCATTTCAATTTCTCCACGTGGACCTTCTTCTTACTTCCTTCATTTCTTCTTCTTTCCTCTTCCAGCCATATCCACTCTTCCCAGGCCCGAGGAAGTTTTCCAAGCTGCCATGGCTTTCAAAGCTAACTTCCAATATCTCCATTGGCATGAGGGCCATACTCTCGAAGTGGCATCTGCAGGGGCTCCTTATTCATGCCAAACATTACGAGAAGATTCGTATGGACTGGGCGGCTATGGGCGCACTAGTGGAGATCTGGCATCCCCAGACCCACACTTTTATCTTCCCGACCTTCGAGGTTACCATCCTCCTCGAGGAGGTGGAACTTATGCTCGGGTTGAAGAAATTCAAGAGTGACGGGAAGGTGAAGGCTATGCGGATGCTGACACGGGGGACTTCTAAAAGCGTCCTTGGAAGCTTCATGCCGCCCGACGCAGCCAGAAAGGTCCGTACTCAAAAGGGGATCGATCTCCAAAAGCTTGCAGAGTGGGTTATGGACGCCCTGAGAGGGTCACCAGATGATGACTATTTGGAGGGAATCATGAAGGGGTTCACCATTTGTCTGGCGGGTGCTCTCTTGTTCCCTTATACCGACAATATGGTGGAAGAAGACCAACTGGGTGCTATCTGCGGGATCTGGCGTGGAAAGAGGGTGGGACCCGCCGTCCTCGCCTACCTGTATAGTGGCCTTACTGCCTCGAGCATGGGTAAGCCTCCCTTTGGTTGCGCACTCGTCTTGAATTGCTGGCTTGATTTGCATTTCAAATTCGACCACCGCGAGGGAATGCCAACTGCTTCGAAGCTCTTCCAACAAAGCCCGCTTCACCACATAGCCGATGTGTTAGGCTTTGGTGGAACTGTAGTGAACCGTGTTCCGTGGCTGAAGAAACGTGAAGACTGGCGGTCTCACTTCCGTACCGTGACACAAGGCTTCTTTACTTGCGCACCGGCATGTTTGCTTTCGCTAGATCTCCTCATGAGGTCTTCTCCCGAAGTTGATCTTCAACTGATCGGCGCGACCGAGTTCGTCCTTTATAATGCGCATCGGTGCTGCCTCTAGATTGGCATCCCACGCCATTCGTTCCTGCCACCGACTGGCATTGTTCCTTTGAAGAAAAGGGAGTTGGGCACTGAAGCGGACGCGAAGGAAGCGACGGCCATTAAGGCTCCCTGGAAGACAAGTGTTGCGGGAAAGGCCTTAGCGCACGTGGTGGAAGAATGCGAGCCGTGGAGGGCTTATGTAACCGAACTGGGGAAGTTAAGGCCTAAGGCGCCTAAACCCCTGATGTAGTTCACTCTGCTTTCTGATGGAATAAAATCTGGCATTTGGATGTTTCGGACCCCCGTCTCCTTAATTATTATCTTTTTTGTGATTTTTCTTTTTCTTTCCTTTTTTTCTTTTGTTTGGATTATATACATACTCTAACCCCTTTTTTCTTTTTATTATATTTTTATTATTATTATTATTTTTTATTATGGGGGCGTCCACAGGCCTGGACGCCCCTGTTTTTTTATAATTTTTTTTTTGAAACATTTTTTTTGGGGGCGTCCAGGGACCTGGACGCCGCTAATTTTTATTTTTGTTTATTTGATTTTTTGTTTTGGGGGCGTCCAGGGTCCTGGACGCCTCCATTAATTATTATTTTTTTTGTTTTTTTTTATTCTGGGGGGGCGTCCAGGGTCCTGGACGCCCCAACTTTTAATTATTATTATTTTTATTATTTTTTTTTGTTTTGGGGGCGTCCAGGGTCCTGGACGCCCCAACTTTTAATTATTATTATTTTGTTTTTTTTTTGTTTTGGGGGCGTCCAGACCAAAATTTGAATTTTGAAAATAAAAATAAAAATTGTGGGGGCGTCCAGGCGCCTGGACGCCCCAATGAAGGTAGCTTCTATATAAGGGCTGCCCCCCCCCCCTTTGCTCATTTACTGTTCAATCTGACGACCCAGTCACCCTAGACGACCCATTCTTAGTCCCCATGGAGCGAGGAGGATCGAGCCAGGGTCCAGAGAAGCGGAAACGACTGGCCCGTCGTCCGAGGAGACCGAGAGACGATGTTGAGGAGGCCGTAGCAGAGGAGATTGCTGCGGAGGAGGAGATGGAGGTGCCGCTTCTGGCCGCGGAGGCCGCTGCGGATGCTGGTGACGCGGGAGAGGATGATCACGACCCGGTAAGTACTTCGGAATTCTCACTCTGTGGTTTAATAGGCTAAAACGGGCGTGCGAGAGGAGGCCGGGTAGTGAGAGAAGGAGGCGTCCATGGGCCTGGACGCCTCCACTTTTATTTTTCTTTTTGTTTATTTATTTATTTACGTAAATAATAAAATAAAATTAAAAATAAGGAGGCGTCCTATGCCCTGGACGCCTCCATAATAATATATATATTATATATATATTTTTTTGTTTTTGGTTCTTGGATTTTTTTTTCAAAAAAAAGAAAATAAAGAAAATAGGAAGGAAGCGTCCAGAGGCCTGGACGCCTCCAAAAAATAATATATATTTTTTATTTTTATTTTTTTTAAAATAAAATAAAAAGAATAAATAGTATATACAGTGTTATTGTTTATTACTGTTCATGATGCTGATGTGTTCTTTGTTGGTTTTGTGGTGTGTAGGGCGTGATGAAGGGCCGGATCAGCTGGTCCTTGGTGGTGGCAGCATACCGTGGGCTGCCGGATTTCCAGAGGGCGCGTGTGGATGCCATGGGCTTTGGAGCTTTCCTTAGGATCGAGCCCTTCCGGCTCGACCTTCCTCTTATCCAGGCATTGAGGGAGCGGTGGCACGCACCGAGCCGGGCGTTTCTGATGCCCTGGGGGCACATGGTGCCGACGCTGGAGGACGTGGCTCGGATCACCGGGCTACGAGTTGACGGAGAGGCAGTCAGCGGGGTCACCTACCCCGACTACCGAGAGAGTGCCCTAGACCTGCTGTGGTTAGAGACGAGCGTGACTGATAGAGACAGCAGGGTAGTCGGCCGAGTGGAGATCATGGAGGCGCTCGGATTCGTCGACCCGCGTCAGCGGGTTAGCGAGACTGGAGCGGAGTTCTTGGCTCGACTGGAGGGGGATGCTCGTGCAGCTTTCACCCAGGATCCGAGCGAGAGGGAGCTGGTGGATCTAGACCTTCGGAGGTTTCTTTTCTTCTTCCTGGGCCGCCTTCTGCTGGGGACGAAGGGGGATGGCATCCACTGCCGTTTCCTCGGGATCTTGGCGGATCTGGACAGAGTGGGACACTACGCGTGGGGAGCGGCTCTGCTTGCCCATTTGATTGCTGATCTCTCCCAGACTTCGGAGAAGGAGACGACAGTCAGCGGCTTCGCACCTTTCCTCCAGGTAAACATTTTATTTATGCATTCCCACAGTTAAATATGCAATTATTGTACTAATGATGTATGATGGATGCAGGTGTGGAGCTATTACTATTTCCCGATGGGGAGGGCTAGGAATGGGAACAAGAGGGCCGTGCCTCTGGCGCGGCGGTGGAGGCCGGTCGTGGTTGCAGCACCCCACGGCTACCAGCTGGCGTCGCTTCGTCGGGAGCTGAGCGAGTATCCCGAGGCCATGGTAAGATGCGTATGATTTTTTGTGTGTTTATGCATGAGACTGAATGGTAACTAACATAATGTATGTATGGTGATGCAGGTGGTGTGGAGGCCCTACCTGGGCATGGGCGATGCTGGCCAGCCCTGGGTTGTAGCGGGTCTTCCTCGCTTCAGGCGGGACGTGTGGGTCCATTGCCTGAACGAGATTGAGCCGCTGCGGCTTAGACTGGTCATGAGGACGTTGGGGCTGGCCCAGGAGTGGGTTGACGTAGATGCGCCGGCCCGCATTGGGTGGAAGACCAAGGGGAAGGTGAAGATTGTGGACTGGCGTACGCGCTTCCCAGCACAGTACCAGGACTGGCAGTAGGGCGGGGTCCCAGTAGTGTCCCACGTACAGGACATCACAGACTACATGAGACGGTACCGAGCTACGTACGGGGACCGCCTCTCCTTGGGTGGTATGGCAGGGGTAAGTGAAATGAAATTGCTCCACCTTTCTATATGTATATGCATGGGACACTAACTTATGTGTAATGCAAGATGCTCGTGATACCATGATCGCCGACCTGCGGGCCCAGTTGGCGGACGCCAGGCGACAGTTGGTGGCCATCCGATAGGAGTTGGAGATCCTGGTGAGTTTATGTGATGCATTTTTTGTGACCTGGATTTTTGATGCTTGGCCTTTGACTGACGTTTGCCCCGTGTTTCAGCGGGCCCACCAGACAGCGACAGCCGGGATGGCTGGCGGAACGGGTTCCAGTTCGCGGGGCCCTCCTCCGGAGGTTTCTGCCCTCCAGGAGCAGCTGGCGTATGCGGTGGCTCGGGCTGAGGAGGCCGAGCGTGACCGCGAGGCTCGAGTGAGTGCTTGCTTGGCCCTGACCCTCTTCTAGCTGCTTTCCTTCTATCACTGTTCTCTTACGGTGCATGCGTGCTTTGACAGGTGGCCGAGATTCGGGAGGCCCTGGCCCATGCCGTTTGTGCTGAGCAGGAGCGTGATGCCTGGGTGGCAGAGCGCGATGCCTGGGTGGCAGAACGTGACGCCCGGATTGCGGAGCTGGAGGAGGAGCGTCGACGGGAGGCTGAGGAGCTCCCTCGTGACGTGCTAGATCTGCGGATCGCCCTCGAGCTGTCGAGGAGAGAGGCGATGAGGGAGAGAGAGGAGAGGGAGAGGGATAGGGAGAACGTGGAGAGAGAGAGGGAGAGCGTGGAGAGAGAGAGAGAGAGAGAGGGATAGGGAGAGAGAGAGGGAGGAGCGACAGCGAGATCAGACCGAGAGGAGGGCTCTAGAGGCCCAGCTGCTGGAGCTCCGATTGAGTCTCGGCACGGCGGAGGGGAGGCTTCGGGAGAGCGAGGAGCGGTACCAGAGGGCGAAGGAACGCGGGGCGCGACTTCGTCAGTCTGGTTCTTTTTCCATGGGCAGCTATCTGGTCTCTTCGGCCGAGGAGCGTCGTCACGCTTTCGAGGCTGGAGTGCCACCGCAGGGCGAGGCGAGCACGGCTTCTCAGGGTTCGCAGAGGCCCCCTAGGGATCCCCGGCAGAGGAGGGAGGAGAGAGATGACCAGGAGGGTGATGGTGAGAGTTAGAGAGTTGTTTGTACATGTCACCCTTCTTACTGTATGATGTACTTTCGGCTATTATATGAAATGGAAATGGCTTTTTTGTGTTGTGTGTACCTTTCTCTCTCCCACACTTTCTTCTTTGCACTGAGTTGTCCTTTGAGGCACGCTCCGCGAGACCTTGCCCTGAACAGCGGGGAACTACGCTTTGCACGGGGGGATTTTGTTTCCTTTTCCCCCTTTTGGGCGCGTCCAGGCGCGAGGACGCGTCTTAATCCTTGATTTCAAATTTAAAGCGACGGGTGGTCTTTCTTCTCTCGTGCCTTACCCGCAAACGAGCCCGCCTTCTGCCGAAACTCGCTTGTCCCCTTTTTCGTCTTCCTCCTCTTTTGATCGATGGAGTTCGGTGGGCCTGACCACGGTGAAGGTGGAGAGGGACGCGGGACCCCTCGCCCAAGGAGGGACGCGCCCGAGCACGGAACAGCGTCCATGGAGGAGGAAGGGCCGCTCCAGGGCCCCGAGGGACCCGAGGGGCCCGATGGCGCGGAAGGAGGCGAACACGGCTTGGTGAGTGCTTCGATCTCTTCCTCTTTTAATTCATTTTGAGTTTTGAAGCGAGCCACGCGAGGGGGAAAAGGGTTCGGCGAGTGTTGCACTCAAATGATGGACGCGTCCTAGACAGGGGACGCGTTCCTTTTGACTGATATGGGACCCCTTTCTTGGTGCAGGACATGGCAAGGACCCTGGGTCTGGCTGATGAGTGGGCGAGTGCGGACGAGCCGAGCCGCGTCAGGAGGGAGAGTCGCGGCAAGGCGAGGCTCGAGGAGTGGCCCGTACGTCTCCCTGGACAGTAAGGGGGTATACTGGTGCAGGACAGTGCCGACTTCCTGCGGCGGCAGGGAGAGAGCTACGCGGGGCTTTCCCAAGCCAGGGACACGCGTGGCATTGGTGGTTCGCGCGCCCAACTATCAGAGATTAGGCGGCAGCTGGCCGTCGCTCAACATGAGTTGTCGCTCCTGGTAAGTTATGTGCCGCACTTTTATCTTCAGATTTTGGGGTTTCACTGACGGCCGTTGTTTATTTCGTTCCAGCGTGCGCAACAGACAGCCACGGTAGGAGTGGCTGGCGGATCTTCTAGTTCCCCGGCCCCTTTTCTCGAGATTGCCTCCCTCCGGGAGCAACTTGCCGGTGCGGTGGCCCGCGCGACTCGGGCGGAAGAGGAGCGTGATGCCTGGGTGGCGACTGTAGCGGAGCTGCGGCATCGCGGTGAGGAGAGACCTTCTCCAGACATCCTGGAGTTAAGGGTTCTTCTGCAGATGATGAGGAGAGAGGCAGAGAGAGAGAAAGCCGAGAGAAGGTCCGAGCGACAGCGGGATCTGACCGAGAGGAGGGCCTTGGAGGCCCAAGTGAGGGAGCTCCAGCTGGGCCTTCAGGCCGTCGTGCAGAGGTTAGGAGGGATGGAGACGCGCTACGAGAGAGCGCGAGAGTTCGGGGAGCGACTCTGCCAGTCCGGTCGCTTTGCCGCCAGTGGCTTCTTTGCCACGCCAGGGGAGGAGCAGCGAGTCACTGCTGCGGAGCAGGCACCAAGAGGCGAGGCAGGTGCTGCTGCACGAGGATCCCAGAGGCTTCTGAGGGACCCGCACCTCAGGGGAGAGGAGAGGGACGCCTAGAGGGACGAGTATGAAAATAATGTCAAGAGTTGGCGAGCTAGTGGACCCGCCACCTCTCTATGATTGTAGTGTTTATGACAGCTTGTGTAGAATTATGAATGGAGTGATTTGATTTTCTGCTGCTTGTTTGTTCTCTTGTGCGTTCCTTCTTCCCTACGCTTCTCCTCCTTTGCACTGTTCCCATGTGATGGGTCTGCCGAGACTCCGCTTCAAGCGGAGAATCGTGTCTTGTTGTGACCATTTTCCACGGGAATCTGCCGTCGAAATCAATACTGACGGTCCTAGTTCATTTTCCCGGATGTTATGTCAAATCTTGCGGACGTCCTCCAAAATATGATAGGGTATCCCTAGACAACATAGGGGGCTAGTCGTCATATTTTTCGTCCAATCAATCACCCTGTGCGTGCGTTGAAGTGACACACGGGACCACATGGCTGTCATTAACAGGTGATGGAGGAAATCTTGGCCTGCACTCCTTCCATTTCTATAACTTCGTGTCCCTTTTATCTTCCCAGGTATATCGAGGACTCACTCGAGGAGCACAAGTTCTCACGGGAGAGGAGGAGTTCAAAATTCCGAGAGTTGGATGGAGGGCGAATCTTCCCACTCCTCGAAGAGAAGCAGGTCCAGTGGTAGTAGTTCCAGGAGGCTTTCAGACCTTGAAGGGCACTTCAGCGAAAGGGCCCAATCACAACTCGTAAGCCAAGTTTTCTTGCCCTTTTTTCCGTTCTTTCTCTTTCCTTTCTTTCTGACTAAACCTCCTCCCCATTCCCTGTATGCGTAGAGTGTGATGAAATCACAGATCTCATGGGAGTTGGTAGTGGCAGCGTACAGGGGCCTCCCAGATTTTCAGAAGGCGAGGCTAGACGTGATGGGATTTGGTACCTTCCTTCGGATCGAGCCGATCCAGCTTGACCTAGTCCTGATCCAAGCCTTGTGTGAGAGATGGGACCCAGTGAGCCGGGCATTCCTGATGCCCTGGGGGCACATGGTGCCCAGCTTGGAGGATGTGGTCCGGATCACAAGCCTGAAGGTAGAGGGCGAGGCAGTGACCGGAGTCACTTACGCGGACTACAGAGAAGGTGCCCAGAAGTTACTGGGTCTGGACCTGGATGGTCAGAAAAATAGGTCGGTAGCTAGGGCGTCCCTCATGGATGCATTAGGGCTCACCGATACTCGTCGGCGGGACGATGAATCCTCAGAAGAGTTCATGGAAAGGATGGAAATAGGATGCCGTGCCGTGTACTGTATAGATTTCGGCGACTGGGAAAGATGCAACATAGATTTGAGGAGATTTCTCCTCTTCCTTTTGGGGAGATTGGTACTGAGCTCAAAAGGGGACGGTATCCAATGTTGCTTCCTGGAGCTGCTGTCAGACCTTGAAAGAGTAGGGTACTATGCCTGGGGAGCTGCCATGCTGGCGCACTTGTTTGCAGGTCTATTCCAAGAAACGGATCGTGAGATGACTGTGAGTGGTTTCACACCATTCATCCAGGTATTTTTTTTGGGTTTTGCTTGTTTTGTATTTTTTTTGTTATTTTTTTGTAAAGTTCTGATGGCCTGCGCTGAGCAGCTGTGGAGCTATTATTACCTCCCTATGGGGAGAGCTCGACATTGGCGACCTGCGATGGTGCCGCTAGCCAGGCGGTGGGAACCCATCATGAGTGCGGCACCCCTAACCTACCAACTGATGGTGTCAAGGCGGGAGCTATAGGAGTTCCCTGCAGCGATGGTAAACTGGAGACCCTACTCAAACATGGTCGATGCCAACCAGCCGTGGGTTCTAGCAAGTCATGCCCGGTTCGGACGAGAACTATGGATGCACTGCCTGAATGAAATCGAGCCGCTTCGGCTACGATTAGATATGAGGACTTTAGGACTGGCTCAAGAATGGGTGGATTCAGCTGCACCACCTCGTGTCGGGAGAAAGACGCGAGGACCGGCGACCTGCATTGACTGGCGCGTGCGGTTCCTTGAACAGTACGAAGACTGGCAACGGGGTGGCACGATTGTAGATTCGCAGGCGCGGGACAGCGAGGACTACTTGCGTCTATATAGGACAAAGTACGCAGAACGGTTCCAACCCCGGGGACTTGTGGAGGTAGGTTTCCCCTTTTTATCTTCTCTTCTTTCTCCTTTTCTTGGTTTTTCTGGTAAAAATGCTGACTTGTAAGGCTGCAGGATGTCTGGGATGCCATGATAGCGAATTTACGAACTCGCTTGGCAGAGATGGAACAACAGTTGGGTGATGCCCGCGGAGCTACGAGCGCCTTGGTAGGTGTATAGTACATTCCTAATTAAATCCCCAGATTCCAGATGTTGGCTGCTAATTCACATGGTCGTAGCATGCCCAGATTGGCGCGGCCTCCCCAGCGATGGGAGTAGGTGGTGCCTCTTCCAGCTTGTGGATTCCCACCTCAGAACTTGACTTGCTTCATGAGCAACTTGCTCACGCCACGCAGCGTGCTGCGGAGGCAGAAGGGATGCTCCGTATACAGGTAAAAGTTTCAGCGTTGAGTTCTCTTTGTTTACGCCTTATCGCGTATCTGAGATGGTACACTCGGCAGGAAAAGGAGACGGAAGAAGCGCTTGCCCAAGCTGCGCAGAAGGAGGCTAGGATAGCAGAACTGGAGAGGGAACTACAGCGTCATCCTGATGACGACTCATCCAGGGATGCTATGGAACTGAGGATCACTCTCCAGTTGGAGAGGGAAGACCGTGAGAGAGAACGGGCAGAGAGAGAAAGAGACGCAGAGAGAGAAAGAGCCAACAGTTTGGCTGAAAGGGAGGAGCGAAGGGCCATGGAGGCCCAACTATTCGAACTCCGAATCGGCCTTGGTCTTGCTGAACAGTGGCTGAGAGATGGTGAGGAGCGCTACCGAAAAGCACGAGAGCGTGGCTTTCGTGTTGGTAGCTTCTCTGCTGCTTCCTTGGATCAACGCCGGGATGTGGGAATAGGAAGAGGAGTACAGAGCGGTAGGAGTACCACTTTTCGTAGTTGGGTAGCACCTTTGAGAGTGTTTTACCCGGAGAGTAGTGGGATGAGTAATGCAGAGAGAGAGGGCGGAACTTGATGTAAATTTTTTGGTTTTTGGAATAAAACACAAGGTTTGGTTTGTTTATTTTTCACCTTTGCTTCAGTTACCTGAATCCCTGCACATATCGCTGAAACAAACAAATCAGAATTTCTGTTCTGACTTGGCCCCTTACTCAATAAGCAAATGGTCACTGTGACTGTCCTTGATAACTGGTCAAGGGGCCAAGTCTTTATTTAACGAAGGCAAGGGAAAGATACGGTGATGATAAATGCGACAGGCAAGCACACGAATGCAAGCGGTATTTAAAAGTGAGATGCTGTACGCAAATGTAATCATGCAAAATTGATTTGTTTTCTTTTTTATATTTGATATATTTTTTTGTTTTTTTTTGTTTCATCATAAAAAGATTTTTTTTTGTTTGCAAATATGTACATTTCTCTTTTCCATTTTTTTTGTGCTTTTATCATTTCAATTTTTTTATTGCTAACGCCCGGCAAGCACCCAAATGGCACCTAACCTACGTGAGACAGGGGTTTCTTACTAACCTCCCAGGTATCCTAAGTGCACATCTAGGTTGATTTGGGCCTCTAGACCCCTCGAATGATGATCCCGCCGGCTAAGACTTACCCTGATGACAATACCGTCATGCCATGCTTAGGCTCCCAGTTGCTTCCGACCAGAGGGATTCACCCAAAAGGTGTTTGAGGTAAAAGATTTGCCCGACCCGGGTCTGTTTCCTCACAACTCTAGATGGTATATGATGGAACACCCTGGAACCCTAACGACCAACCGCGCGACGCTGACCCGGAATCAGACGCCATCGCACCCATAGGTGACGCGCTTGCATTGGCCTAAGCCCGAGGTTAAACAATAAGACATCAAGGTGGTAAACAGGAGTCTTGACCAGTCAGAAACACGGAGACTCCTTCGCAGCGATAGCTTTTGCTTTTCAAAGTGGGCAACCAAATGTGTATATTAAAATAAGGTCGCAAACCCTGGGCAGTTTTCACCTTTCAGAAACTCCATCGAACCTTCATCTTTAGAGGGAGAAGGAAGAGTGTAGGGGATAAACCTCCCGAGAGGACCGGCAAAGCCGTTAACCCGGCGAGCGAATAAGGGCCCATTAACTCTTTCCTTTCAGACAACTTCAGACCAAATCTCGAGCATTTACATTCCACGGCCCCTTTTGTGGATTCAGACTTTTGCTTTGAGGGGTTCCGTTTATCGCAACAGGCACGGTCACGACCAGGCTTTTCTCTTGATTTTGACTTTGTATTTTTTTTTTGTGAGGGAGATATAGTCGTTTGACGTTTGTGGGCTCCCTTTTCGTATGCCTGCGGGGACACTGCCCTCTTCTCGTGCTCTGATTGATGCTCGAGGAAATGGATCCTACTCTTGCCCTTGGGGTTTGAGTTTCGGTTTCTCATGCTCAGCGTTTTAAGGGCGCCGACTGTCTCATTTGGTCGAAGAGAAAAGAATAAAGATTACAGCTTCCGGAGATCTTCTAGGTGTGGCCCTACCGTAGGTGATGCTACCAACTTTTTTGAATAAAATACATAAGTGAACACATGTTAGCTTCCTTTGAGCGAGCATAGGCCGACGTGGCCGGACAGGGGTCTCCACGGTTCTGGCGAACCAAGACCCGGTGCCTACCAAGCCTTAATGGGCCCTATCCTAACATGAAGGTTAAATGCAGAGACTCAACTATATGGTGACTGCCGGGCATCGGCATTTTGAATTTTCCATATTTTTAGTGGTTTTCAATATTTCTTTGTTTTTGATGTTTTTTATCTTTTCATCATTTTTTTTGTTTCGTGCTAAGGGTAGTATTTCTTAAGATAAAGCCCATTCCAAGGGTGGGGTAACTCGGTCCCTTCGGCGTTGATTAGCTTGTAGGCGTTGCCAGGGTACACGGCTTGAATTACAAATGGTCCTTCCCAATTGGGTTGGAGCTTAGAACGCGGCCCTCCAGGTTTGACAAAAATTCTTTTTACGACCATCTCACCGACTTTGAATTTTCTCTCAACGACTTTCTTTTGGTAAAAGCGAGCGAGTCTATTTTGATACACACGCGCGTGTTCGGCAGCGGCCAGCCACTTCTCATCCAAGAGTTCCAACTGGGCGAGGAGTGAATTACGACGATCGTCGAGGGGAAATTCCTCGTCCAATTGTACCCTGAGAGAAGGGATCAGAGTCTCGTACGGGACTACCGCTTCCATACCATAAGTGAGGGCAAATGGAGTCTGCCCGGTGGGGGTACGGATTGAAGTGCGATAGGCCCATAGGGCTTCGATAAGCTTTTCTGGTCAGTCTGAAAACTTACTAGACTCGCAGGTTTTTTTGATGATTTTGAGCAATATTTTATTGGTGGCCTCCGCTTGGCCGTTACCTTGTGGGTAATATGGCGATGAATGATGCAATGCAATTGCGTACCTTTTACAGAGGTCCTGTAGGTCCTGAGAAATGAATTGTGGCCCATTGTCGGTGACGATCGTGCTTGGGATGCCGAATCTGGCGAGGATGTTCTTCATGATGAACTTGCAGACTGTTGACGCCTTGATTTCCGCGTAAGCTTCGGCTTCGGCCCATTTGGTGAAGTATTCCGTCGCAGTAAGGATGAAAGATTTCTGCTTGGTGAGGGAATTAGGATCACCTAGGGGACCAATGATGTCGAATGCCCACATGGAGAAAGGCCATGGGGAGGATATTGGATGAAGTGAGGAAGATGGTGAATGGATTTTATCGGCGTGAAGTTGACACTTGACACACCTACGGACATAGACAGCACAATCCTCTTCCATAGTGGGCCAATAAAAGCCTTGACGAATGATCTTCTTGGCGAGCATCTGACTATTCACGTGGCCACCGCACACACCCGAGTGCGTCTCTTCTACACATTTCCAAACCTCATCGTCACCAAGACATCTTAACAGAATACCAGTAAGGCTCCTCCTATAGAGTAGACCTCCAATCAATGTGTATTTCTGAGCCACCCTTCTTATGGCTTTCTTGTCCTCTGTGGTGGCCCCTTCAGGATAAGACTGATCTTGGCAATATTTGACAATTTCATAGAACCATGGTTTCTCTTCATCAGCCAGTTCTTCTTCGGCCTCTGCCAACATGATTTCCCTCTTCTCAAGGATATCTTCCTACAGGATCTTCCTTGCTATCCTATCTTTGATATTTACATAGGAAGCATCATCGATTGCAGGGGCGTGAAGTTTATAGATGGAAATGGACTTAAACCATCTTCCTAGAGGGAACCTTATAGATGATGCCAACGAGACGAGGGCATCGGCGAGAATATTCTGATGACGAGGGACATGAACAAAGATCAGTTTGGCGAACAGTTTGGCAAAGGCAGCAGTGAGTTCTTGGTATGGCTTGAGTTTGGGATCGCGAGTGCGATATTTAGTGAGCACCTGGCGAAGGATGAGTTGACTATCACCTACGACTCGCAACTCAGTGATACGAAAAG